>OX103946.1:18606199-19206199 GCA_944470405.2 Schistosoma mattheei | reverse complement strand
CTTGAATTAAAATATGAACAACGATATAATTAAATCATTACAAATTCAATTAAATTTATACCTGTTGTACACGTGAGTCACTAAATGAACTCAATGGCATTGGCTTTTGAAGCGAAATGTACTGGATTAGAGTATTTTAGTTAGTATCAATTCTAGGATGTAGTTACATTCATCTGATGAGCCCCAAATAGGACGTAACGCGCGTCTTTGATTTCACTGCTACCTGCATCCCGCTTTAATATTAATCATTCGTTAAAGAAATGATTCACGTAATTCTTTTCGGTATTAGATAACACATTAGTTACATAGTTTACATCGATAAACTGACCTTGGTTACGCAGTCAATGAGAAGTAGGAAGTACTTGACTTTTGTTTAGTTCCAATATGAGACTCTAC
This sequence comes from Schistosoma mattheei, assembly GCA_944470405.2. NCBI lineage: Eukaryota > Metazoa > Platyhelminthes > Trematoda > Strigeidida > Schistosomatidae > Schistosoma > Schistosoma mattheei. The sequence goes on along the minus strand of OX103946.1, from coordinate 19,205,803 downwards.
AGTAGTGTGCGTCTACGACTGGACCAGGAACTGAACGGAGAATCTTCACGTTTGATACTAGAGTTTAATTTTTAAACTACTGATCAGGTATCTAATTGTTTACACTCTTAGCTTAAAACTATCTATGATATTATGGAACCATCATTTACTTACATACTGGCTTTTTAATCAGAAGAAAGTGGACAACCGGTATCATAAAGTAAATTTGCTGTCTCTCATTATTCGCCTCTTTTCAAAATAACACGTCATTCCTGAACTAACCCATTCTACAAACGACAGTTTTAAGACAGAATTCTCTTAATCTTTAGCAGGACTATTAATAAACATCAACTGATTCATTCCTGGATTAAACTGTGCAAACGACCGAGACATAGAATAGTCACTTTATTTAACATCCTAGATCCTAACAACGACTTGATTCTATCAAGGAATCCAAAAATGTCAGTCGTTTGTTAGTCAAAAGTGGTTGACAGAAGTCTACGGATCTGGGTTTTACGCGAGAAATAGCTCAGTAGCAACAATTTCAAGTGTGGTATTAAATGATACGTCGCTCGGGTAACACTATGTATTGAAAATGATAGGAGTTTTATAATACTTCAGTAGAAGATATATACGATCTCTGTATACTAATAAACATCTAAGTATCTATCAGTAATTCAGGAGTGAACAGACCCACTGAGTCGATAAGATCATTAGGAGACGGATTAAATTAAACAACATGAATCAATAATTCATACTAGTGCTTCTTCCCTAGCACGTTACGCGTCACTGAGTCAATCAATCCATAATCTAACAATCAAAATCTTAATCTAGCAGTTTCCAGTTCTAGAATGCAATACGCAGATATTATATTGGAAGAATAGGTTTCCCCCAGTAATGAATTTTATGAAAATATCTCTATGTACAGTTTTTAATTATTACTAGTATTTAGTTGAGTGATTGAAATCTTCACTTAAACCAATTAAGTGAATTCATGGTTTCTGGTATGTAATTTATGAAATGACCAATAAGATTGAAAAGAAACAGATAATTAACAGTTAAATTTAATAATTGAATTAGTGAGTCAATTGAAGCTAGATCACCATGGAAAACCTGGAAACACTGGAAGGCCGTTTTGTTCTAGCGTGATACTCCTCATCAGTGCGCATCCACGACCCTGCCCCGCGAGACTCGAACACAGGACCTCTAGGCCACTGAGCCGGCATCCAATGGTGTTAAGGTCTAGCCTCAACCAATCCATGAAATTGCGCCACCGTCCACCATTGCCTTAAATGAGTTGGTATTTCATAACAGAGGAGTCCCATACTAGGATGAAATGGCCGTCCAGTGCTTCTAGGTTCTCCATTATGGTCTAGCTTTGATTGACTCATGAATTGAATTACTAAATTACTGCAATCTCCACAAAACTCCTCTCTGATTATAACAGTTATGTATTGATGAAATTATTAATAAACAGATATTACCTCAATTACAATGTCTGGTTCGTGTAGCCACATATAATTTAAGTGATCAGTCATAGCCATCGATAAAGAAAATTGTCTACTGCCTGATATGTCCGTGTTTATTGTTGGTGTACGATATGTTAACATAGTAGGTGAATTAAAACGTAAAATAATATTCAATGTATCACGATAAGCTGTTATTTGATTGCCTAAATATACTTCTGGTGCAGACCAATAATAACCACGTGTAACTGGTGTTGAAGTAACTGATGAAAGCCAACCTTCAACTGCACGTGTTTGAGCAAATAAAACTTTATCATATTGTACAGATGTTTCTATCATTGGTATTGTGTAACTTGTATCTGGTGTAGATAAGCTTGGTACAATAATTTTCCAATTCGCTAAAGTGTTGACCTATGAAACAATGAAAAAAAGATCTTGGAAATAATTATGTGAATTAAAGGATTGATAATAAGAATGTAGTATCCGGCAAATTGAAGGATATAAGTGATTTTATTCTATTATGCTACACTTTTAAAACAGAATTGGTAGATAGTTTAATGGAAAAAAACTATTGATTACATTCTGTTCAGAAGTAGAGATCAAGAATTATCCACTAGTCAGTAATGAATTCATATTTCACATTGCAATTAGTATGAAGTTGGCTAGTTTACTGAACAGTAGGTTTTCTAAATTAAGATAGACGAATTAATTCATAAAACTTAACTAATTAGTTAGTTTAGATCACGAAGACAAATTTATTAACTGAGAGAATAATAAACTATTTTAATAGTTGAGATCATGAGTCAATTGAAGATAGACTACCATGGAAAACTTCGAAGCACTAGATGGCTGTCTCGTTCTATTGTGAGACTCCTCAACAGTGCGCATCCACGATCCCACTTGCGGGATTCGGACCCAGGGCCTTCAGTCCCGCGCGCGAACGATTAACTTCTAGAACAGTGAGCCGACATCCAACGGTGTTAATGTCCAACCTCAACTAATGAGATAATGGACTAGGAATAAATGTAATAAGAAAAACATGGAACTAGTTTGTAATCCCTCTACTTTCTCATAATTCAATCAAATCAAGCGTTGGATAATAATACATTAGGCTTCTTAAATTCAACACTTAGAAGAATGAATATTACCGTATTCATCATGTTAATTGGTGACTTACAAGAAACATACTTTTGTTTTAAGTGATCTTAAGGTAGTTTTATATGAACTCTCATGCGTTCCTCTGAAAATCAGCCAACTTAACACTTATTATATCAAGAAATATGGCATTAATTAGTCCACTGAGTTAGGGAAGTTTAATGCACATATGATTTCAGTATGATCAAACGACAGTGGTCCGAATGAAATATATATCCTACTTATCTTTGTATTCATTATGTTGATAAATAACTTTGATACAACAAAAACAAACTTCAAACGGTAACTGTATTTAGGATATATGTTTCAGACATAATAATATTGAACAGCATACAAGCGATATAAAATGCAACGAATGTATAAAGCATTGGAGTTTGGTAATCCGTAGACTTAGAAGATAACAAGGTGGTTAAGTTTACACAAGTCAGTTAAGATATGCTGGAATTTGTCAGACACATACTGTTATACACACATGTATTAAAAATAACCACGATTACAAATAAGAAACTAACAGGGTTAAACAAATGTAAGATATAATAACTGGAATGATCAGAACAACTTGTCCTACGCTTTTTTCAACCTTGTTCAAGAGAATAGATGTACAAAAATGACTGAAAAGAGTAAAATTATTAATCTTTCCAAAAATCAGAACAAATTTCGTTTTAGTCACTAATTCATGCCTATCGTTAAAGTGTGTAAATATTGATTATTAAATAACTGGACTACATGATATCAGCTCTGATTACCGACAATATTGAGGCGTCAGAACAAAGAAAGCGTTGATAACAACAGGCTTTAATTGGTGTAAAATTCGTTCAGTATGAAGCGCATAAAGTTTTTAAACAACGAGTATTATACGCATATGACGGTTTATACTTCATTAATTATATGAACAAGGCTATAGTATTTCTGTTTTGTAGAGGTAAGTCTGATTGATAGATAGCGGGTAAATCACTAGCAATAAACTCAAAAGTTATTGAGAAGAAGAAAGGAATTTAAAAATAATATTCGACAAATATGATGAATGATAACATGTAATGCGTACATTACCCTTGATTCTGTTAATGTAAGTAGCAAAATCTCATTTTATGCAAGTATTGAGTCATAATAATCACAGATTTCGCTTGAAATGTCTAAAAATATTTCACACTACTACCTATTTATAAGTAGTATTTCATAAAACGGAAAAGGAAAACAAGGAGAAAAAGTAATACAAAAATAATAACATATTCGACATTAAGATTCCGTTGTATTTTTTCTTGTAACAGAGTAAACCCATTAAACTGAATCCTAACGAATAGTTTTTCTTGAATGTGTCCCTAAATGAATAATTATTATTGCTTGACCTTTCTTCATTTAAAGACAATAAAAATTTGTCCTCAAGCTTAATTCTCATCTCATTGTAAACTAGTAAATGTTAGACAGTATAAATGATCAATACGGTTAGGTGTTAAAACGTTGTCCGGTGTCATTGAATATAAAATTAAATCTATCACATTCTTGTTAATTGAAATCTAAATAGTTCTAATATTTCCTCTGACAATTTGGTCTCGCGCGCAAGACTGAAGGCCGTGGGTTTGATCCCCGTGGGCGGGATCGTGGATGAGCACTGCCGAGGAGCCCCACAATAGGACGAAACAGCCATCCAGTGTTTCCAGGTTTCCAATTGTGGTCTAACATCAATTGGTTCATGATCTCAATCAAAAACTTATTCGAAATTACCAAGTCAAACCTTGGTAACGATAATTTCTGATTGATATTAGTTTATAATCATATGAAATTCTCAGAAGAAAGACAAAAACTGAGTATTTTCTTATCTTTGACCTAATTTTATAAATAAGAGACGAATTCAAGATTTAAAGACAAAGAGTATTACTGAATGAATTCAACCATAAATTGAGTTATAATAAGAATAGATTCGGGATACAAACTAATAACATTAACGATAGATGAATAAAAAAAAAGTTATGTTACTTACTGGACCAAGTAATCCTTTTCTTTCCAATATCTATATTCATAAAAATGAATAAAATGAGAAAAGAAGAAACAAACAAACATGATATTACACCAGGAATAGATATTTTCAGGGGTATCATAACAATGTTTGATTTGAATTTCACTAATTGTGTACCATATTGGATAGTCAAAATGATAAACAAAGATTAATATATACTGGCTATCATAAATTATATTGTATTTCGCTTAACGATTTATGATTATTTCCATCTATACTAGATGATTTTGATTCCACAATAAAGTTATGGATACGTACTACTGAGGAATCTCTAATTGAGATGAAGCAGATCTTCATTGCTTCCTAGTTCCCAATGGTTATCTAACCAAAGTGAATTCGTGATGTACACTTTAAAATGTCTTGAATAACTAGAAACAAGCAGGAATCATAAATATCATTGTCATTTCATGAATAAACTTTCTCAAAAAAATATACTTTGTGTTCTTATTTAACCAGTTTAGTCATTCATTAGAAGCATATATCAGTGCATAGTACAGGCAATGGATCATATCTGTTCTAAATAATGAATGTCTATTATTTTCAGCGAATTCACGTATAATTAACCATAGTATTATGTTTTGTTCAATTGAATTTACTCAATTTTAATGTCCCCTACTAAAACTAAAACACAAAAACTCAATATTTTAAAACTCCATAGAGTTATCTAATATATTGGTGAGTTATGACTATCAACTATTATTTATTAATCGATATATTAATCCCTTTGATAGTTTACTACCTTGTCTCTATAGATTGATTGAAGGATATTTTCATAAGATTAGTGCATGTACTAATAACTCATTACTGTTATTCATCACATTTTGATGGTAATCAATATTGAATTGTAGAACATTATCTATCTTAAAAGATAGAGAAGATAAATAATAGATGTTTAACTTAACATATTACGATACTATTACTGAGTGAGTTGAGCTTTTAGTTAACAGAGTTTTCGTTGTCATATTAAATAGCATTATCATTATCACTCAATATAAGTGGACAGTATGATCAAACTACTACTACTACTACTACTACTACTACTACTACTACTACTACTACTACTACTACTACTACTACTACTACTACTACTACTACTACTACTACTACTACTACTACTACTACTACTACTACTACTACTACTACTACTACTACTACTACTACTACTACTACTACTACTACTACTACTACTACTACTACTACTACTACTACTACTACTACTACTACTACTACTACTACTACTACTACTACTACTACTACTACTACTACTACTACTACTACTACTACTACTACTACTACTACTACTACTACTACTACTACTACTACTACTACTACTACTACTACTACTACTACTACTACTACTACTACTACTACTACTACTACTACTACTACTACTACTACTACTACTACTACTACTACTACTACTACTACTACTACTACTACTACTACTACTACTACTACTACTACTACTACTACTACTACTACTACTACTACTACTACTACTACTACTACTACTACTACTACTACTACTACTACTACTACTACTACTACTACTACTACTACTACTACTACTACTACTACTACTACTACTACTACTACTACTACTACTACTACTACTACTACTACTACTACTACTACTACTACTACTACTACTACTACTACTACTACTACTACTACTACTACTACTACTACTACTACTACTACTACTACTACTACTACTACTACTACTACTACTACTACTACTACTACTACTACTACTACTACTACTACTACTACTACTACTACTACTACTACTACTACTACTACTACTACTACTACTACTACTACTACTACTACTACTACTACTACTACTACTACTACTACTACTACTACTACTACTACTACTACTACTACTACTACTACTACTACTACTACTACTACTACTACTACTACTACTACTACTACTACTACTACTACTACTACTACTACTACTACTACTACTACTACTACTACTACTACTACTACTACTACTACTACTACTACTACTACTACTACTACTACTACTACTACTACTACTACTACTACTACTACTACTACTACTACTACTACTACTACTACTACTACTACTACTACTACTACTACTACTACTACTACTACTACTACTACTACTACTACTACTACTACTACTACTACTACTACTACTACTACTACTACTACTACTACTACTACTACTACTACTACTACTACTACTACTACTACTACTACTACTACTACTACTACTACTACTACTACTACTACTACTACTACTACTACTACTACTACTACTACTACTACTACTACTACTACTACTACTACTACTACTATAGTATCATAGCAAAAATGAAAATGCAAAAAATTATGTGAATAAAATGCATAGTGTCCGGCTCAGATCTCCGACCAGAGAGTGGGTTGGAGAATGCTAGTCGGCGGCCTATGCTCCATTAGGAGTAACAGGCGTAGGTAAGTAAGTAAGTAAAATGCATAGTAAGAGAATTTAATCTTGTCAATTGAGATAATAATTTAAGATTGTTGTGTGAATATAATATGTACTAAAGGGGGGTGTTATCAAGGTAATTACGATCAACGAATTGGGAATGATGGATATGAAGATTAAGATGGAGATAATCAAAATAATGATACTAAGGAAAAAATAAATAAATAAAAATAGAGGAAGGGGGTAAGAGGTTTATAATAATCAGTCTAGGTATTCGGTGATCCAGTCGTAGGCCAAGGTAAACATAGAGACTGGATATATTTTATATCGATTAACAGCACCATTCTTTCTCACTTGGTAAATAGTGAACATCATCAAAATAGAGGAAGCTTTCTCTGTTTTACATCAAGTTCCAAAATATCTACCTCAAGGAGCTAGATTACGACTGTTTTACATAGCCGAAGCCATCTGGATCAACCTCAGAAGACCAAATTTATGTATCCAGAAAAAATATATCCAGCCTATATGTTTACGTTGGCCTACGACTGAATCACCGAATACCTAGACTGAATATTATAAACCTCTTACCCCCTTCCTTTACTTTTATTTACTTTCCTTATTGTCATTATTTGTCATTATCTATATCTTAATGTTCATATCCATCATTCCCAATTCGTTGATCGTAATTACCTTGATAACACCGCCTCCCTTATTACATATTATATTCACACAACAATTTTATAATGCTATAATACTAATTTCCACGTATTGTGACTGGACACTTTACTCCAAATCATCTTGACCTTTGTTGAATGACCTTTCTAATTTGTCAAATAATACAATTTTTTGAAGGATATATATATCGTATCAGATGGAAACGTGCACCATTTTTAGATGGTGGTTGGAGGTAGTCAACAGGAAACCCTGGACCGGGTTTCGTGCTACTTGGCACTCGTAAGCAAAGTGTACCTGTAATCTTGAGGGGACTGGTGCCCCCTGGCGGATTCGATCTCGTGTCATCCAGTTTCACAGTAAGAGACGTTACCACTGAGCTATCCGAGCCGTGACTAACCTCCTGTGGGACTGAGATGTAATCACAATTGATTGATCACTGGGTGGTGATCAATGTCATGCTTGTCTAGTCCTTATTAGTGCAGATCGAATGCTATCGATCATGTTGCAATGTGGCCACCAGTCTAGGTGACTCGACACTGCGGGCACTATGTATTGAGATTTAGATGGTGGTTGGAGGTAGTCAACAGGAAACCCTGGATCCGCCATTTTTAACACATAACATTGTCAAATTCATTAATGCCATGCCTTATTTTTGGCCTTTGTAAAAAAATATCACAATAATTATGAACTTATAACTGTAGAGCCTAATGATAAAGTTATTGAAGAAACAATTGTTCATTCAAATATTCTTCATATTTCAAACTTGAATTATTGAACAATGAATATGAATGAATTCAAATTTTATTCATACATACCATTGCAGTAGTTGGTGTAACACCAGTACATTGATCAGTAAGACTAGAACAATAACATGATTGACAACCTTCTGGATTATTAACATCTAAATTGAAAAATCCTTTTTGACATGTATTACAATAAGAATCTGGATCAACATTAATCTATTTATAGAATTTAAAAAAAAGATGAAATAAGTTTTATGATGAAAAAAAGGAATAGAAATTAAATATTATTACATAATTAATTAATTAATTATTAAGAAATAAATTCGATTTATGATGTAATTCATTTCATTAACTAATGTTGATGAGAAGTTGCAATGCTGAGGAGTCCCACAGTAGGATGAAACGTTCGTCCAGTGGTTCTAGGTTTTTTATGGTGATCTAGCTGCATTAATTGATTCATGATCTCGACGATTAAAATTACTATAATATTCATAAAACCTCCTTCTGATATTAATTAATGTTGTGTTTCGATAACTACCCTGTCTATGTGTTATAACTGAAAGTTGCTACTTATATATTTTGTTATGCAAGATTTGACCAATCAGTTTTATTTATTTTTTTAATACTACTTGCTTGTTGTAATTCATTAACTTTATTTATTATTGAATCTGTTCTAAAAAATACTACTTAGTAGAGATTATTGAGTGGCATACTATGAACTTTCTTCTTCCTGATACTCATCATTTAGATGTGTCTATACCCCAATGAATCGCACACGCAACAACAAATGCAGTAGAAGACGACCAGTGTAGCAGCAGTAGGTCTCAACATATATAACAGCATGTACCAATCGAATCACACTTGACGGAGAAGGTTTGGAAGATGTAAAAACCTTTATATATATGGGCAGCATCATTGATGAACATGGTGGATCTGATGCAGATGTGAAAGCGCGGATCGGCAAAGCAAGAGTAACATATTTACAACTGAAGAACATCTGGAACTCAAAACAATTGTCAACTAACGCCAAGGTCAGAATTTTCAATACAAATGTCGAGACAGTTCTACTGTATGGCGCGAAAACCTGGAGAACTATGAAAGTAATCATCCGGAAGATACAAGTGTTTATTAACAGCCAGACATGAGAAGAATGAATAACAATTGGATAGAACTAGAAATGAAGGCTCAAGACAGAGTGTATTAGAGAATGCCGGTCGTAGGTCTATGCTCCACTGCGGATAACAGGCTTAAGTAAGTAAATACCCTAGTCAAAGTTGAGCATCATAACCATTGAATTTTTCAAAGCAATTACTATTTTATTCGTAATTCCATTTCCAGTTTTCTAATATAATATTAGGCTAGAAATCCAATAACAATTATTCCCCATAACCTGTTTATTCTATCTCTGATTATCATCTTAAGATAAATACCTAGACAATCTGACGAAAAGTTCTAGTTTTGTCTTGATCTAAGTAAGGTTTCTCATCATTTGAGGGAACGTCATACCACAAACTAACGTTAACTAGAAAACCTAATAAAAAACAGAGATCTTACACAGCTATTTCAATCTTTTTTAAAACTGTTCTACATCTAACACGTACTACTGTATGAGTATTGACCTCAAAAAGTACATGATATTATTAAATTATGAAATCGTTTAGTCAGTTTGGAATATATAGAGTTGACTCCTAAACTAGAGCAAAACAGCTAACAAGCTCCGTAGTGTCATTGAAATTGACCCACTGGTTCTATCGATCAAGCGTTTACCTCGAAGACTGAAGTTCCTATATTGGACTAATGCTAAGGTTGTGAGTGCATACTGTTGATGAATCATAGATATCCAGTTTTCCTTGATTCTCAATAGTGCACTTAATGATATAGATCTGTGATGAATACTACCTACAGATTAAATTGTTCTCCATAAAATCTCTTCAAGTAACCATTTATGACTGGGTTTCAACACAATACCAACTTATGATAAGCTTACATTTATATTATATGAGATTTTCAATTCATCAATTTCAGTTAGAGTAGTTATATATTCATTATTGATTAGGTTCAAAATAGACTTCTTCAAGCTTTAATAATAAGATTTGTGATCCACTAAGATAATTAAATCAGTATTGGAATAAGGTCTTGCTTTATTTCATAAATTTGCCGATTTGTATTAACGTTTATGTATTGTTAGTTAAATCTAACTGTTTCTTGTCAGAATGGGGGGGTATACAGATTGTAGTAATTTATTAGTTGAATTCATGATCACCCTGGAAAACGTGGAAGACCTGGACGGCCGTTTCGTCCTAATATGGTACTCCTCGGCAATGCGCATCCACGATCCCGGCTGTAGCTCTTCTCGAGTTACTGCCGGTGCCAAGCTCGAGTAAAGGAGGAGGGTTGTGCATGAGGTTGGCAAACCCATCCCGTAGAAAAAATCTTGCTTAAAAAACGTCGACTCGATTAAACAAATTAAACCATTTAGATCCATAGATAAAAGTTAAATCTCCAGTGATTGAAACCGTAGTTCCTGTCAATATGCGAGCACAATTTAATAATCCAACGTGATATTTTTCAAATTTATAGTACTGGATTATAAATATCTCGTGTATATGTCTGAAATACATCTGTATACAAATTTTTTAGTTCAATATTTAAAACATTTATTATTATTTCTAAGCTCACCTTACAATTACATGGTGGTTCACATTGATATCCTGGACCACGATGACTTCCTCTAATATCACATGTACATGGTATACATAACTGAGGATCAATGTTAGAACGTTGATAGCCTTCAGCACATTCATCACAACGTCTACCTGCATAACCTTCTTTACAGATGCAATCTCCAGGATACTGAACACAAAAAAGTAATACACACAATAGTAAATATTGTTCTTATTAAAATTGTATAAATCTCTGTAAAATTAAAATTTTGATATAATCACAGTGGTATAAAAACATTTAATAAATAAACTATAATGCAAGCAGCCAATTCTAGCTTTTTTAAGCTATCATAATGTATTCTATTAATCAGATGTTTAGATAACCAAATACAGTTTAGATCTAATCTAATACAAACAATGATGGGATAAGAGATCATTATGATAGGTGTTAACTTTCACCCAGTATGACAGATTACTTACCTACTTACTTACTTACGTCTGTTATTCCCAATGCAGCATAGGCCACCGCCCAGCATTCTCCAACCCACTCTATTCTGGGCATTCCTTTCTAGTTCTATCCAATTTTTTTCATTTTTCTCATGTCTGTCTCCATTTCTCAACGTAATGTGTTCTTTGGTCTTCCTCTTTTCCTTTGGCCTTGAGGATTCCACGTGATGGCTTGTCTTGTGATGAAGTTGGGTGCTTTCGTAATTGTATGTCCTATCCACCTCCAACACTTCTTCCTGATTTCTTCCTTCACTGGTGTCTGGTTTGTTCTCTCCCACAATAGATTGCGGCCAATAGTGTCTGGTCAACGTATCCGAAATATTTTATTTAGACAACTGTTAATAAACACTCGTATCTTGTGGATGATGGCTTTCTTAGTTCTTCAGGTTTCTGCCCCATACAGTAGAACTGTCTTGACATTTGTATTGAAAATTCTGACCTTGGTGTTAGTTTTCAGTTTTTTTAGTTCCAGATGTTCTTCAGTTGTAGACATGCCACTCCTGCTTTGCTGACCCACGAGTGTGACAGCTATATTCTTTAAATTATTCACTGTGCACTATTTATATGTTTTACAGTATCCCTATGTATCTTTTCATTTATATGATATTAATTAATCTAATCATTGATGTTATGTAAAATCAGTACAAAAATGAGCGTATTAGACTTTATAATGAAGTAATGTTAGAAGACTTGTTTTGGGATCATGTTTCTAAAGAGTTAATAAACCTTTATAGGACTGGTCTTTATGTTTTTACTTCACGTTGTGGGAATAAAACGGGTTCACATTCGCAAGTAGAAGCAGTAAGACTGCAGATACAACAGAGCCAACATTTACATAACAGAATCTGTCCAGACATAACACTGTGACAATAAGAATAATACAGAAGATAATAAATGAGATGTTTTGCAACTGATGTTGAAATATCTATTTTCAGCTATCTCAGAGATTTTATCCATCGACCATATAATATCAGCATAATCTAGAGAAATCGATAGTTTTCAGATGAATAATATCATGAAAAATCCTCTTTATTACAATTACTTGATCTGGTTTACTGCATTGAGGACTAAATGATGGCTAAGTTCCGAGTTATTTTTGTAAGAATTATCGAAACATATTTTTCAACTGTTCAGTTACCGGACAACTGATTAGCAGTATTGACAAGTCCTTGTTGAAGGTGAAAATTACGTACGGAAAATTTATTAGACTAGTATTATAGCGAAATCACAAACCCACCTAACTTAATTCACCGTTATAAACCTGGAAACAGTGGATAGCTGTTTCACCCTAGTACAGGATTCCTCACAACTACTCACCAACGATCCCACGCCCGTGAACCGAATCTAAGAATTTCTGTTTCGCTCACAATTGCTTAACTTCTCAACCACTGTGCAATAAACGTATAAAATGATACTACAACAATGACGACTCACTCGTTCTGGTATTTCAGCATCATTAGATGTACAGTCACCAGTTGAACCAAAAGTACTACATTCACATGGTCTACAAGGATATTGTGAGTCAGGTCGGACATTTAATGGGCGATAATAACCTTGTTTACATTTTTCACAATTTACACCAGTTGTATCTTCCTAAAAAGCAGAAAATATAGAAAAGATTTAATACTGTTTAGAAAGGTAACTAATTTAATTAAATAATATAGAATTAAATGGTGTTTAATTTGATGAATAGCATAAAGGTTTTCAACTGAGATTATCCGTAACTAATTCAGCTATTATGAAGTGTGTTGTTTCCAACATTTTGAATCATTTATAAGGTTAGTTTAATAACGTAGTGTTGTATATTGAGATGCTATTTTCATCAAAGATCTTATTTCACTGGTTTGGTAATTGCACAAGAAGTGTCTATGACTGAATTGGATGGCTTTCATTAAAACGGATAGGTTTTAAGTTGAATTGTTTATCTAAAATGTGTATCTAGAGGTTTCAGTCTACTTAAAGATAATGGTTTATCGTTTTCTTCTAAAATTACCAATCTTTATTGAATATTTATTGCTTTAGGTGAACTTGACCTGAATCGATCATTGATTAGATAGGAAAAAGGAGATCATTCTTAATTTTTCTCTGAAGGAATAATGAATGGTATGTTCGCTTACATTACTAGTGAAATCATTTGCAACAATCTGTCATTGTGTGAAAAAAGTATATGAATTTCTCACTCCATCAGTATTTTGCCAAACAATCAAGTTCAATTTGAATATGGATAACTATTACACTCTAGTTAAATAATTATAATTATTTTCAGTGAATTTATATTGAAAAATGCTTTGTAAATTTATAAACTACTTTAACACTTAATCTGGGCACAAGTTTTTGATTTATAATATACTCAAATGGACTAGTCAAGTGTTGTACAACATTCTGAGGACCATTCGATTTATTTTGTTAAAAATCTCAGTATCGAGAAGCTCGCAATACCTATGCCTCGAAACTCAGTAAGCCTAGAAGGTTGTACGAAGCGAAAATTGTTAAGGAATCCATAGAATGTCCTAAACGCTTGTATTCGTATATAAACTGAACTTGAGTACTGCATACAAGTAGCTAATTCCTGCTTAAAAAAGACAGTGAGCTTTTGAAAAAGGTTCAGAGAACAGCAAGCTGATTCTCGGAATAGTGAAGCTCCCGTATGATGCTCGACTAGTTAGGCTAAACCTATTCCCGTTGTCATATCGAAGAACCAGAGGTGATTTGATTATAGCTTTCAAATTAATTAGCCATAAATTTGCACCTGATATGCCCTCATTTTTCTTGTCTTTCAAAATAGAGAATTTAAGAGACACTCCAAAAAGGTTCATAAGCCCAGAACAAATTACTTGTCAGCTGACTATCGACTTTCCCATCGAATCATCAACGAGTGGAATTCATTATCTCAACAAGTGGTTGAGATTCCATTTATCGACTCTTTCAGAAAAATTTGTATCAAATGAGAGATCGTAATTGCCAGGACTAACACAGGCCATTAGGCCTCCTTTCCTTTCCAAACTGAAACTGAATTGTTAACGTTTATAATCAGCAATTAGTTATAACAGTTTGTCACAATATGGATCCAGTTTGAATAAAGCATGATTCCTGTGGTGACCTTTACCAAAGACTGCCTAAACTTGAAAATCTTTTGTAAACGCTTTGTTTTCCTATAAATTCTGTTTAATTAATCAGTATACTTAGTTTCCATCAACAGTATATTGGATAATTTGGTTTGTATTTTTCTATTATCAACATCAGGGATTGCCATTATTCATTTGGTATAGTGATAACTCAAAGTGAACATCGAAAATGAAGCGTATTTATTATCCAACTGATGAGTCCCAAATAAGATAAAACACGCGTCTTGGATTCTATTCTCAGAAACAATCCACATTTATGTTTGCATTGATGATAACTTTCTGAATGTTGTAGTTGATCTCTTTTTTGAAAAGCATTTTTGAGCTACTTGTAAGTAGTATAAACTAGAAGCATTAAAAGAAGGTATAGAAACGAATTTAAAGTGGCAATGGTTGTATACTAAGAAGGTAAATATCTTTGAAAAAGTGTTAATTTTTACTATCAAGAAACTTACACGACAGTTTAAGCAGACTCCTCCACCTTCTAGAACACCATCTTTACGCATGCTTAGACGAAGATTAGCGACTGTTTGATTATAAATACATTCATCTGCCTTTTGATTACAGTTACACTCTGAAGCAAAAGAAATATATAGATATCTAATTATAAAGTGTATTAATTCAGACGCTTAAACAAGATGAAACAACATTTGATTCGGTTATAAAGAAAAAGAACTGATTTTTTCAGATTTTCAAAAGAATGATTTTTTCAGTATGGGATTGTGAAAATCGTTAAGTTTTTGATTGAGATCATGAATCGATCGATTTTAGGCCAGGAGTGAAAATCCGGAAACACTAGACGGTCGTTTCAACCTAGCATGGGACTCCTAAGCAGTGCGCATACACGATACCGAAAGTTCTGGGTTCGAATCCTGCTTGTGGTCTAGTGTATGCGCAGTGCTGAGGAGTCACATACTAGGTTGAAACAACCGTCCAGTCTTTCCGGATTTTCACTGCTAGTCTAACATCGATTGACTCATAATCCCAGTCTAAAAAATAGTCTTCTAACGTTGAGTACTAACCTGAGGCTTTACGCAATTATCATTTCCAGTTTTATGGGTAACAAACTATTTCATACTTATATATGATATTAATAAAAGCAGTAGAAGGTGAAAAAGATACCTATATAATACATGTACTTCAATGATTTGTTTAACTTTAAAAAAAATCAATTTACTTCCTTGTTTCCACTTGAAGCATAATTTTGAAAAGGATTCTATACTATCTGATTTTAACAAGCTTAATAATGAATAACACGAATAACAGTTACATTATCATTTACAAAAATTTCATGCACCATCAACAGGAAGAATTAGGATAAACTCAAAAGTACAGTAATAAACATACTTTTGTACAATTGATTAGACTTTCAAATTGTTAGCTGGACATAGACTGGATTAAAGCATGCTCAATGCACGATTGCTTCAGTGAACGCTGATTGGCTAATTCTTGTCCAATCAGCACTAGTCGATACTTGGAGAACACTCTAGAATCTTCTCGTGTAAAAACTATAAATATACTAACGTTTTTCCTATTGTGCTGCTTACTTACTTCTTACTTCCATCTAACCTTGTTATTTGGAATATAATCGCTCTTCCAGTTCAACCGTGTTCTGATTTGGGTACTTGTCGAGTGAATCGGTGTCCGAGAATACTAAGCAATAGGAATAGGTGGGTCATAACCGTAAGAAAGAGATCATAACACAAATATTGATGCTTGACCTATGCAAGGATCCATTTCATGTTGATGGATCCTTGACTAGTATTCAGTGTTGTTTCTGTCTTTTCATTCAGGACAATATTCCCAACTCAATAGTCCTGCTACTAACTGTGATATTTTATGATATAGGTCTAAATCCAATGGAACTAAGCATCTGTGGCCAAAGTTCTACTAGATATAAGCTGTCATATAATGGCTAAGTTCCAAATCTAGCTTAATGAATTTGCATTATTCAATGAACACTTTATATGAACATAGATGACACTTAGATTTTGATTTGATTGTTGATAAAAGCACTAGTAAGGTTGTTTTATAAACCAGTCAGAATTTCCAGTATAAAAGCTAAAATGGATCATGGAAAACTTATCAAAGACATCTCAGAATGAAGATTTATTCATAAATATCTTGAATGTCTTTAAGTATTGAACGATTTTATATCATTATTAGTATGAATTTGAATTATCCTTTTCTTGGTACCCAGGACTGGATTTTGATCAGTCTTTGTTGACACATGTAGATCTTGTTAAGATCCCCTAGACACTGATTTTGGATCCCAAATGTGAACATAAACACTTGGACATAGATACATCTATACGACAAACACCTTATAGGATGAAACGAGCTTCCTGAATTTCACAGGTAGCCACTATCCATTCATTTTAAATATCTAAACGTTTAATTTTAATTTTTTTTTTGGTGTTCTAGTTAAGATTGTTTTTCACCGTAATCCTAATCAGCTTTCAAGATGACTGATTAGGATAACGTAAATATATTCAAATATTTAATTGAACAACATAACTGTTGTTTTTTACCTTCACATATTCTTCCTGGACGCCATGGTTGTTGATTGAACAATGGACAACACTTTTCACAATTGTTTCCGCATGTATTATGTTGACAGTCACACACGGCTCGAGGTACACCCTGATTGAAGAAGTAAATAAATAAATAATTTAAGAAAACAATTTCAATAAAGGAATGCTATTGACTGAACAACTCATATCATTATTAGTAAAGAATTAAATGATCAGGTTTTTAATATTCAGGATTGGATTTCAACTAAACTTTATTGATACAAGTACTTTCTGTGAAAATTGATTCGTTGTAGCCGTTTTATCACGCGACTTATAGAATAGATAAATTGTGTTAAAGAAATGGACTCAATAGGTTAGAATATGGTTGACCGGAATTTGAAGTGAAAGATATTGGGTTTAAACTCCAATGTGAGTGTCAACAATGGGATAAATGTATATCAAGATGATCGCATACACATCATTTCATTGGAACTTCAGAATATTCATCTCGTTTTAAATTTATGAGTAAGGATTCGGCGAAAGAGCATACATTAAACTAACTCGTAATACAAGTGATTGAATGTGAGCATTTTCATAGATTTAAGCTCAGTCATTTTTATTACATGAACTAAAATTATCAGTATAATTTTGGTGAAATAAATAGTAATTTAATATTCTATTTATTCGAATATTGCAGCTCATTATTTTGATCGATAACGCTGTTATTATATGTATATATATGGGATACAGTGAACAGCTAGGATGCAGCTGGACGATCTAGATTTCGCAGATCATCTGGCCTTTCTGTCTCACACGCAACAACAAATGCAAGAGAAGACGACCAGTGTAGCAGCAGTAGGTCTCAATATACACAAGGAGAAAATCTGGATTCTCCGATACAACACAACATGCACCAATCAAATCACACTTGACGGAGAAGATTTGGAAGATGTAAAAACCTTTACATATATGGGCAGCATCATTGATGAACACGGTGGATCTAACGCAGATGTGAAAGCGCGGATCGGCAAAGCAAGAGTAGCATATCTACAACTGAAGAACATCTAGAATTCAAAACAACTGTCAACTAACACCAAGGTCAGAATTTTCAATACAAAGCTGGAGAGTTACGAAAGCCATCATCTGGAAGATACAAGTGTTTATTAACAGTTGTCTAAATAAAATATTTCGGATCCGTTGGCCAGAGACTATCAGTAACAACCTAATGTGGGAGAGAACAAACCAGATACCAGTGGAGGAAGAAATCAAGAAGTGCTAGAAGTAGATATGATACACATTGAGGTATATATATATATATATACTAGTTCCCTTGTTGAAAGCACAAAGCTGATCGTGCCAAATTCCCAAATTCACAATAGACTTATAAACTAGAGTTGAAACTTTACTTATAATCTAGCTATTATTAAATCATAAACCTTGATATAGTGAAAAATAACTTAAAATGAAAATAAATATCCTAGCCTTAACATCGTCACCAAAAGTGGTAAGTGAATCGGAATTAAGGAGCATATACCAGAATGCTTGTTGTAAGTGAGTCTTACAAATGATTAGCGATGACACAGTTTCATTGGACTAATCCCTTTTTCTTGCCTCCAAGTTTTTTAGGAAAAAAGGAAATCAATAAAATACATTCTCATCAGATTATTTGATCCTTGTCAGACTTACATCAATTACTTTCTGTTCGCATCGACTGGCATGACTATTACACACACATTTTCCCCCAACTTTAATCGTTCGAATTGAGTAATAATACTGAAATGGAAAGAAAATAATAAATAAACAAAATTTGAAGTGTAGAATCTGACGAATAAGAGTAAAATTATGTTCGAAATCATCATCCCATATACATAGGTATTCAGATCTATTGTAATATATTTGCTAATTTACTTTAGCCTACTTATGAGTGGTATAATCATTAAAGAAAAGTTAGACAACCATTGAAAACCAAGAATTTTTGGTTAGCTGTTTCGTGCTAATATGAAACTACAGCTTCATGAATAAATGAGTGCTAGGCTTGAAGCTATCACAAGTTCACTTAATCTGCGAACGAGAACAAGACTCGGTGACCAAAGACCAGTAAGCTAACTATTGATGCGTCCCAGCCCCGTTAACTAGAGGGAGAAGTCCAAGTTCGGAATGGGAATTATATTCTGCAAACAGTCAGAAACGAGCGATAACAACAAACACGATTCAAAACGTATGTTTACAGTGCAAAACTGTCCTTGAGGAGAGTTACCAAAAAGCATACTAAAAGACGCAACGGATCAATAACATTTAAGATATTTCCCAGTGGGAAATACGACATGAAGGTAACAAGAGAGCCTTTGGCGTGAAAATAAAGAAATTAAAATTTTCTAGATAAAATTACAAAATTAGGTCCTTTCCCAAGTGAGTTCTGGGGATCTGACGTCCTCAACAATAAGCTATTAACCTTCAGTTATTGTTCTCAATGATGATAATGTGTTTTCTTTTTTTACTTCCTAGTATCTTGTTAATTAACTGACTGTGATATATACCTATCTTATTGCCAATAACGTTTTTAAATTGTCTGAATATCAGCGGAAGAAAATACCAAGAGTTCAGTATATTCTAAAAACTTCAACATATAATTCAAGCAATTAATCAACCAATGATCATTAGCAAAGTAAAGAGATTCCTCCAAAAAAGACAAAACTTAAAAAGTTTTAGTTTTTTTTTTGTCAAATAATTTAATAGTAATTTCAACACTTTAAATAAATGAAATTCAGATAGAATTACTACTTTCCATTGACTTTTAATAACAGAATTGGTAATCATAAATCAGTTTATATTTGGAACCAAATTGTTTATTTAGTTAGTTACCGAAAATTATTATTATTATTATTATTATTATTATTATTATTATTATTAGTAGTAGTAGTAGTAGTAGTAGTAGTAGTAGTAGTAGTAGTGGTAATAGAAGTGGTAGTAGTAGTACCAGTAGTACTGGATAAACGTTAACTGCAAAATGTTTACAACCATATTTATTTGACCTGATTATATATATATATACATATATATTTTTCTCTGTTCTTAAACATCCGGTCAATTTCATTATTACTAATGATGATCCTAATAACACATTGATGGTATATTTTTATAACCAGCCAATTTATGTATGACATTAAATGTTATTTGAATACATAATCATCTATACTCTGAATGAGAATTACATTTGTCTATTATCATTAACTATATAACTATACTAAGACTAAGATTAATAGTATATATTTATGTAATATCTGATGTGGTAACTTGTCTCAGTTCATAAATATTACAAATAATTGTTATTATTGCCAAATCTTAAAATATAAAAATTTAGAGACAATATAAACAATCATTATGGTTAATTGAATATTATCTATCCGATAGTTTATTGTATAATTATGATATAATAAAAGGTTAAATATCATTTCTTAAATTGTATATAACTGTTTTTAAAACATAAATTATTTCAATAGTTAAGATCATGAGTCAATTGAAGCTAGATTACTATGGAAAACGTGGATCCATTGAACGGCTGTTTCGTCCTATTGTGAAATTCCTTAACAGAGTGCACATCCACAATCCTGCCTCGCAAGATTCGAACCAAGGACCTATCGGTCTCGCATGCGAGAATGCTTAAACTAATACTACTAATAATAATAATAATCTATCATTTTAATCAATACTATCATGAATAGAATAATGCGAATTATAAGAGGGATAGAGAATATATATATATATATATATATATATATATATATATATATATATTGACTCTTCAGCAGTGCTCATCTACGATCCACGATTCGAATCCAAGACCTATCGGTCTCGCACACCCGAATGCTTAAACGTTAGACCACTGAGTAGACCGACATCCAATGATGTTAATGTCTAACTTCAACTAATCCATGAAATTGAATGATATAACTATTGAAATTACTATAATCTATCCACAGAAACCCTTTCTGATACAAATGAATTATTATTAATTTTAATATTATAAATAAAATGTAATTATATAATTAATTTGATTAAAATTAACTAATAATAAGAATATGAATACTACTACTACCACTACTACTTATAATAATAATAATAATAATCCATCGTTTCAATCAATGTGAATTATAAGAGAGAAAATAAATAAATTCAATCTACATTGACAATTGAATCTTATTTGAATTGTACAATGTAATTCATAATATAATAATAAACATTGAATATGTACTTTTGTATGTTTATATATATATGGATAATTGTAAGATGTAGAGAGATTAAGATTATTAATAATATGAACACCCTATAATTATTGATTTATACATCAATGATATACCGGTACACATAGAGAGAGAGAGTGTGTGTGTGTGTGTTTTATTTCTAGACAATATGAAAATAAATCATGAATATGTTTTGTTGCTGTGGTGGTGGTGGTTGTGGTTGTTGTTGTTGTTTAAACTATTGTCATGTTGAGAAAAAAAGGAAGAAAATAGTGAAATTATTCTCACAATAATTAAGTTTTTACATATATATATATATGTGTAGTTATATGTAAATAGGAATGATATATAAGACTTTCAATTCGATCTTGTTTTAATATTTATCTACAATAATAATAATAATAATAATAATAATAATACTATTTCAGTGGTTGGGATCATGAGTCAATTGAAGTTAGACCACCACGGAAAACCTGAAAGCACTGGATAGCCGTTTCGTCGCATTGTGGGACTTCTCCGTGGCAGTGCTCATCCACGATCCCGTCTCATGAGATCTGAACCCAGGACCTATCAGTCTCGCGAGCAAGCGGTTAAACACTAGACTACTGAGCTGGCCGGCATCCAACGGTGTTAATGTCTAACTATTCTTGACTTTATGATTCTGTATATTCGATATATGATATCAAGTCATTATCATAACAGTAGCATTAAACAAAAGTTGTAAATCATTAGATTCTATTCAATTTTATAGGTCGATACATTGATCTTAATAAACAAAAGAAAAACTGAATACAGTTATCTTTTTGTTAATAATGTACTTCAAACTTTTCAGATTACTATTTAATGAGGAAGTATTAAAGGTCCTTCATTTAACTCTATTCATCAGCTTGTTAGATAAAGACAAATTTGACACATATATATAGTAATTTATTAGTACGATATATAAGTTAATTATGAATTAAAACGTATGGTTTATATCATGTCAACATAGTAAATACTATTTAGATCAACTTAAGTATAAATCTTGACTGTGTTTTTTTAATTTCATATCATAACATCAGAATAACCGGAAAAGGGACAAAATGGCCAATAGTAAATATGTGCGTAAGACTCAACACACAATAGTAAGGTTATTTCCAATATAAACTGAAACCGATGTTGAACTGTCATGAGTTGAGTTAATTTGAAGTTGTTAGAATTTGAAACTTATTGGTTTACATATCAAACGTAGATCATGTTTACAGACTTCTCTGGAAATGAAGAATAAGGAAATGTTGTTTGCAACTATGTACTTCATAAATTGTGCTGACATTTTATTACAATCTCTTGATATCTTCTAGTTTATTATCTCTTTACTCAATAGTCTCTCTACCACTGAAGTCATTCCATTTATTTAAGTCAACTCATTTATGGTCAATTAATATTATAACATTTTAAATAATCTAGTCTATTTTTGTAATACAGATAGAGATAGATGGTGGATAGTAATGAAATCAAAGAAGCACGCTTCATTCTATTTGAGACATATTCACTAGATATTTGCAACTGAATGTTAATATTGAAACAATTCATATAGGATATACCAATGACAAAAAGAGGCTGATTATTCGTTGGCCTAAACATCAACTGGACGATTCAAACAACCAATAAATATACACAATCATAAAAATTTAAAGTCAGGATCTAAACTTTGAGTCTTCGAAAAAAAGAAGGGGGAGAATAGTCGAAATTCGATTGATTTACTCTTTATGAATTTTGTTCAAGATGACTTGCATTTTGATTCAATATGATGGTTACTCAATGTAGTATTTGTTACTGTGATCTCATATGATATTTTATTCTGTATAACATACGTTATTGTTGTATCAAATTGACATGATTTATGCTCAACATATGGACTGTTATAACTGAGTATTTTTTATATACGTGATTTCATCCTAATTATTAATCAAAGTGTGTATGTACAACCATTATATAAATGAGTGTATTATTGACTAGGGTTGTCGTCGTCGTTGTGTTTTGGTGGTTAGTAAATCTTCACTTATACCGGTCTTTGTGTCCTTACTTTCGCGTCGTGAGAATTGCGGAGGTCCCCGTTCCGAGTATAAGTGATAAGCAATTCCGACATAACAATCAGCAATGACCAGATATAAAAACTAGTGTTAAAAGAGCCAATACAATCAGCATTCAATTTACTAGTTATAACAAATAGTTTGTTTATATCAAAAGTTTTACCTAATCTATCATCACAACAAAATGAATATCATATAACATTCATTCTCAATAAATTTCAGTGATAAGCATTTAGACTTGACAATCATGAAATACATCTTGGTTTATAATCATATAATACAAATCTAAAATAGTATAGATGAATGAAAAGCGATCGATTATTTGGTTAATTGAATTAAACTACCCAGTAATTATCCATAAGACTTTCTTATAACTATGTCATCTAAAAAAGATATATGTATAAATGAGTAATTAGGACAATGTCAAGTATAAAACTGACTGAAAACTTAGAGAAAACCATTTAAAATGATCCTATATAAAATGTTTTTTTATTTATTGAGATTATGAATCGATTGATGTTAGACCACTATTGGATGCCGTTTCGTCCCATTGTGGAACTCCTCAGCGGTGCGTATATACGATCCCGCTCGAGGGATTTTTTTAAACTTTCCCCGTTATCCATCAGAAGTCAATTCAAACCATTAACTTATACTACAAACAAGAACTTCTTGCAAAAAAAACCTTACTAATGACCATTCATTTGTTATTCAGTGATAGCAATACCAGTCATTCACGAATATGGAAAACAGAGAATAACAAAAACTGTGGAATGAAGCGGGAAAAAATAATTTTACACTCATACCCTATTATAAACTGAACTGTCTAATTGATTTGGCATAGCCATCCAATCACCAGAAAGTGTTTGTAATTGTTGAAAACGTAATCGTACAAATCGTGCAGACAAGAAATCCTGGATAAATATAAGAAGTTAAAATTGAAAGAAAAACAAACAAAGTGAGAATGATTTTAGGGGAATACAATCTCGAAAAGAAAAGAAAAACAAATTACAGCAGCATGATAGTTTTGATAACTGGTTAGATAATTTACTCATTTTTTTAACGGGGTGGTGGGTAAACTGTAGTTCTATTGCTATGTGAAGTTTAACTATTTGTTTTTAATATTTTTGTTAGAGTCATCCTTTTTTTTGCTAACTATTTCTTAATCATTATGAAATGAAACCGCTGGACAACGGATGAGATATATTATTGAAAGCTTTCGCATTTCAATCATTGATTTATACTAAATTATATTCACCAAATTGTGAAGTGTAGTGAATACTTCATTGAACTGTGATATCAAATCTTCAGATTTCGATCTTATACTACTGGGTCAATGATACTAAACAATTCGAGACCAAATTTGTTTATGAAATATATGTATATAGTTGTGAATAATTTATGTAAGAGGATTGTAGGCGAAACATTGATCAGAAGTAATTTCCCTGAATAACAAAAGTTAGAATCTTATTGTTATAGTCATTTGTAATTATTTCTTACAAGAACCACCATTTTGATTATCTTCTGTTAAGATGAAACGACAAAATGAAAAATAGTAAACTTAAGAAGTTGTACAACTGGATGATCATTCAATAGTGAACAATGTCATGTTTATCTAGTTCTTTACCACTTAAGGAACTTTATCAATCGCGTTGCAATGTGGCTACTGGTTTGAATGACGCGATACCACGTGCACTATGTTGAGCTGTTGTGATGCTAAACGATTAGAGACAGTTGAAATGAAACCGTACTTGACCTAGGCTTCATGTGAATGGTCACTTGTCATTAATATATACCTATAATTTTGAGGGTAGTGACTTACATCAGTTACCTTTCGTTGGGATAAAAAGATACAAGAGAAAACATCAAATTTAGGTAGCTATTTTCTAGTGAAATAGTTGATATGTTTTTTTATAATTATCCAAAAACTTGTTATTTATTATAGTTTTATCATAATTATAAATGTAAAATGTCTTAAGATCAATCAAGTATTCCACTATCTTCTACTAGTTACAAACCGTTGTCATTTAACTATGAATTTGTTATTCAATTTCACATCACAAATGTCCTATTTATACGCATCTAGTGAGACTGGTAAAATATAGTTCATTCTGGTCTTATATATAGTTCCCTTATCTAATGATAAAAAGTGTTTATTACTACTCATCTGACTTCTTGATATTGTTCTTAAAGGATAACAGAGATGGAAACTTGTATTGTGAACTGATTATATGACAAATACAGAAATTAAGTTTGAGAATTTATTGCGAATGATGTGATCAAAAGAAAAACACTTTCAAACTATTTATGTCTCATAATTGTACGAACATTCCATGTACCTAAATAAATGGTCGCTCTGGTTGTCAGAAGGGGTATCGGCCTCGTAACTTCCGAAGGAATTCGGCTTTCATCATGAGGCGTCATAATTCTTCTAAATGAAGACCTTCTGACTCCCGGGGCAGAGTTTAAAAGGTTTGAATAATTTTTTCTGGTTAGCGTTTTTTTTAGCGAGTTAGTTTTCTACGCCGAGAAATGGAGATAGACATGAGAAAAATGAACAAGAATTGGATGGAACTAGAAAAGAAGGCCCAGGACAGATTGGGTTGGAGAATGCTGGTCAGCGGCCTATGCTCCATTGGGAGTAACAGGCGTAAGTAAGTAAGTAAGTAATGTCTCATAATTACTATACATTACATAACATTATAAACTACGCTATAATTATTGATATTACATATGAAAGTCTCTAATTCATTGAAATAGTTGTTGAATTGTGTATAAAATATACAATCATAATCATGATTACTACGTAGTTATATAGCAGATTTTAAAATAATAAGTAATCATCAATTTTGTAAGTTAAACAACAAAATCATTCATCTATACTTACAATTAACTTTGATGATATAGGATTTTCAAGACCCGATTCAGTTGATATGGTACTTTCACGATCTAATGTTAAAGTTACAATAATTTCACCTGATTGTAATGCTTGAGGTTGACTGTAAAATGTTGTACAATAAACCTTAAAAGATTTTTTTAAAAACGTATAATTTATTTATTCATAGTTTTTCAACGATATTTCAGTTAGTCAGCTAATTAAAATCAATCTACAACCTGGTAATTATCTGAATCAATTCAAGTTATCATAATAAATGGACGTAAATAAATGACATGATCAGTACAAATACTAAAGGAGTAGAAAATAGTAACACCCCCAACTGCCCAGGGACTGCATTTCCTAAAGTTGCTCCACTGCCTTGTGAATTAGACCTTTAGGTCGAAGGCTCCGAGTATGGCCTCCTAAGAAAACCACCTGATTCGGTCTGGGCACCTAGGGAGTATCACAGACCACACACAAACCAAGTGACTTGTGTGAAGTATATGTATTTGGTGCCTCTTTGTACCAATATTTATGTGTTCAAATAAATAATGAAGAAAGAAAAGATAACAGTATCCAAGGTAGTAGAGAACATTACGCATAAACAATCGAATTTAAAATCAAAGTATCATGAAAGGCTGTGTGTGAGTATATTATGAAAGTACTGAATGGCCGTTTTGTCATAGTATGAGACGCTTCAGTAATGAGCATTCATGAGATTGAATCCACCAATCGAACTTAGAACCTTCAGTCGTGCATTTAAAAGCATAATCTCTAGACTACTGGGCCAGTATTCAATGAAAAATACACATTTCTAATAATAACGCATGGCAAACTATCTCATTTAAATACGCTCTAATGAATGGAAACCATCGGTCTTTCGAGGTCATTTTTTATAACTCTTGCAACAGATTTATTTTGAAAAGTTGACAACTAAATAATGAATACGAGATAAATAAACTTGACAGAAATCGAGATCGAACCTCCAAAGCTATATATTTTTCACCGATAGAAATTTAAAACTACATGATGTACACAAGAGTTGGTAGATATCATCCCTTAAAGCTAATTTGAAACATAGTTTGAGAATGTTAGCAAAACCACATAACAGTCTATAAATATATTACTAACTTCATCATCACCCAAATGCCATGGTCTTGGTCCACTTGTAATAGTTAGTGGTCGATCAATTAACGGTTCGTATAACTTCTTACAGTCGTATTCAGTTTTAGCAAAAAATACCCATGGATGATATACTTCACCATCTACTGAACGTTCTAGGATCCAATTAGCTGGTCGAGGACTATCACCCATGCGTAGAAGAACATAAACTATTTGATATACCTTTAAAAATTCACAGAAAACATGAGATTAAACTTTATACATCTGATAATATGCAATAAACGAATACTTCATAACCCTAACTTTGAATTTATCTAAAGTTTTCTTTGGATTAAGTATTCCATATATACTATCTGGTTCTAGTCGATTATTGGATTAGTTATAGCATGATCACTAAGTTGAATGACTTGACATTATATAGCATTGTTCTTTAATTTTAGCCAAATAATGGTGTACTGGTAAAAACCTGGAAAGATATATTGTTTCAGCAATGATGTTAACTCATACCATTAAGTAATCCAGTTAAGCTCAGATCATTGTGGTCACTACACTTAATGATCATCTTCACTGATAAAAGCCATTAATGAGGATGTTTAAATCAATCAGGAATTTCTAACTTCAGTCGTTTAATACAACGGAACATATAATAGTATTCTCCTACACAGACTGATTGTTTTAATCAGATGATTTTCATTCATGCAAACAAAACAAAAATGTTGAAAGCTTATTGATGAGTAAACTTTTTAACTCTACTGATTCGAAATGAATTAGTGAACCTCTTGTTTATTTAAAACAGATTCTAAAAATATGTAAATATTGTTTGAGCTCTAACCCGACTTTACTTATTACTTGGAGATTTTCAATACTAAAAACCCAAAATTTACAAAAACTTTAAACATTGAAGTTTAGCAAGTAATATTTTCTGTTCTTTCGTTAACCGTATTTCATAGTGAATCTTGAATAGTCTTCAGTAAGCTAATATTTCATACTTAAGTATGTGTCATGGATATCAACCGAATATTTAGGCAAAGTTAGGTGACCTAGGATTCTAAATTGTGGTCTAACGCTTATAAACTGTGTTTCAAATTAATTAACGACTGTTCTATTTAATGTATTACAGTAGTTTCAATGGTTAAGATCATAAGTCAGTTGAAGCTAGATAACCATGGAAAGCCTGGAAGCACCGGATGGCCGTTTCGTCCTATTGTGGGACTCCTTCACAAAACCTGTCTGATATTAGTCAACATATGCTCACTAGTGACTGGCTTCAAGAGGTATATCCTGGAGTTCTAGTGAGAAGTAGTAACCAGTGGAGTTCAACCAGGTCTGTTGTGAGATAGTAACTCACTGAAAACAATGGTGGATGTGTCGCCCAATTTCGTGGATTAGTCGAAGTTAGACATTAATTTGATTTTATCTTGTAACAGCTGGCTACCGGATATATATATATATATGTATATATATATGGATAAATGATTATTTTCAGAATCTAAAGGAAGATTACTTCAGACAATTTATTCTATTCACAAATGCTTTACTGAACTTTTCAACTGGCTGGTAATATGTTATATATTCTCATTGTCTTAGAAAAGCCTTATTGGCTGAAAAGTATATGGTGTGAGCATTTTAAATCTGCCCATATAGCCTACCTACTGATAACTATTAGTAGTGTGTATCATACTAAATAAACAGAAAACCATTCAATAAAACATTAGCACATACAAGAAACACATACCGTTTCTTAGAAAAATAATATTTGCCGAAAATGGGCTGAATATTTTTTTACAATTTTCATCACAATTGAGCTGGATCTTAGTTTGAAAAACAATTTATAATGCACACAAATTCATGGTTTATCTGTTAGTGTATGAAATGGAAGCTGGAATGTTTTAGCCTTTTCACTCTTTCTTTCTTTCCTCCTTTCTCTACTTTCTTATGTGACAAATAAATGTTCGTTAAATTTCTCTACAAATTCGTCCATTTGTCGCTGATTGATGTAAACATGCTTGTAGGCATGATCACATGGAAGTAAACGTTATTTCAATAATTCTGTCGACCGATTCAGAAATTAATAAACGTACAAATGTTTAGTTGGTTATATTTACTGACAATAACCTGTAATATAATTTTCACATCCATTACAATTGAGACTGTATATTGAAGCAGAAATGAGAGAGAATATGTGTGCTCATGCTAAAAATGAAGTGGTTTAATTTAATGATGATACTGAATGCTGGGAGATGACTTAAAAAACGTTTTAGTTTTTGTTTTATCTCAAATTTATTTCGCTAACTTAAACTAATACCATATTACGCTTTGCAAACAAATCTAAACTGATTGATCCACGCTGAAAAATAGTCCGGAGTGTGCAATGTTAAATAGAAGTAGAAACGTAGAGCTAGTGAAAAACATTTCTAACACCGATGGATGATTTTGATGAAGGCTCGTTTGCTGAGCTGGGTGAAGTTTAATTGCGTGTCTTACGATCGAGATCATAAAACGATCAGTGTTATGCCACCAGTAAATAACTGGAAGCGCTGAACGGCTGTTTTGTTCTAGTACAAGAATCGTCGCCAGTGCACGTGGGATTCGAACTCAGGACCTTCAGTCTTGTTCGCCAACGCCGAACCTGTAAACCACTGGTCGGCACCCAACGGTGTATCTTTAAGTGCGCCTCTAGAAAACTATAAAAAACACATAGGATTGAGTCATTAAAATTTCACCTCATATGACTGACAGCTTCTTCGGTCGATGTAATCAAGATCAAAGTCAATCAAGCAAGCTATTGCTCATATGTGATGAAATCTAAACTACTCACTTCCATCTGTAACTTTTCTTGATGATGTTGTTTCTATGAGAAAGTGAATATTTTCTTCCTTTATTAACCACTGACCGCAATATTTAGGTCTATTAATTTTCCGCCAACTACTGAAATAGCATATATTATGATGGATAATAGCTTCTAAGTGTCAGCAATTTTATTTCGAAATTGTTCTTAAACCATATACTTACCTGACGAAAGTCCATAGTGATCGTAACTGCATGGTATTGTAAACCTTGTGCCAAAGATGGGCTTTGCCACCACAAATTGGCCTCACCACTGAGAACGTATTCAATTGGATGCCGTAAATTAGGATCTCGATCATCACAATAACCACATTGCACCCATTGCCCACTTGGGTCACGATAAGACTTGGCTTCCTGGCTGTAAGTCAAAACTTCCCTTGGTGTTCGGTGTAGGCTTAAGCATTAAAATTATAAAACTTATTTATTAGCAAGCATGAAATCACTAGAAGCTATAAAATTTTTAACAAAAGATGTAATATCACATGTGTTTTGCGAGAATAAAAGTTGGTCACTTGGTGCACACTTATCCAATATTGTACGAATCCCAGTTTCATAATTGTGATTAAGCTGCTGAAGAAACATCCACCAGAATGATCTTCCTACAATTTAACAGAATTTTTAACCGACCTAACCGGGAAATGTAATGTTCTACTAATTTCGAATAGGATACATGAATAAACTATCGACCTTTAGTTGTTTTGAGTGGTATTAGGCCACCGACTGAAAATAAAAACCAAATAGTACTAACACGTAAGTCCTTTTGAGGCTCATGTTAGGAAAATTTTCCCTTTTGCTTAAGAGATTAGTAATGAAAACTACTAAAAGCTTATTTTTACTCATAAACTGTTATCCACATCTACGTTTTGCATCCACAACTTGATGTAAAACTAATTAGAAAAGTTTGCTAAAACCTAAAAAAGTAAAGTTACATCTTTCAAAAGAGTTCTATTCGGTAGCTATAAGCCAACTGCATAAATACAACCTATAAGACACAAAACATTACTATTTAAATGTTTGACAAGCGTTCAAGATGCACTGATAGAACCTACTTAAGAAATAACACATGGATATCATGTTTAATATTAGAAAATTCCAAATAACTAGCCGCCAAGAATTTCTATCTAACATCATTACATATCATATTGAATCAGTTGTACAAAACCTGTCATCCAGTTCAAGAGTGACCAAGTTGAAGTCACCATATTTTCTGGCATTATACCCCATCCTGATCTGCACATGATAAACTTTTACAGTTGAAGCGTATGTTCAGTAACATAACACAGAGAGATAAGTGATGTCTTAAAACTTGCCGGCTGAAATAAATACTTGTGGAAATGAACTTATGGGTACTGAGAAACATCTGTCAAATAATTATCCCCAAAAGTTAAAATTGCTTTGTGAACAGAATTTTAAATTTTTTTAAAGCAACCTTGTCAGATTAACTGATGGTTACTTACAAATACTAAAACATGGCAGTATGTTACTTAATTCTAAAAAAGTAGGGAAGACAAATTTATCAAGCTATTCAAGAAAGAAAACAGGTTCTATTTCACAAAACGATCTTACCGACCATCGTATGTGATAAACCCATCAGCATGTTCAACAAGCCGACAGAAATATTCTTTACGGTTTATACCACATGTGGCATTTGCTGTAATTATAGCGTTCTCTTCCAAAATCGAATCAGGATCCATATCCAGGAAATCTGCTTCATATGGATAACCTGTAAGCAACAAGTTAGATAACATCGAGAAAGCTACCATCATATCTCTGAAAAATCGCTACATTTGCACCAAAATAATAAGCAATAAGACTGATAAGATCATTCTCATGATTTCTAGTCTTGCTGAAGATACATCGTTAACAAAAAATATTTTCAAAAAACGCTTATTATATTAAATTATGTGTGATGTAGTAAAACGAAGATGTAAAGCGCTCAAGTTTTGGTTTCTGAAGGTTAAAAAAATTGATTGGTTTTAAATCAATTAGCCACTGATTTCTCATATCTATAAAATCCACTCCTCTGTTTTTGAGACTCAGTTTCTGTCCACTCGAGTAGAAACCTAATTAAGTGGCGAAAATGACGACATATGTTTAACAAATTAGTGAGGAATATCATGCCGATCCTCTGTGAAAAAACCATTTATTAAGTTAAAATGACCACAGTACCTTTTGATGGGAAATGGTTTGAATAATTCGCTCGTGTTCGCATGGTCAGTAGATTCAGATAAGTCTTCCACGTTAGCCTCTGCCAAAAATACAATGGAACAACACTGGACTCTAGATAGTTGATAGTTAAATGAAATCTGATGTGCGATAATTCGTTCTGGTCGCTTAACCCTTTAGGAAGATACAATTTACTCATAACTAACTAATAAGGAAATGAAAATACTCCTCATAGTATCATGAGTAGCAGTAAATAAGTCCTAAAATTCATCAGCTTTTTATGTTTTCGATATTCGATGTTGATCAAATTAGTTTTACTGAACGGATATAGCTGAAAGCGTCCGGTCATACGTACGCACAAGATCGTGAGTGGGTGCGCCGTACTCCACATTTCCTACAACCGCTAGCCAGCTTAGATTAGTCACTTCTCCATATATCGATATTTCATCACATATGAATTCGAACCCTTTCGCTTATGGCTTTTGATATGATTAGGTTGTCACATTTCAATTACAGAAGGTGTTACTGGTTAAGGTGTTGTCAAACTCCGAATACTTATGGTGTTTTTACATGTATTCACTTGTACTTAGCACCGACTTCAGAATCCATGAAAAGTCCGTTTTAGTGTCTTTCTTTGAAAAGGAGCAACCTTACTGAAACTAACTGCCCTGATATCGTTATATTAGAAATACGAGATGACGCTTTCTCATTCTGGCAATACGTGGAATGTACTCGGTAAACAGTAAAATATATTCTGAATATTGTGATTTGCCATTATGATCCTTGCACCATGATGAGACCAGCGAAATCCTTAGAAATTTTTGTCATCAGACCACAATTTCATGCAATGGAAAACCATAATCTCGTGACTAAGTGTACCCCGATGAAACTACTACATTCCGTCATATGGCCTTCAACAGTGATATGAAAAACTTTGACAGCTTTTATTGCCTATCAGCTAATTAGGGATATATGCTATTGATTTATCAGATCCACGCCGTGAGACAGGCAAGGAAGATTCTAGGATTATTTCCACAACAGTAATATAAATGATGAATTTTGTCTCAAAAAGGACCCAGAGCTACTTTTCGCTTGGCGCACATCACTAGCCACTATCAAACGTCAAGATTACAGATTCCCTATCCATAAATGTGTGTAGCGAGCACTCAGAGAAGTAGGACGTTTCAAAAACAAAGACAAACGTCTCATTTTCTCAACGAAACACTGCTCTTAACAAATCTGAATAATAAGTTTCAAGGGGTTAGAATCTATATCAAAGTCATTTAACTCACTGAAACTATCGATAATGTTCAACCAAACTCGGTCGCTAAGGAACACTCACTACTACTAGAATCGCGCGATCGACTGCCTACTACCAGCGGTCTGCATCTACGAAGCCTGTTACACACCAACTGGTTAGGAATCTAGTGATCTACTTTTATCGAGAGAACGCGATTGGTTTAATGGAAACAATTTTATAACCAATTGCACCAGTGATTGTTTTACTGTATTTGTTTGTTTAACTGTACTAAAGACCTTCTTCCAACCATTACTAATACTGGTCAGCATTGTGCGTCGTGATAATCGGTGTTCAGATATACGTAAAATGCGTACCCAAAATCTCAGTCGGCGAAAATTCACAACCCCATTAACCGATTTACCATCATTACTTAATACACTGCATCTAACCTTACTATTACTTACCCGGTGATCACAACAGACGCCAGCAATATTTCTAAAGCATCTGTGGTCAAATACTAGGAGCTTACGGGTGTCTTCTACTCTTAGTGGCCATGTTTCGCTGCCGTTAATCAAAACGGAACGGACTGCCACGCAGTATACTCGTCCTTTTATTGATGGACGGATATCTCGCCTCCGCCAAAGGTGACGTAAGTTGACAAAAGCCAAACGAGCTTTCCGAATCCGTGCTGAAATTTCGTCAGACACCAACACATTAGGGCTAATCAGACTTCCAAGATAAGTGAAGTTGTCAACGCGTTCGACTACTTCACTCCCTATCCTTAGTTCAGGTGTTGACGCAGACCAGTCCTGAAGCAACAACTTGCATTTAGAGGTGGAGAAGCGCATTCCAAACATTCTGGCATTGTTGCTCAGTGCTACCATGAGACTCTGCATTTTGTCAGCGTCTTCACCAAACAGGACTATGTCATCTGCGTATTCTAAGTCGATGAGTGGACCTCATGGAAGGAGAACAATACCCGAGAATTCAGTCGATGAGAATGTTATTTCCATCAGTAGGTCTATGATGAAGTTGGACAGAAATGGAGAAAGTGGACAGCCTTGACGGACACCAGTTGAGGTTGCAAAAGTAGATGACATTTCGCCATAAGCTCTGACTCGACTAGTAGTGTTCGAGTAAAGAGCCTTCACAAGGTTTATGTACTTCTGAGGTACGCTTTTCAATGAAAGACCCTGCCACAGAATCTCGCGGTCTACCGAGTCAAATGCTGCTTTTAAGTCGAGAAAGACCACCATTGTCGGACGCCGATAAGTATGCCTATGTTCTAGAACCTGACGAATAGTGAATATGTGGTCGATGCAGCCACGACCAGGTCTGAAGCCAGCTTGATTCTCTCGTGTTTGTAGTTCACGAGCCTTAGTTAGGCGTCTGATAATTATCGAGGCTAGTATTTTAGATATTATATTAGTTAAACTAATCCCCCTATGGTTGTCACAGGATGATTTTAACTCTCTCTTATATATTGGGACGATAAGTGATTGTGACCAGTTAGATGGGATAACGTCTAACTCCCAGATCTTAGCTAAAATATTAGTCAACCTAATCGCTAAAATTGGACCACCATCCTTAAAGACCTCTGGAGCCAATCCATCTGGACCAGCTGCCTTTCCTCGTTTCAGATTAACTATAGCCTTTTGAACTTCTGCTAGACTTGGGTGACCTACTTCAATGTTCCATTCACACTGTCTGGGAATGGAGGGTAGTTGTAGAGTAGCTGAAGGCCAGCTGAACTGCTCCTTAAAATGTTCCACTCATCGATCTGGGCTGAGAGCGGAAAAGAGTGTCGTCTCACTTACACAGAGAATTTCTTCAGCTACGAAGTGTAAAAAACGTACGATACACATAGATATATGTCATTTGACGTCTTACGAGATACACAGATCTAAAGACACACCTTATACCAAGTTCAGCTAATATTTAGACATGCTTCCGTTCTCAAGCACCTCAAATACACGATTGTGGTGGTCGGTATTCGATATAATCCTTAAACTTCGTATACAGTTCGTCTTGATAACCGTTCTATATATCGCCCCAACGGTATATTATTCAGAAGGCGAATACGAAGCATTGATTACGTTTACTACGAAACCACGCACATATATCCAAATGTGCAGATGCGCTAAACAAGCATAGAAGAGTTGTGCCGAAAGGCAAGCAAGCGAGCGAGAGCCAGAAGAAGAACGAGACGAGAGTGTGTGTTGAATATGAATAACATGGACATATACATATATATATAGTGAAATGAATGAGCAATCGAATCGAATAAGCGGTTAGTAGTAAGACTAGCAGAGTGAATAAATGCGTAGGCAGTAAGCAATATTCAAGCATACCTATTTCATACAAGCAAAATAATAATAAGAGTACAATAAATTGTTATAGTGCGGATGAATTTGTCCGCTAAATTAGTTAGCGAAAGGGCTTAACTGAGTTAAATGAGAATAAACTCAATTGCACGTGACTCGCTATAAGATGACCGTCTTGCGACAAGCCTCTCAATGTCACTGAAACGAAAAGCGATAAATTTCATTTCAGGTCAGTTTTTATCATTTGTCAGTGGCCCAAATCTTAGTGAGCTACACTCCGTTTCTTGTGCCTACTCATGCCAAAATATTCCTGTAATTACGTTGTTTGTGTTGCACGGTCATCAAGGTGGCCAAAGTACCTGTATTCAGCGAGAGATAATTCATGTTTGGTATTACCCGTGTGGTATGAATTCAACGTCAGTCCCGTATTACTCGAGTAGACCCTCAATCGTCTACATTATTAATCCATACACTCTTGGGCACACCGAAAAATATTGAAGCTCAGTCTCGATTCAAATTTTAGGGGTAAAGCTCATAAGTTAGATGCAGAAAATAGAAGAATAGATCAAGCAACTACAT
The DNA here is from genome assembly GCA_944470405.2 of Schistosoma mattheei. Classification (NCBI taxonomy): domain Eukaryota; kingdom Metazoa; phylum Platyhelminthes; class Trematoda; order Strigeidida; family Schistosomatidae; genus Schistosoma; species Schistosoma mattheei. The sequence goes on along the minus strand of OX103946.1, from coordinate 19,169,051 downwards.
TCTATTTTTTATGAGCAGTCATGTTTTGTAATTTGCTACAGGATTACGTGATTCATACTGCTTCTAGAAGTACTTCGATAGGAAACTTGATACACTCATAAGAAATGAGGAAAGTATTTATTTGTAATTAGTTTTTATTTCTATCTTGGCCATCAAATATGCCTGGGATCATACCTGAAGGTACCAGTGGTCAACTTCTACTAGGTTAGGAACTCTGTTAAGCGAAAACTTCTTTTCAGCCCTCAATCCCTTGAACCAAATGCTTTGCTTGAAAATAACATCAGCTGTTATGACTGAGCGCTTATTACCCTCCTACGTAACCAAAACTTACTTCTTATAATAGAGACATAGATCTGAAGGAACTATTATCAGTGACTAAAAAATGTGGAAACTTAGGGATTGTTTATTGAACGTTGGAGGGCGTAGTATTTGTAGTAAGTCCGGTACGCCAGCACTAAGTGTGCAACTTTTAGTCCTAGTTAGAAGTAATTTATTCTTAGTTTCTTACTTATCGGAACTTTCGGTCAAATTTTTAATGTTCATTATATCGTTGTTGAGCAAAGAGTTATTTAGCTTGTTGTTGGTCAGTTGTTTTAGGTAAAGTATATTTCTTTTCCAAAGGCCTAAAGAAACATTTTTAGGCGATAGGTTCAGGTATAGTGCAAACTTAGGTTTAAACTCTATTTTACTCACTTAGTTTGGATCGTCTTGGGGGAATGTTTAGTTTTCTTCCGTGATGTAGATTATTGAGACGAGTTGTATAACTCTCCTATTATAATTGGCTTGGTGAATGAAAAAATCAACCTTAAGTTAGGTGGCAATTAAGGTCCACATTACCCGAAATGTATCATCGAGAGACTTGAATTACACGGGGTTTTTATTGTTTCTAAAAGAATTCCTCAAGACGAGAAATTTTCAAATTTATCCAAGTTTTGACTAAATGTACACCGAATTTTCTCATAAAAGTTTGCGTTCATGTCCCCAAAGTTTTCTTCTGTTTACACTTAGTTGGTTATCTCATGCAACCTAAATTTAACCAGTCTTGGGCCTAATTGTAGCACATGCAGTAAGAGTAAAATACTTACACATATGAGATAACTAATAAAATAAATGTAGCGTTTGTTACCCACTTCCAGGAAACAAGATATTTAGTAAGCCTTTGTTTCGGTTGAGTAAAACCTTATGGGTAGTTTCGACACAATAAGTGAATCTCCCGGTAAGAGTTCAATCACTGGAAATTTAGATGAGGAAAGTGTTATCTCTGAAAGCACGTCTACTATAAAGTTAAACAAGAATGGAGTCGACAGCCCTAACGAACACCACTTGAGGTAATCAATTCTGATGACAGTTCGCCATAAGCTCTCACTTGACCTGTTGTGTTCGAGTAGAGAGCCTTTATAAGGTTTATGTACATTTTTGGTACTTCTTTCAATGGCAAACACTGCCATAGAACCTCACGATCAACAGAGTCGAACGCTGCCTTAAGGTCGAGAAATACTACGGTTGTGGGGCGTCTGAACGTATGTCTGTGTTCTAGAACCTGACGTAGTGTGAATATCTGGTCTATACAACCCCGCCCTAAGAAAGCCACATGCTTCGGTTTGTGCACCTGGGCAGTATCCCAGCCCTTACATAAATCAAATGATTTATATGGCGTATATCTGTTTGGTGCCTCCTTGTACGAATATTTATGTGTTTAAATAAATACATGAATAACTTATTTCATTATTTAACTTTGTATAAAGTAATTTCAATAGTTAAGATCATGAGTTCATTGAAGCTAAACCATTATGAATAACCTGGAAGCATTGGACCATCGTTTCATCCTATTGTGGGACTCCTCAACAATGCGTATCCACTTATTCTGCTTCGTGAGATTAGACTATAAAACATGAATATATTTACACCCAATGTGAAACTTTTCTTTTTTTGTTTTTATACTTTAGGTATATAAATCTCTATATCTATATATCTAGATATGGATTCAAAAAATAATCCATCTAATATGGAAGATATTATACAATTAATAAAACAATCTAATCATGATATTAAATCATTTAAAGTTATCTATGATAAATTAACAAATTCTATATCTATAAATGAATTAAATAATTTTCTAGAAATATTAATTAATCATTTACATGAATTACAAATCAATACTATTAAGAGATTATTAATCGATAATATCAATCTATCTCATTGGATTAATTATAATGATTCAATGATTTATAAAAATATCATTCATTTATATATAACATGTTTAACATATTATCCAAATTTAATTTATTCTATATGTGATTTATATATTAATCAAATATTTTATTTAAAAAATTTAATTGAACAATTCAATCATCAATATTTTAATCAATTTATTGATTTTTCATTAGAATTTTTTATATCGATCTACCAATTATTACCATTGCAATCAATGAATATTGATTTATTGATTGATTTATTAATAAAACACTTTCCAAATTGGCGTAAATCCATTAAAGAATTATTATGGTCAACATATCATTTAATTCATTTATTATGTCATCAACAATTAACAAAATTATTAACAAATATACATAAATGTAATTTATTATCTATTTTATTTCATATGATTATTGATATAGAATTAAATCCTAATGGAATTCAACATGAAAATGTATTGAAATTATTTGAAAAGACAACGATTTATTCATTATTTGAAAAATTTGATCAAACGTTGTTAAAAACAAATTTAGGCGTCTTATTTCATACCATTGAACAAATAGATGGAATGATTGATGATAAGAATTGGTTCAAACTTGAATTGATTAGTTGGTTATTAATCACACATTTAAGTAGTATATGTATAGAAATAAATGATAAATCATCTATAGAATTGAATTGGAATTTATTATGTACAATATTTCGACATGTACGTGATTTATTCTCTGAACATATACTACCAGTCAATATATATATGGTAGGTTATCCAATAATTTGTTTTTATATATGTAGTTTACGTGGTGGTTTAGTTATAAATTTTATTGATTTTTTATGGAATATTGTGAAAGATCATCAACGGGATCAAGATAGTCGTCTTATGGCATTATCCTATTTATGTTTTATATTAGTAAATGGAAAATTTTGTTTTATTGAATTAATTATTGAAATAATGCATGATATAAGTACATGGTGTATTGATTATACATATCGAAATCGTACAATTTTAACACATTCTAATTCAATGCATTTATTATCAGAACATAAAGTCTATTATGCTATATGTAATGTATTAATTTATATCTTTGTACAATTACATTCAGAATTATTAAATGATGAATATTTTCAATGTTGTAATCGTTTACCTATAGCACAAATTTGTATATCATCATTTAAACCATTAATACATATACCAATAGAATTACGTCAAATATTTTTTCGTATTATATCAACTTATCAATTAAGTTGGTCTATGATTAGTTTAACACAATCTATACATGAACAAGATTATTTTCATAATGATATTCCATTAACAATAGAAATGATTCAATCTATTAGACCAAATAAAATAATTCATATACCAAAGAATAAATGTTCATTATCACTTTCATTATCAATGATTAATTGTTTATTTCGTAGTATTAATTTAGGAAAATGTTTAATGAATCAACAAACTGATCATTCTGAAGATCATTGTAAATCTAGTCCAGGTTTATCAATATCATCTTTTCATAAAAAACGTAAATTAGAATCAAATATTGAAGAAAATATCACTATTAATGAATCTATTTCAAAAGTTACTAAACAATCAGAATAGATCATTCGCAATATTTTGGAATAGATCTTGTATATATTTCAATCTTTGCTATTTTTCTATTGTTTATTCTATTTGTACATATTCAGTAGTTAATTTTGAGATTCTAATAAACGTTTAATAAAGTTTCTGTGGATATGTTTTTGTTTTTTTCAGTATCTCAGTCCGTAAGTAATAGTGAGGTTGGACGCAGTGTATTTGGTAATGATGGTAAATCAGTTGATGAGGTTGTGAACCTTCATCAACTGAGATGCTTGGGCCACGTGTTACGTATGCCTGAACACCGATTACCACGTTGTGCAGTGCTAACGGGTGTTAGAGATGGTTGAAAGGAAGTTAGGGGCGGCCAAACCAAGACGTGGCATCAGTGCTTGAAGACTATTTGGTTGGGGTCCGCGTGACTATCGTAACCAATGGTTGGAGACTCTTGGTGACATGGTTCAAAATCGATCACATTGGCGTAGGTGTGTACACTCTCTGTCTTCCCTTAAACTAAGGGATTAAAATCGCTTCATATCTTTCTACGAACTAATTCTTCCTGTACTATATCCTTATACGCAATCTTTCTTCTATATATTACCACCTCTGAATCAACTTCTATGGATCCTGTGTTCATCTTGTTGTGCTGATGAGGTGTGGCAACTTGGACCGATGCATATATGTGGCTGGTCGTACGTTGTAGCTGACTGACACGCGAACAGTAAACACCCAGGCTACTGAACTGATATGTCGACGACTGACAATGTTGTTTTATATTTAATGTACAAGAAGAGATATTTTATGCAAAAACCAGATCTTAAGTTTTGACATACTCAGATATTTGAACAGGTGTCGATTAACTTGAAGTTCAACGTATTAACACTTAATGATATGAAAATAAAATCTGCCTCCAACAGATAACTGTCGATGTGTACAATATTATTTAGCAGTTCTGTATTGACTAAAAACAAATTTCTATTATTTACTGTTTTGATTTTATGTACATTTTGAGAATTCTACAAGTATTGTGCTTAGTTATCAGAAACCTACTATAAAGCCTGGGAAATAACAGTTATGTATTTAAAATCCGATTAAACTTTAATTCTCATTTTTAAAAATATTTACGATTATACCTAATGTTTAAATATACTCTTACACAAATATCCCGTATTTGAAAGTGATGAACAATGATTTAATAGGAAAATACAACTTAGTAACCAAGTGCAAGTTCCTATATGTGATAGTAACATAGTGATACCGTTGATTGCACAAAACATAAAAACAAACTAAACGGAGTAGCACTCAGTTTGGCAAATACATTAATATACCATGGCCGCTATATATATATATATATATATATATATATATATATATATATATATATATATAATTAAGTCATTGAAGCCAAAACATTTACTGCTCATATAGTTAGTAATGCAATTTCATCCCCTAAAATGCATTTACTTGCATGCAAATAGATACACCGTCAGCAAATATAATAATTGTGGGACTCAACCACTCTATTATATATTGTCAAAATGAATAATAGTTCAAAGTTACAACAGTTTTCTTCGCCGTGTTGATTGAAATGGCAAAACGTGAAAATAGGGTTGGGTTACAGCAAAAATCGACTTCAAATATCTTGTTTCCTAACGCGACTTTTTACCAATTAGCAGAAACGATGTGGATGTCTAGAGAAATTTTCATAAATATACTATATCTTGATATAAAGTCAATACCTAACGTTCAGTGGCTCGTTAGATCCGGTATGAAACATAACATTGAAAAGGACGAACTGTGGCAGTAGTGACATTCGAGGAAAAGTCATAGATGAAGTCACAGTTCAAATATGAGACATCAAAAGTAAGTTGATTGTTTGAAGTGGAAATAACATAGAAGCTTATCGTTCCACGTCGAGCGTTTGCACTGTGAAGCTTTATTTAATAACAAAATAGCTGTTCATTAAAGCCTTATTCAGTGATTATTCACTTACGATAAAAAGCATTTGAACTCAGTAAAAACCTGGACATTATTCATCGAACGGACTGAGATCAATTAGTCAGCTACAACGTACGACCAGCCACATATATGCATCGGTCCAAGTTGCCACACCTCATCAGCACAACAAGATGAACACAGGATCCATAGAAGTTGATTCAGAGGTGGTAATATATAGAAGAAAGATTGCGTATAAGGATATAGTACAGGAAGAATTAGTTCGTAGAAAGATATGAAGCGATTTTAATCCCTTAGTTTAAGGGAAGACAGAGAGTGTACACACCTACGCCAATGTGATCGATTTTGAACCATGTCACCAAGAGTCTCCAACCATTGGTTACGATAGTCACGCGAACCCCAACCAAGTAATTTGCATCTACTAACATGGCTCAGATTACAAGTTAGTGTCTTCAAGCACTGACCCCACGTCTTGGTTTGGCCGCCCCTAACTTCCTTTCAACCATCTCTAACACCGGTTAGCATTGCACGTCGTGGTATTCGGTGTCCAGCCATACGTAACACGTGGCCCAAGCATCTCAGTTGATGAAGGTTCACAACCTCATCAACTGATTTACCATCATTACCTAATACCCTGCGTCTAACCTCACTATTACTTACCCGGTGATCACAACAGACGCCAGCAATATTTCTAAAGCATCTGTGGTCAAATACTAGGAGCTTATGGGTGTCTTCTACTCTTAATGGCCATGTTTCGCTGCCGTTAATCAAAACGGAACGGACTGCCGCGCAGTATACTCGTCCTTTTATTGATAGACGGATATCTCGCCTTCGCCATAGGTGACGTAAGTTGACAAAAGCCAAACGAGCTTTCCGAATCCGTGCTGAAATTTCGTCAGACACCAACACATTAGGGCTAATCAGACTTCCAAGATAAGTGAAGTTGTCAACGCGTTCGACTACTTCACTCCCTATCCTTAGTTCAGGTGTTGACGCAGACCAGTCCTGAAGCAACAACTTGCATTTAGAGGTGGAGAAACGCATTCCAAACACTCTGGCATTGTTGCTCAGTGCTACCAGAAGACTCTGCATTTTGTCAGCGTCTTCACCAAACAGGACTATGTCATCTGCGTATTCTAAGTCGATGAGTGGACCTCATGGAAGGAGAACAATACCCGAGAATTCAGTCGATGAGAATGTTATTTCCATCAGTAGGTCTATGATGAAGTTGGACAGAAATGGAGAAAGTGGACAGCCTTGACGGACACCAGTTGAGGTTGCAAAAGTAGATGACATTTCGCCATAAGCTCTGACTCGACTAGTAGTGTTCGAGTAAAGAGCCTTCACAAGGTTTATGTACTTCTGAGGTACGCCTTTCAATGAAAGACACTGCCACAGAATCTCGCGGTCTACCGAGTCAAATGCTGCTTTTAAGTCAAGAAAGACCATTGTCGGACGCCGATAAGTATGCCTATGTTCTAGAACCTGACGAATGGTGAATATGTGGTCGATGCAGCCACGACCAGGTCTGAAGCCAGCTTGATTCTCTCGTGTTTGTAGTTCACGAGCCTTAGTTAGGCGTCTGATAATTATCGAGGCTAGTATTTTAGATATTATATTAGTTAAACTAATCCCTCTATGGTTGTCACAGGATGATTTTAACTCTCTCTTATATATTGGGACGATAAGTGATTGCGACCAGTCAGATGGAATAACGTCTAACTCCCAGATCTTAGCTAAAATATTAGTCAACCTAATCGCTAAAATTGGACCACCATCCTTAAAGACCTCTGGAGCCAATCCATCTGGACCAGCTGCCCTTCCTCGTTTCAGATTAACTATAGCCTTTTGAACTTCTGCTAGAGTTGGGTGACCTACTTCAATGTTCCATTCACACTGTCTGGGAATGGAGGGTAGTTGTAGAGTAGCTGAAGTCCAGCTGAACTGCTCCTTAAAATGTTCCACTCATCGATCTGGGCTGAGAGCGGAAAAGAGTGTCGTCTCACTTACACAGAGAATTTCTTCAGCTACGAAGTGTAAAAAACGTACGATACACATAGATATATGTCATTTGACGTCTTACGAGATACACAGATCTAAAGACACACCTTATACCAAGTTCAGCTAATATTTAGACATGCTTCCGTTCTCAAGCACCTCAAATACACGATTGTGGTGGTCGGTATTCGATATAATCCTTAAACTTCGTATACAGTTCGTCTTGATAACCGTTCTATATAACGCCCCAACGGTATATTATTCAGAAGGCGAATACGAAGCGTTGATTACGTTTACTACGAAACCACGCACATATATCCAAATGTGCAGATGCGCTAAACAAGCATAGAAGAGTTGTGCCGAAAGGCAAGCAAGCGAGCGAGAGCCAGAAGAAGAACGAGACGAGAGTGTGTGTTGAATATGAATAACATGGACATATACATATATATATAGTGAAATGAATGAGTAATCGAATCGAATAAGCGGTTAGTAGTAAGACTAGCAGAGTGAATAAATGCGTAGGCAGTAAGCAATATTCAAGCATACCTATTTCATACAAGCAAAATAATAATAAGAGTACAATAAATTGTTATAGTGCGGATGAATTTGTCCGCTAAATTAGTTAGCGAAAGGGCTTAACTGAGTTAAATGAGAATAAACTCAATTGCACGTGACTCGCTATAAGATGACCGTCTTGCGACAAGCCTCTCAATGTCACTGAAACGAAAAGCGATAAATTTCATTTCAGGTCAGTTTTTATCATTTGTCAGTGGCCCAAACCTTAGTGAGCTACACTCCGTTTCTTGTGCCTACTCATGCCAAAATATTCCTGTAATTACGTTGTTTGTGTTGCACGGTCATCAAGGTGGCCAAAGTACCTGTATTCAGCGAGAGATAATTCATGTTTGGTATTACCCGTGTGGTATGAATTCAACGTCAGTCCCGTATTACTCGAGTAGACCCTCAATCGTCTACATTATTAATCCATACACTCTTGGGCACACCGAAAAATATTGAAGCTCAGTCTCGATTCAAATTTTAGGGGTAAAGCTCATAAGTTAGATGCAGAAAATAGAAGAATAGATCAAGCAACTACATTCTATTTTTTATGAGCAGTCATGTTTTGTAATTTGCTACAGGATTACGTGATTCATACTGCTTCTAGAAGTACTTCGATAGGAAACTTGATACACTCATAAGAAATGAGGAAAGTATTTATTTGTAATTAGTTTTTATTTCTATCTTGGCCATCAAATATGCCTGGGATCATACCTGAAGGTACCAGTGGTCAACTTCTACTAGGTTAGGAACTCTGTTAAGCGAAAACTTCTTTTCAGCCCTCAATCCCTTGAACCAAATGCTTTGCTTGAAAATAACATCAGCTGTTATGACTGAGCGCTTATTACCCTCCTACGTAACCAAAACTTACTTCTTATAATAGAGACATAGATCTGAAGGAACTATTATCAGTGACTAAAAAATGTGGAAACTTAGGGATTGTTTATTGAACGTTGGAGGGCGTAGTATTTGTAGTAAGTCCGGTACGTCAGCACTAAGTGTGCAACTTTTAGTCCTAGTTAGAAGTAATTTATTCTTAGTTTCTTACTTATTGGAACTTTCGGTCAAATTTTTAATGTTCATTATATCGTTGTTGAGCAAAGAGTTATTTAGCTTGTTGTTGGTCAGTTGTTTTAGGTAAAGTATATTTCTTTTCCAAAGGCCTAAAGAAACATTTTTAGGCGATAGGTTCAGGTATAGTGCAAACTTAGGTTTAAACTCTATTTTACTCACTTAGTTTGGATCGTCTTGGGGGAATGTTTAGTTTTCTTCCGTGATGTAGATTATTGAGACGAGTTGTATAACTCTCCTATTATAATTGGCTTGGTGAATGAAAAAATCAACCTTAAGTTAGGTGGCAATTAAGGTCCACATTACCCGAAATGTATCATCGAGAGACTTGAATTACACGGGGTTTTTATTGTTTCTAAAAGAATTCCTCAAGACGAGAAATTTTCAAATTTATCCAAGTTTTGACTAAATGTACACCGGATTTTCTCATAAAAGTTTGCGTTCATGTCCCCAAAGTTTTCTTCTGTTTACACTTAGTTGGTTATCTCATGCAACCTAAATTTAACCAGTCTTGGGCCTAATTGTAGCACATGCAGTAAGAGTAAAATACTTACACATATGAGATAACTAATAAAATAAATGTAGCGTTTGTTACCCACTTCCAGGAAACAAGATATTTAGTAAGCCTTTGTTTCGGTTGAGTAAAACCTTATGGGTAGTTTCGACACAATAAGTGAATCTCCCGGTAAGAGTTCAATCACTGGAAATTTAGATGAGGAAAGTGTTATCTCTGAAAGCACGTCTACTATAAAGTTAAACAAGAATGGAGTCGACAGCCCTAACGAACACCATTTGAGGTAATCAATTCTGATGGCAGTTCGCCATAAGCTCTCACTTGACCTGTTGTGTTCGAGTAGAGAGCCTTTATAAGGTTTATGTACATTTTTGGTACTTCTTTCAATGGCAAACACTGCCATAGAACCTCACGATCAACAGAGTCGAACGCTGCCTTAAGGTCGAGAAATACTACGGTTGTGGGGCGTCTGAACGTATGTCTGTGTTCTAGAACCTGACGTAGTGTGAATATCTGGTCTATACAACCCCGCCCTAAGAAAGCCACATGCTTCGGTTTGTGCACCTGGGCAGTATCCCAGCCCTTACATAAATCAAATGATTTATATGGCGTATATCTGTTTGGTGCCTCCTTGTACGAATATTTATGTGTTTAAATAAATACATGAATAACTTATTTCATTAATTAACTTTGTATAAAGTAATTTCAATAGTTAAGATCATGAGTTCATTGAAGCTAAACCATTATGAATAACCTGGAAGCATTGGACCATCGTTTCATCCTATTGTGGAACTCCTCAACAATGCGTATCCACTTATTCTGCTTCGTGAGATTAGACTATAAAACATGAATATATTTACACCCAATGTGAAACTTTTCTTTTTTGTTTTTATACTTTAGGTATATAAATCTCTATATCTATATATCTAGATATGGATTCAAAAAATAATCCATCTAATATGGAAGATATTATACAATTAATAAAACAATCTAATCATGATATTAAATCATTTAAAGTTATCTATGATAAATTAACAAATTCTATATCTATAAATGAATTAAATAATTTTCTAGAAATATTAATTAATCATTTACATGAATTACAAATCAATACTATTAAGAGATTATTAATCGATAATATCAATCTATCTCATTGGATTAATTATAATGATTCAATGATTTATAAAAATATCATTCATTTATATATAACATGTTTAACATATTATCCAAATTTAATTTATTCTATATGTGATTTATATATTAATCAAATATTTTATTTAAAAAATTTAATTGAACAATTCAATCATCAATATTTTAATCAATTTATTGATTTTTCATTAGAATTTTTTATATCGATCTACCAATTATTACCATTGCAATCAATGAATATTGATTTATTGATTGATTTATTAATAAAACACTTTCCAAATTGGCGTAAATCCATTAAAGAATTATTATGGTCAACATATCATTTAATTCATTTATTATGTCATCAACAATTAACAAAATTATTAACAAATATACATAAATGTAATTTATTATCTATTTTATTTCATATGATTATTGATATAGAATTAAATCCTAATGGAATTCAACATGAAAATGTATTGAAATTATTTGAAAAGACAACGATTTATTCATTATTTGAAAAATTTGATCAAACGTTGTTAAAAACAAATTTAGGCGTCTTATTTCATACCATTGAACAAATAGATGGAATGATTGATGATAAGAATTGGTTCAAACTTGAATTGATTAGTTGGTTATTAATCACACATTTAAGTAGTATATGTATAGAAATAAATGATAAATCATCTATAGAATTGAATTGGAATTTATTATGTACAATATTTCGACATGTACGTGATTTATTCTCTGAACATATACTACCAGTCAATATATATATGGTAGGTTATCCAATAATTTGTTTTTATATATGTAGTTTACGTGGTGGTTTAGTTATAAATTTTATTGATTTTTTATGGAATATTGTGAAAGATCATCAACGGGATCAAGATAGTCGTCTTATGGCATTATCCTATTTATGTTTTATATTAGTAAATGGAAAATTTTGTTTTATTGAATTAATTATTGAAATAATGCATGATATAAGTACATGGTGTATTGATTATACATATCGAAATCGTACAATTTTAACACATTCTAATTCAATGCATTTATTATCAGAACATAAAGTCTATTATGCTATATGTAATGTATTAATTTATATCTTTGTACAATTACATTCAGAATTATTAAATGATGAATATTTTCAATGTTGTAATCGTTTACCTATAGCACAAATTTGTATATCATCATTTAAACCATTAATACATATACCAATAGAATTACGTCAAATATTTTTTCGTATTATATCAACTTATCAATTAAGTTGGTCTATGATTAGTTTAACACAATCTATACATGAACAAGATTATTTTCATAATGATATTCCATTAACAATAGAAATGATTCAATCTATTAGACCAAATAAAATAATTCATATACCAAAGAATAAATGTTCATTATCACTTTCATTATCAATGATTAATTGTTTATTTCGTAGTATTAATTTAGGAAAATGTTTAATGAATCAACAAACTGATCATTCTGAAGATCATTGTAAATCTAGTCCAGGTTTATCAATATCATCTTTTCATAAAAAACGTAAATTAGAATCAAATATTGAAGAAAATATCACTATTAATGAATCTATTTCAAAAGTTACTAAACAATCAGAATAGATCATTCGCAATATTTTGGAATAGATCTTGTATATATTTCAATCTTTGCTATTTTTCTATTGTTTATTCTATTTGTACATATTCAGTAGTTAATTTTGAGATTCTAATAAACGTTTAATAAAGTTTCTGTGGATATGTTTTTGTTTTTTTCAGTATCTCAGTCCGTAAGTAATAGTGAGGTTGGACGCAGTGTATTTGGTAATGATGGTAAATCAGTTGATGAGGTTGTGAACCTTCATCAACTGAGATGCTTGGGCCACGTGTTACGTATGCCTGAACACCGATTACCACGTTGTGCAGTGCTAACGGGTGTTAGAGATGGTTGAAAGGAAGTTAGGGGCGGCCAAACCAAGACGTGGCATCAGTGCTTGAAGACTATTTGGTTGGGGTCCGCGTGACTATCGTAACCAATGGTTGGAGACTCTTGGTGACATGGTTCAAAATCGATCACATTGGCGTAGGTGTGTACACTCTCTGTCTTCCCTTAAACTAAGGGATTAAAATCGCTTCATATCTTTCTACGAACTAATTCTTCCTGTACTATATCCTTATACGCAATCTTTCTTCTATATATTACCACCTCTGAATCAACTTCTATGGATCCTGTGTTCATCTTGTTGTGCTGATGAGGTGTGGCAACTTGGACCGATGCATATATGTGGCTGGTCGTACGTTGTAGCTGACTGACACGCGAACAGTAAACACCCAGGCTACTGAACTGATATGTCGACGACTGACAATGTTGTTTTATATTTAATGTACAAGAAGAGATATTTTATGCAAAAACCAGATCTTAAGTTTTGACATACTCAGATATTTGAACAGGTGTCGATTAACTTGAAGTTCAACGTATTAACACTTAATGATATGAAAATAAAATCTGCCTCCAACAGATAACTGTCGATGTGTACAATATTATTTAGCAGTTCTGTATTGACTAAAAACAAATTTCTATTATTTACTGTTTTGATTTTATGTACATTTTGAGAATTCTACAAGTATTGTGCTTAGTTATCAGAAACCTACTATAAAGCCTGGGAAATAACAGTTATGTATTTAAAATCCGATTAAACTTTAATTCTCATTTTTAAAAATATTTACGATTATACCTAATGTTTAAATATACTCTTACACAAATATCCCGTATTTGAAAGTGATGAACAATGATTTAATAGGAAAATACAACTTAGTAACCAAGTGCAAGTTCCTATATGTGATAGTAACATAGTGATACCGTTGATTGCACAAAACATAAAAACAAACTAAACGGAGTAGCACTCAGTTTGGCAAATACATTAATATACCATGGCCGCTATATATATATATATATATATATATATATATATATATATATATATATATATAATTAAGTCATTGAAGCCAAAACATTTACTGCTCATATAGTTAGTAATGCAATTTCATCCCCTAAAATGCATTTACTTGCATGCAAATAGATACACCGTCAGCAAATATAATAATTGTGGGACTCAACCACTCTATTATATATTGTCAAAATGAATAATAGTTCAAAGTTACAACAGTTTTCTTCGCCGTGTTGATTGAAATGGCAAAACGTGAAAATAGGGTTGGGTTACAGCAAAAATCGACTTCAAATATCTTGTTTCCTAACGCGACTTTTTACCAATTAGCAGAAACGATGTGGATGTCTAGAGAAATTTTCATAAATATACTATATCTTGATATAAAGTCAATACCTAACGTTCAGTGGCTCGTTAGATCCGGTATGAAACATAACATTGAAAAGGACGAACTGTGGCAGTAGTGACATTCGAGGAAAAGTCATAGATGAAGTCACAGTTCAAATATGAGACATCAAAAGTAAGTTGATTGTTTGAAGTGGAAATAACATAGAAGCTTATCGTTCCACGTCGAGCGTTTGCACTGTGAAGCTTTATTTAATAACAAAATAGCTGTTCATTAAAGCCTTATTCAGTGATTATTCACTTACGATAAAAAGCATTTGAACTCAGTAAAAACCTGGACATTATTCATCGAACGGACTGAGATCAATTAGTCAGCTACAACGTACGACCAGCCACATATATGCATCGGTCCAAGTTGCCACACCTCATCAGCACAACAAGATGAACACGGGATTCATACAAGTAGTTGATTCAGAGGTGGTAATATATAGAAGAAAGATTGCGTATAAGGATATAGTACAGGAAGAATTAGTTCGTAGAAAGATATGAAGCGATTTTAATCCCTTAGTTTAAGGGAAGACAGAGAGTGTACACACCTACGCCAATGTGATCGATTTTGAACCATGTCACCAAGAGTCTCCAACCATTGGTTACGATAGTCACGCGAACCCCAACCAAGTAATTTGCATCTACTAACATGGCTCAGATTACAAGTTAGTGTCTTCAAGCACTGACCCCACGTCTTGGTTTGGCCGCCCCTAACTTCCTTTCAACCATCTCTAACACCGGTTAGCATTGCACGTCGTGGTATTCGGTGTCCAGCCATACGTAACACGTGGCCCAAGCATCTCAGTTGATGAAGGTTCACAACCTCATCAACTGATTTACCATCATTACCTAATACCCTGCGTCTAACATCACTATTACTTACCCGGTGATCACAACAGACGCCAGCAATATTTCTAAAGCATCTGTGGTCAAATACTAGGAGCTTATGGGTGTCTTCTACTCTTAATGGCCATGTTTCGCTGCCGTTAATCAAAACGGAACGGACTGCCGCGCAGTATACTCGTCCTTTTATTGATAGACGGATATCTCGCCTTCGCCATAGGTGACGTAAGTTGGCAAAAGCCAAACGAGCTTTCCGAATCCGTGCTGAGATTTCGTCAGACACCAACCCATTAGGGCTGATCAGACTTCCAAGATAAGTGAAGTTGTCAACGCGTTCGACTACTTCACTCCCTATCCTTAGTTCAGGTGTTGACGCAGACCAGTCCTGAAGCAACAACTTGCATTTAGAGGGGGAGAAGCGCATTCCAAACATTCTGGCATTGTTGCTTAGTGCTACCAGAAGACTCTGCATTTTGTCAGCGTCTTCACCAAACAGGACTATGTCATCTGCGTATTCTAAGTCGATAAGTGGACCTCCTGGAAGGAGATCAATACCCGAGAATTCAGTCGACGAGAATGTTATTTCCATCAGTAGGTCTATGATGAAGTTAAACAGAAATGGAGAAAGTGGACAGCCTTGACGGACACCACTTGAGGTTGCAAAAGTAGATGACAGTTCGCCATAAGCTCTGACTCGACTGGTAGTGTTCGAGTAAAGAGCCTTCACAAGGTTTATGTACTTCTGAGGTACGCCTTTCAATGACAGACACTGCCACAGAATCTCGCGGTCTACCGAGTCAAATGCTGCTTTTAAGTCAAGAAAGACCATTGTCGGACGCCGATAAGTATGCCTATGTTCTAGAACCTGACGAATGGTGAATATGTGGTCGATGCAGCCACGACCAGGTCTGAAGCCAGCTTGATTCTCTCGTGTTTGTAGTTCACGAGTCTTAGTTAGGCGTCTGATAATTATCGAGGCTAGTATTTTACATATTATATTAGTTAAACTAATCCCTCTATGGTTGTCACAGGATGATTTTAACTCTCTCTTATATATTGGGACGATAAGTGATTGCGACCAGTCAGATGGAATAACGTCTAACTCCCAGATCTTAGCTAAAATATTAGTCAACCTAATCGCTAAAATTGGACCACCATCCTTAAAGACCTCTGGAGCCAATCCATCTGGACCAGCTGCCCTTCCTCGTTTCAGATTAACTATAGCCTTTTGAACTTCTGCTAGAGTTGGGGGACCTACTTCAATGTTCCATTCACGCTGTCTGGGAATGGAGGGTAGTTGTAGAGTAGCTGAAGGCCAGCTGAACTGTTCTCTGAAATATTTCGCCCATCGTTCTAAACGTCTGGACTGAGAGCAGATGAGGGTGTCGTCTTTTTCCGAAATAGCCTGACTTACACTTGACTTATTAATTCCAGTTTCTTTTATTAGTCTGTAGAGCTGTCTTGTGTTCCCTATAGTCGCCGCCTTTTCCATCTCTTTTGCTTTCGTTGCCCACCACTGCTCACGGTCGTTCCTTAGACTTTTGCTTAACCTAGATCTGATTTGTTGTCGCTCTTCATCGTGTTCTGAGCCTGATGGGATGAGTTTACGAGAATCCATCAGTGCAATAGACCTAGAGGAAATCTATTGGTTCTTTGTAACCCTGTGGTTTAAGTCACTGATAGATGTTACTGCTGTTTCCACAGCTGTTTGTATAGCTTTCCAAGCAACATCTGGGTCAGCCTCGTCTTCAGAACTACCTAATTGTGACCTCAGTTGTCCCTGGATTCTACTTTCGGTTTTCTCGTCACTCAATTCAATTCTAATGAGTCTTCTTAGTGTGGCTTTTCTGCGTCCAGTGAGGCGCAAACAAACGCATGCTCGTATTAGAGTATGGTCAAAGTCCAAGCAGATATTCCAGAGCAAGCAACAGTCTTTTATTGAGCCTTTCCAACGATGACTGATGGCAATATGGTCTATTTGAGTCCATCGTGGGTTTGGTGCAGGAGGTCGCCATGTTAGACAATGTTCCTCTTTATACTTAAAATAAATGCTTGTTAAAAATAAACGACTGTCTGAGCACAGTTGTAGCAGATGATCATTATTATCTGTTCGCTGAGCTGGATACTAAAATACCCACCTAAATGTCTTTCTGTTTGGTTTAGGCTACCTACTTTTGCATTCAATTCACCTGCTACGAGTACTATGTCTGAGTGTTTAGCTTTCTGAAGTTCATCATTGTACCAAATCTGTGTCATCACACACCTACGTGATTTGTTCTAAACTTTAGACATAAATTATCTTATTCTTTCTATTTTCCCTCACTAATTACTCACGTGTAACTTCGAGCATGCTTTATACATGTATCTGCTAGTACGTACGTATCTGTCTTTTTCACGCTTATAAAATCTGAGTCTCATATTACTCCATTTGTCTGAGAAAACAAGTGTCTGAAATAAACTCGCCCAACCTAATTCGTATTTGGTTTATTACTACTGCCGTCACTCAAACGAGGTTAGCTTATGTAGAATATACAAAGTCAACCGGATATCTATATTCATGGCTCATTCATTCGAGAGTCATTACAGAGTGAGATAGCGGCTCTAGATATCTAGCTAAATATCTCGATTCTTCATAACATAGAACTCGATTGATTGACTATACATGCTAAGCTAAACAACACATATTTGTTTTCATGTACTAACCAACTAATTCTGACTAAACAATAAACTGCTTGGTAAGAGTAAAATAAATACAATTAGAAACTAGACACTGAGTAATAAGATACTTTAACTTGTTTTGTGTCTAAAATTAATAGTCTCTTCATAGATTTACTGATACACTAATCACTTACCGGGTGGTAGTAAATGGAATCTATAATGGTGATCGGATATTGTACATAAATTCATCTTCTATTCCCATTTCATACAAGCATTATGTTCTGAAAACGTTGCGTACTAACATATCATTTACAACTAAATGTAAAACTGAATTCTAATGCTTAGAGTTTGTTGGCATTGTAGTATACTCTGTATAACCATACTTAGACAACATCCTTACGAGTTATAAATTATTTTCGCCATTTTTGTGATCATCGTAGATATTGACATGATCTATACTGCTGATGAATTGCACTAAGTCACTTCAAAAATCGCTTCGATTTGTTGTTGCTAATGATCGCTTATCGTAATTCATTTATCAATTACAAATAAAAATGTACCCCGTTTGGGTAAAGGCTAATGAGCTACTAATATTCACCTGTCGGAATCGAAGATAGTGAACTGGAGTTCTAACCTACGCTTTGCTGGTTGAAAAGTGAATGCTCTAATTACTAGGTCACAGGTTCATACAGTACCGACAAACTTCTTTAGATCACCACTAATCAATCCATAATAACAAACGGGTGTTCATTTTTTTAAAATCCAAATGTTGTGCATAAATTTATTTATTTTTACATATTTTATTCGTGTTATTTCTCAAAAAAAAATACAGGTAAGTTATCTGTGATTTGTACAAATAAAATTACAGAAAGGAGTTATTTTGTACAAATTTGTACAGATATGGAAGGAATCCAATAAAGGCGGCTTGGTTGTTGAGTGGTGGTGGTGGAGCTTGACTGTATACACGCACCTTAGCGTCCAACTGATGATTCCAACTCAAACCATTGTCTTAAGGCGTCAGCAAGTAGATTCGGCAGACAAGCCAAATCTCGCAACACTAAATAATATGGTAACGGGAATACGTCCATATAAGGTTGTAGTTTACCGGGGCCACAATATCGCCGAAGATCAAATATCGAATGCTTTAAAATAGAGGAGAATGATATTAAAAGAAAATAAATTTATTCAAATTACGAACGGATCTGAGTAGGGTAACCAGTGAAATAATTCGGAACGCTGGATAGCCATTTCTTCCTCACCAGTATCTAACCACGACCCCGTCACTGGGAACCGAAATCAGGACCCTCAATCTCGTTCACGGACGCCTAACCTCTAGACCACTGACACGGACCACAGTAATGTACAAGTCTAAGTTTAACCAATCCATGTTCGGGTACGAAACTGAATGTCCTACGTTCGATTTCCGGTTGCGGATGGACCCTTCTGAGTCCCATATCAAGACGAGACGACTGTGTAGTGCACTGATTGTCCAACTTAGATCAGTTTGTAGTTTTAATAAAATTCAAAAATTTCTACGACCCTATACTAAAAAAATAATTTGCTAGAAATGAACAGCTATTTGACGTCAAGTAGTCTAATTGAACTTAATCAGCAAGGGGAGTTGTGGAGATTGTAGTATTTTCTACATTTGAATTCACGAGTCGATCTAAGATAGACTATTATTAAAAACCTGGAAGCACTGGACAGCGGTTCCGTCTAAGTATGAAACCCCTCAGCAGTGCGCATCCATAAAGCGAAGGTCCTGAGTTCGAGTGCCGCGTGTAGGGTCGTTAAAAAATTGGATTTTACCAATTAAGTTGTAAAGTATCTACTATCTGAATGATTGGTTGGAGGCAATTGTGATAACAAGTCCATCAAAAAGACATATCTGCAATCTTTAGAATACTGTTGGTTCTTGCGAGATCACATAACTCATATCCAACAACCTGCTAACCTGATATAATTTTAGTCCAACTCCAAATGAAGGCTAATTGTTACACTGAATTCTACTCTGACGAACATCGTACTCTTAGATTTTTTTTTAAAGAAACACAGGTGATTGAACTTTTAGCACTGTATAATTGATCAACAATCATTATTCATCATAAGACAATGACAAATAACTAAAGTACACTCACTTTCTTTCGAACATCATCTAGAATAAGGCAAACAGGGAAAATATGAGAATCACGTGCTAATCGAACAGCGGCTTGTAGTGATGGACTTTGTGGATCTTCTGAGAAGACACCATCTGATAGAATAAGTAATAATTGACTAGGAATAGCATTATTACTGGTAGAATTCATGTAACCAGTTGAATTCATCAAGTGAGTAGTACACTGTAGTAGCTAGAATAAAATAAATGGAGTGTTTTTTTTAAAGGTTTGTATGTAATAACATAGGAAAAGATAACTGTACAGTGGATGATAAACTTTTGTTAATCACATCAAATAAAGACCATATATTTTGGTGGGGTTTTATTCTTTGAGTTGGATGATTTAATAGTGAAGATTTCATTGTTCATTAACAACAACAGTGCCTTAGAGAGAAGTTTGGACTGATGATATCATTCACAAGAATAACGAAAGCTTCAGGATTAACCGATCTAGTTTAGAGAGCAAACTTGGACCTAAGTTACAAATCTTCTCCATCTCCAAGATTACATATATATTGGATTTTGAAGTGAAAAAAAACGTGCACCTCAAGTGGATGCTTTTGGTGTTGTTGAGTTTTTTGATCTAGATATTTTGATAGTAGAGCTTTTACTGTAATTCTGACAACATCAGCGATTAATTCATGAATATTAAAAGTTGGCAATGATTGGAATTTTATTGAAGAGGTTTTGTGGAGATTGTGTTTGATTTGTAAGCTATATTTGTAACAGATTGGTCTCACTTGTGTTACTATTGGAAAGAGTACTGGGACGTTGTAACGTCCTAGTATGCACGCACGCGACTCTACCAAGGGACGAAAACTGGGTTCAATTTTTGATGGAGTCGTGAGTTTAGTGGGAAATTCAATCACAATGTCATTTCTACTAAGACTAAACTACACAGGGTATATGCTAGATACGAAAAAAAAAAGAATAATCAGACCACATACCTGAACAAGTGATGTTTTCGGTTGTCCAAAAGTGAATTGACTTAATACACGTGGACCAGCATCTGTTACCCATGGATCTTTCAAATCATGAAGTACACGCACTGATTCACCGAAACTATTAAACAATGAAGTGTAAATTATGAAATCTAATCATCTTTCATGGACATTTCATATTCTATATTTTTCCATATATTAGATGTCTCAATTCAAAGGATCTGGTCAGTAAAATTTCTAACATAATCGATTTAATTGAAAAAATAAAATCATTGTGATGACTTGAACTTGGGAGTCTATTTGTCTGCCAATTGAATACTTACTGAATTTTTTTCGCTCTTGAACTACTACTAATACGTGATTTTCTCACATTCGATTGATAATCAGGGAGCGTATAGAAAGACAGTGGATTCCATGTTTATTCACTATAATACATACTTCCACTATATTAGACAGATTGTGAGCTTCAAACTTCTAATCTGACGACCATTAAGTAATTAAGTACTTTATAAACAAAGGCAACGCTTTCTGTGTAGGTATAATCTTCATACATAGTGTTTAGTTTTCAGTAAGGCAAAGTAAGGACCGCATTCCTACAGTTGAAGAATATATGCAACTCAAAACAACTGTCAACCACTATCAAAGTCACAATCCTGAGTACGAACGTCAAGATAGTTCTATTGTACGGAGTCGAGACGTGGAGAACTACTCCAACCGCCAACAAAAAAGTTCAAGTATTTATAAACAATTATCTACGCAATATACTTAATGTCCGTTGGTCGGATACCATCAGCAACAGCCGACTGTGGGAGAGAACAAACGAGTTTCCGGCTGAAGAAGAAATTAGGGAAAGACCTTGGAAAATGTCAGTCAGTCAGTCAGCTACAACGTAGGACCAGGCACATATATACATCGGTCCAAGTTGCCATACCTCATTAGCACAACAAGATGGACACGGGATTCATACAAGTAGTTGATTCAGAGGTGGTAATATATAGAAGAAAGACTTCATATAAGGATATAGTACAGGAAGAAAGAATTAGTTCATAGAAAGAAAGATATGAAGCAATTTTAATCTCTTAGTTTAAGGGAAGACACAGTGTACACACCTACGCCATTGTGATCGATTCCGAACCATGTCACCCACTGTCTTCAACCATTGGTTACGATAGTCACGCGAACCTCAACCAAGTAATTTGCATCTACTAACATGGCTCAGACTACAAGTTAGTGTCTTCAAGCACTGACCTCACGTTTTGGTTTGGCCGCCCCTAACTTCCTTTCAACCATCTCTAACACCAGTTAGCATTGCACGACGTCGTAATCGGTGTTCAGGTATACGTAACACGTGGCCCAATCATCTCAGTCGATGAAGATTAACAACCTCATCAACTGACTTACCAAGGAAGCCTGTTGACCGATTTGACATAGGGTGCGTACGTTGAAGGCTCCAATGTGTAGTTTGGAGCCAGGTTTCAGTAGACCTGGGACAGTATTTTGGGCATTAGAATCGTTGGCTATGGTGAAACTTGAGGAGGAAGGCGAAAAAAGAAGTTTAGGGTTTGAAGTCGATGTAGGAGGAATAATAGGAATTGAAGAGGGAGGTTGATTATGAATACAGTGGTCTTGAGTCCTGTTAGAGGTATGAGGGCGGTTATCACTTCCCGGTTGCCCACACCGTGGAAGAGTTCTTCTGGAGGTACCTGAAAAGCAAATCGGATTAGAATTGGTCCTAGTGACCTGGGAGCGTGACCGCAGTGCCCAAGGGACAACTGCTTGAGGTCGGTCACACACGACCTTTTTATGGGTAATTTTTGTGTTAGCTCCGTACTTGTTGAGACTACCACCGGAGACAGATATCCGTGGGATAAGGTGAGGTGTGCATTTTTAGGGTCGACCTTTTCTAACCCCACCCTCCTTGTGGGAAGGCAGCATCGCTGTCATACTGGTTGTCTGAAGGAAACACCTTACTGCTGTCACACCTCTGTACAGTCAGCAGTACGACTTCGCCCTCGGACCTTGGGTTTGTTGCTTTTAATCTTACTGCTCTTCAACCGACCTTTCTGACGTGGTAGGACCTTGAGGAACAGTTTGTTCCAGTCAGTATAGCCCGGTTGCTTCATCACGATAGGCAAGCCCGACCACCACGTCAAGGTAGCAACAACGGTCGGGTGTTGAGATACATATCGCGTAAATTACCAAACTGCATCACGAAGCAAGCGCTAACTCGTAATCCTGAAGGTAAATGAAAAAGAGGAAGGCAAAAGAACACACTGCTTCGGGAATTGGAAGCAGACATGAAAAGGATGAGTAGCAACTAAGAAGGATTGCCTAAGACAGAGTTGGGTGGAGAATGCTGGTGAGCGGCCTATGCTCCCCCATGAGGGGTAACAGGCGTAAGTACGTAAGGCTATTCTCCATTCGTCAGTTCACATACAAAGATTAAGATAAGACCTTGAGTTCTTCTTTGAAAGTCAATACATTAAATTAATAATTGCTTATTCCGAATAGTCCTAAACAGAAGTGATTCGGTCTGTTAAAACACTCAGTTGTCAATCAATAGGCTAAAAGTTGAGACTTCATCAAAGCAGCCAGCTAATGGTATTTTAAGTGTTCACAGAAACAGTATATGTCAAAGCCATGTATATAAACCTGTATGTTTAGTGAATAAATTACACTCTAGTGATTCATATCAAACAAAGTAACCGAACAAATTGCATACAACTAAGAACATACCTGCAAACACCTATTCGACCTACTTCTAAAAGATTCAATGCAGTGATTACTGTTGTCAGTGATTCAAAAGTCATCTAGAATGTGAAAAAAACAGTGGAAGTATAACTATGAATAATAGTATAAGAACAACAAAGTAAGCAAAAGTTGAACTTGATGATTATCACCTAACTTTTGGGGGGATTTTCACTAACTCCGATAAGTTAGAGAGTGGGAAAAATTATTCAACATTTGTCAATCTGGTAAAAATGTAAGTTGAACCGAGTTACCATGCCAAATAAGCACGACGACATGGAATTAACAGTAATTGTTATCTTGACGTAGTTACCTACCTTGTATATCATGGTGGCTCAACCGATCTATATTAACTAGAACACCTATTTCTTGAGGTTCTATTATAAAAGGTACGCCGGTACGACGTCGGTAGTAAAATCTAGGAAGTATGAAGTCAAAATCTACTCACAAAAAGGATATATGTGAATAATCTTAAGTAGTGATCTGTTGTGGCAATGTGGTCACGCTCCTATGTTGCCAAAATCAACATTTACGCAGTTCACTTTTCAGGTGTCTCAATAAGACGTATCCTGTTATAATGCTAGAAGCACTATCATTCCCTAAACATTGCTCGAGATAATCTCGTTCATAATCAAAGTCCATATTTATTACCTAATATTTGGTTCATTTCCCTTAATAACTCACATCTTGAGTCTTCGACTTCGTCTACATGTACCACTAAAGAAAACGATCTGAGTAGACTAAATAGGGCAGATTTTTGTACAAATAAAATATATATGAAGAAGTAAGCTGTTTATCTATCAGAATAACCCACTCTATTCACATACACAAACAAATACAATGGTATGTCATACATAAATAACGTGACATTGACATGTTTAGACATATTATGATTTTGATTGTACTAAAAATATTCTGCATTGTTCCCTTTGTACCATTTAAACTTGTATTAATTTCATTTCGGTTATTTATTTGTTTACTCTGAAGAAGTGAATTATATTAGGTGGAGAAAACATTAGAAATACAATTTTCTACTCGTTGGGATAACAAGAAAGGTATAATTATGATATGAGTAGAGAAACATGACAAACAGCGGAAGCTATTTTCGGGGTCGCTATTTCGCTTAATTCAAAGTTTATGAAATACTAACATTTAATTTTAACTCTGGTGCTCCTGTGATCCATAAGCTTCCATTCAATGTATGATTCACTGCCATACCCTTTTCTGTTCCAAAGCTGTTGTAGTTTAAACGTGACCTCTTGTACTCTATTATTCTGCCCTAATGCCCAGTTTGGACATAATTGTATTTTCCTACTTGTTTGTAAGTTGTGATTGTGTTAGTCGTCTATTTATTCATGTATCTCTTTACACAAATCTGAATTGACAATCAGGAATAAATTGAGTAATGTTTCAGTTGACTTGTCTTTTCTCTCATGTGAGCTTGTCAATCAATCAGGTGATAGGGTATTTTTCATCTCTCTGACCAAGGTCGTTAGTCTGAATTCGAACTCGCATCTTTCTAATCTAAAGGTTAAACCAATTAGCCTATCGTATCAGGGTCTTAACCCAGATAGACACAAGTTTTCTCCTGTATATTGATTGGGTAGATATATCATTAATAACTTACTTGTTTACAAAGATTTTCAGACATTGATGATGAATCGTCTACAGCAATTAAAATACGATATTCACGTTGACTAGGCTGTGAACGACGTAGCCAAATTTTATCTTTACGAAATTGACTAGCCAAATATGGAATGATCTAATTGATTTTCAACAACAAAAAAGAAATAAAAAGATATGTATGATTATTTTCATCTCAAATTGTATGACGCTCAAGATGATGAGCTAGAAGGTCTCTCTCTCTCTAAGTCGATTTCTTCTTTAGGAACATACTTAAATGGAAATGTTTAACGTCTGTTAAACAGTTCAAGAAATACTCTACACACAGTTTCTTAATTTTAGACTCTGATTAGATTATTATGTTGATATTCAAGAATGAAGTTTGACCAGTCATTGCTGGTATATATACGTTCTAAATAGAGTGTCATCTTGTAGATTAGGTGTGACTAGGGTAGTTGAATTCAGGACACATATCTCGTTCTTGTTAGTTAGATGTTGTACCTGTATATCACTGTTGATGTTCACACTGAGACTAAGACCCAGTACTTTTCGTTTCAAAAGCGAATGTGTTATTCACTAAGTTATTGAATTCAATGGTTTAAAGATTAAACTCAACATCAACACTGGGAAATGGTAAGCACAACCAGCTGATGAGTCCAAAATCAAACAATAAAAAACACATCTTGGATGAGACTGTTCACTAGATGGAAACCGTGCGCGACCGGCCTCAAGCAGTTGTCCCTTGGGCTCTGCGGTCACGCTCCCAGGTCGTCAAGACCAACACTAATCCAATTTCCTTTTCAGGTTCCTCAAGAAATACCCTTCCACGGTGTGGGCAGCCGGGAAGTGACATCAGCCCTCATACCCGTAACAGCACAAGAGACCAAGGTGGTCACATTCAAATCCTTCCTACACCTCCTAATACCTCTCTTATCTCCATGACTAACCCTCCTCACGTCTCTTTATCACCTCGCACCGCTAGGGCAAACGATTCGAGTACGTGGAACGCCATTCCTGGTCTCCTGAAACTACACGTAGGAGCTTTTAACGTACGAACACTTTGCCAAATAGGACAGCAGGCTTCCTTAGCTAGGACTTTAGAATCCCGCGCCATCGATGTGTGCTGCGTCTCCGAAACGCGCATACAGGATCCGAGTAGCGTCATTCATTTGACCTCACCATGCCAAAATAAAGAACCGACTCGATTTACGCTTCGTGTATCTGGAAGCCCTGATTCTGCTTCCCGTGGCCTCGCCGGCGTAGGTATAGCATTGAGTCCTAGGGCAGAACTAGCTCTCTTAGAGTGGATCCCAGTAGACAGTCGTTTGTGCGCTGTCCGACTGAACGGAACAGTAAGAATCCGGAAAGATAGGGACACTCGTCGTTGCCTCTTCGTCGTCTCTGCCTATTCTCCCACTGACTGCAGCTCAGATGATGTAAAAGATGAGTTTTACAGAAAGCTTTCGGACCTTCTCCGAAAAGCTAAGCGCTCGGATGTAGTAATAGTGGCCGGTGACTTTAATGCTCAAGTAGGTAAACTAAGCGATAGGGAAAGACACCTAGGTGGATCTTATGGTGTCGTGGCTCAAAGAACAGATAATGGCGACCGTCTGTTGCAGCTATGCTCAGATAACCGCCTGTTCCTTGCAAATACTAACTTTAAGCATAAGGAAAAACATCTTTTAACATGGCGACCCCCTAATTCGTCCCAACGTTGGACCCAAATAGATCACATCGCTATCAGCCACCGATGGAGGGGCTCGATAGAAGACTGTCGCTCATTCTGGAGCACATGCCTAGATTCAGATCATGCTCTAGTGCGAGCGCGTATTTGCTTGCGTCTTACTGGACGTAGGAAAGACGCTGCAAGGAAACCTCTTAGGGCCTACTTAATGATAGTCAAGCTAAGAGTATATTTCAGGAACAACTAGGAAAACAGTTAGGCAGCCATGTATGTGATGCCCACCCCGATGCAGCATGGAATGATATCCGAAAAGCTGTGGAAACAGCAGTGATATCTGCTAGTAAGGTAAACCAGAAGGTTAGGGAGCAACACTGGATCTCAGCAGCATCTATCTCACTGATAGATGCTCGGAAACTCATTCCACCTGGCTCTGAACATAATGAAGAGCGGAGTCAGCTTAAGCGCAAGCTGACAAGAAGTCTACGCAATGATCGCGAACAGTGGTGGGTAGCGAAAGCAAGAGAGATGGAAAAGGCAGCGGCAATAGGTAATAGCAGACAATTGTTCAGACTCGTTAAGGAAACCGGAATTAGGAACCCGACCGTTAGCGAAACAATCTCAGAGAAAGATGGACATATTATTCATTCTCAATCCAGGAGATTGGATCGATGGGCAGAACACTTTAGGGATCAGTTCAACTGGCCTTCAGCCACACTTCGGTTTCCCACGATCTCTAGTCAACCTGAATGGCAAGTTAATGTAGGTCCTCCGTCCCTTTACGAAGTTGAAAAAGCCATAGGAAATCTGAAACGAGGGAGAGCAGCAGGCCCTGACAGGTTTACTCCTGAGATTTTTAAGGATGGTGGTCCAGTATTAGCAATGAGATTAACTGAGGTCTTAGGTAGAATTTGGGAACTGGACGTAATCCCATCTGACTGGTCTCAATCACTGATTGTGCCAGTCTATAAGAAAGGACAAAAGTCCTCTTGTGACAATCACAGAGGAATCAGTTTGACTAATATAGTGTCTAAAATATTAGCTTCAATAATACTTCGACGCCTAATCAAAGCTCGTGAAGAGCAGATTAGAGAAAACCAGGCCGGTTTTCGACCTGGACGTGGTTGTATAGATCAGATATTCACACTACGTCAGGTTCTAGAACACAGACACACATTCAGACGCCCCACAATGGTAGTATTTCTCGACCTTAAGGCGGCATTCGACTCTGTTGATCGTGAGGTTCTATGGCAGTGTTTGTCACTGAAAGGAGTACCAAAGAAGTACATTAACCTTATAAAGGCTCTCTACTCGAACACAACTGGTCGAGTGAGAGCTTATGGCGAACTGTCATCAGAATTGATTACCTCAAGTGGTGTTCGTCAGGGCTGTCCACTCTCCCCATTCTTGTTCAACTTTGTCATTGACGTACTTTTAGAGATAACACTCTCCTCATCTAAATTTCCAGGGGTTGAACTTCTACCAGGAGGTTCACTTGTTGACTTAGAATATGCTGATGACATAGTTTTATTTGGTGAAGACGCTGACAAAATGCAGAGTCTTCTGACCACTCTAAGCAACAATGCAAGCATGTTCGGGATGCGATTCTCTCCCTCGAAATGCAAAATGTTGCTTCAGGATTGGGTTACATCGACACCCGAACTAGTGATAGGGAGTGAAGTAGTTGAGTGTGTCGACCGCTTCACTTATCTTGGAAGTCTCATCAGCCCTTGTGGTTGGTGTGTGACGAAATCTCAGCACGGATACAGAAGGCTCGACTAGCTTTTGCCAACTTGCGTCATTTATGGCGTAGGCGAGATATCCGTCTATCAACCAAAGGACGGGTTTACTGCGCAGCAGTTCGTTCCGTCCTACTTTATGGCAGTGAAACATGGCCGGTAAGAGTAGAGGATATTCGTAGGTTACTAGTATTTGATCATAGGTGTCTTCGAAATATTGCTCGTATATCATGGGACCATCGAGTAAGTAACACAGTTGTTAGGAAACGGGTACTAGGTAAGGATGGCAAATCAATTGATGAAGTAGTGAAACTTCATCAGTTGAGATGGCTGGGACACGTGTTACGTATGCCCAACGACCGACTGCCTCGACGTGCTATGTTCAGTGGTATAGGAGTAGGTTGGAAGAAAGCTAGGGGCGGCCAAACCAAAACATGGCACAAGTCCATGAAGTCACTGACAAGTGAACTGAGTCATGTTGGTAGGTGTAGACTACCTGGTTGGGGACCGCGAGATGATAGCAACCGATGGTTAGAGACCCTGAATGACATGGCTCAAAATCGTTTGCAATGGCGCAGGTGCATCCACTCTCTGTGTTCTCCCAAATTCTAATCTTCTGAATCCTTCATGTCCCTTTTTTCCTCTTTCCAAATTTATTTCACTGGATTATACTCTTTAAATAACATCTCCAAACCCTAATCTTCCCGATTACTGCTTATACTCTTGCTACCTCTACCACTACGGGATTTGAATCGACAACTGCATCTCTGTGCTAATGTGGTGTGGCAACTCGAACTGATGTACACATGTACGAAGTTCTACGTTGTTACTGACTGACTGACTGACTGACTGACTGACTGACTGACTGACTGACTGACTGACTGACTGACTGACTGACTGACTGACTGACTGACTGACTGACTGACTGACTGACTGACTGACTGACTGACTGACTGACTAGATGGAAACTCATGAATTGATCAAATGAAAGAACCCTAACATGATTGGGAAAGTCAGTGACACATTTCACTTTAAATATTCAACTATCAAAAAGAATACCCTTCACGTCTTCTGTTTACATTAGTAAACCATGAAAGACTATTTTCATACAGTGGTATTTCCAAATTGTAGACACATCTTACTGAAATATGGTAATGGCCACAGAGCATAGAAACCTAATTCATATGTTAAACATAAGATACACTCCATCACCCGAGAGAGCTTGAAGTTCAAGTTCTAGATAAGACTCCAACAGTAAGTGCATTTGACTAGTAACCAACGGGTAGATTGACAAACTTTAACACTAGAACCTACGAAAAAAAAATAGATAAACAAGCTAACTCTTTAAATTATTCAGAATTTAACGCTTCTTGTAACTGTAAACAGATAGAGTGTAGAATCTGGAAGAAAAAGATGAAAATTCAAAAGAGGCTAAGTGATAGTGTTTTAGAATATCCATAAAATGATTGGTCAAGCCAATTTGAATCAAATGTTTACAATGCTATTTTGTTTATAACTAACTTAACTCAAGATAAATGAAAACTTAATGTATTCACACCAACAAAATCTATTTTCACTTATATTGTCCATAGTCTTTAAGCAAGCATTATGAATATCCCATAGATTGAAACCGAAAGACTGAACATCTTTATATAATTTAAAAAAAATAATCAATCAGTTTATAAACTGGTTTCATGTCTTATTCTAACTATAGTGAACTCTTCCTAAATCTAATTCCTTACGCCTGTTACTGTTATCTCCCGACAAGAATAATGAATGGTAACTTTAGGATCCTTTTGTGGACCAATACTAAACGTATATTTTTATTGTATAATTATTAAGTAACTAAACTATTCATATTCCTCTTATTGTAAGCTTTATTTTGACCCATAAACTATCACTATACGTTTTACTATTCTTGATTTATACCAAGTATATTAGTTACTACCTCCCTCATTCACAGCCACATTTGGCTAATTCTTGTACAAATGTTGTTTCATATTTTATTGGTACGATGTGGTCGGTTTGATTGGTATATAAACTCAGTATGTTTGAAATATAATGATTTATATTGCAGAGGGTGAGACTAGTGTTCTGGATTTAACTGACTTGGCTAGGCGAAAAGCAGGACCAATCAGGACTCAGGACTGCTCGCACTTGTTTTACGCGCCCTTGGTTCGATCGATAAGTCAATGCCCTCTAATCGGCGGTTACATGTTATAACAGTTACCCCTCGTGGATGAGCATAGGCTGCCCACCACGATTTTTCATCAAATTCTATCCTGGGTAATTTAGCCGATTGTTAATCATATCTAACATTATTCTTTCATTATATATAGTTTATTTAAGGATAGATATTTTTTAAATACCTAAATGGATAATACAATTTTCATAGGTTTATAGAAATACAACATCTATTAGATAAACTAACCTTTCGCATATTGATACGTTTGCCTGTACGATAATCTCCACGTAAACGTGAAGCTTTAGTTGGTTCAAGAACTAAACGAAGTGTTTCACATAATTGACGTGCTAAACTACTCGACCGTTGACAATAAATTGACCAATCAAGACAATTTTCAAGAGATGTTTCTAAAAATTTATTCTCTAAAATTTGTAGATCAGTTGAAATCTCTGTAGACATCTTTATATTAGTTGATTGAAGTAAAACTTCAGTCTGTAAAATGAATAGACAAAATAAAAATTAGGGGAACAAATGTTAAATTAAAACACACTGATTGTTAAGCTTGTTTACATTCCATCTTAATTCTCATGTCATTCCACTTCCTCTTATGCTTATTTACTTAATATTCAATAACCTGTTGCATTTCTAATAACTTTTCATCATAGAATATGAAACATATTTGTTGTTATATGATATGTTTTATTATTCGCATAAACTGACAATATTCAGTTTATCTATCAGAGGTACCTGTTAAAAATTAGTTTTATTGTAACAGTTTTTATACTTTAGTGTTCTTTTTTGGTGGAGTTTTGTTCTCTGAGCTGGATGGTTTGTTCTTTTATTTACATTTTGAGGCTGTTTGCCATTTTAATTTTCTTGGGGAGATTCAGAAAACTCCTCGAAAAAAAGCCAACAAAGGCTCTGAAAAACATCTTATCCAATCAGCATTCAATATAAATTTTGCCAGAGACATCTAGAAAG
The DNA here is from genome assembly GCA_944470405.2 of Schistosoma mattheei. NCBI lineage: Eukaryota > Metazoa > Platyhelminthes > Trematoda > Strigeidida > Schistosomatidae > Schistosoma > Schistosoma mattheei. Next base: position 19,137,178 of record OX103946.1, on the reverse strand, counting down.
TGAGAAGTCACATGTCGAGTTTCTGATTGGATAACTACCTATACTGCTACTATGTTCTAGTAGCGTTCCAGAGTTTTCCGGAAACCCAAGGCCATTTAAAATGTTATAAAAACCCTAGATTTTCTGTACATAAACGAACCTTGGAGTAAAGCGTTTTCTTTCATATTTTTCTCCTTTTCTCCGGTGTTCAAGTCACTGTATAGACTTAACCTTGGGGGTTACAGAAAGAGCTTAGGAACCGAATCTAGCATTCAATTAGAAGAATTATCACATTTCGACAGAGTTATTAGCTGTTACATGTCTTATCGTATGTTGCTACAAATAATCCTATGTGCCCATTTATGAAGCACTGTTCCCTGATTGTACACGAACTCAATAAATACTGTGGACACCTCACAAGTTGATGCTTGAATTATATTTCAGGTAATTTCATAATTATACTAGTACTTTTACAGATAATTTTGCATTTTTAGTTCACCATATTTGAGGTATCATGCGATCGTGATATTCAACTTCGATAAAGAATAAACAATGAGATGAAGGGAAAAACACAAGAATAATAGAGATCCATGTGAACTAGGCAATGTTGAAGAGTCAATATCAGTGATCAGTTTATTTCGAAAGCCCTCGACTTTGTAAGAAAAGGTACAACTCTCAGTCTGTAAAATGAACAAACTCATCACCAAAAAATATCAACTCGATTTTCAGGAAATTCATTCTATATTACGCATTGTATAAAACTAAACTACATTCTACCAAGGCAAACTGTTAATAACCAGTCAGTGTCAATAATTATCGTTAAGTCCTTTCTCACAAATTTTGCGAAAATTATCTAGTGTGAAGTGGTAATGACAAGTTTGCTATTCAACAATATCTCAATCGTGGCAAAAATAGCTTCGAAACTAACAATCATCTCAAGATTAGAAATACACGTCACCGACAAGTGTCGGACTAGCAAGAAACTGAGCGCTAGGGTTTCCTGTGGAACACCTTCAACTGTTTAACAAAGGAGTTGGCAACAACAAAAAATACAGATAACTTGGTTAATAAACGACTACAAGAACTTACTCTTGTACAACTGATTGATTCAGGTGGTCTTTGTGCACCTAAAGTTGGAACAAATTCTTTTGTTGGATCTGATTCAACTGCTTCATGATCACCGTGTACTTGTTTTCCTTTCACAAAAGGTTTTAAATGTTTATTTTGTTGAGATAATACATTTGTGGAGGCATCAGTTTTCTATAGAAAAGATTTATAGAATTATGCAAAAAATCAACCCATTAATACGTATTTTTAAAAAATGTATTCAGTGTACATTGAAGGTGGGGCAAAAAGTTTCTCCCCATTTTCGTACAGTTGTATATCGAATGACTGGTTGGTATCTTTGATTCGATAATCATAACCTACAAGTTGGTATTTATTTTACTAAAGTCAAGTTTATATGTTTTTAATTAACCATTGAGGACTAGAGACTATTAAATAGCTGTTTCATTCCAGTATGGAGCTCCTCTAAGAGGCGTAGAGCCACAACAACGCCTGAAAAAATAAAATCCTTAACTTTGAGGTATCTTTGTGAGTGCGTCAACATTTATAGAACTAAATTGAAGTTCGATATGTCTATGTTTGCGAAATCAATCAATTTGCGATATGGTCCGACTATTATGCAATATTACCGGTGACGAATACTTCACTTTACACTAACCATGCATCTTTATCATACTATCTCCTTTACGCAATATCCTTTTTGGATTCACATCAGCGCAAGGAAGCAATGTCTGTTCTACTTCTTTTTTTAAAGAGAAACTTGTAATAACAACAAAATAAACACATTAAGCAAAGTCAGATGGATGACAGCAGTGCAATCCAGGACGCTTGTTCCATCTTGTCCGAGACTTATCAGTTGGATGTACCTATATAGGGGATGCTAATCACAAGATTACTTATAAGTAGTATATAGGTGAAGATGGCCTCAAACTTGTCAAAGTTGTGGAGTGAAGAGTTTCAGTACAAGGAAAGCACGGAGTAGGCACGATACTTGATGATCAGACGAGAAGACATTTCGGATTGCGGAACACATGGCAAGATACAAATACATGATCGAATGATATGCATACATATTATGGAAACACTGTAATTTCTTTTCTGCCGAATGTGTTGTTCTACACCTGTATCTCAGTGTTAATGTTCACATCAGGACTTTATGGCAATAACGAGAATATTCACATAGGATGCACATATGCCAACAAAGGCTGATCAAATGCAGCCCATAGTATCAATGGTAAAATTCAAACAACCAAAAGAAATGAACCAAGCAGACAATAGTAGTATACCTCTAATTCAGATGTGGGCAATTTTCCGTCATCATTATTGTTATTGTCATTATCATTTTCTAATCCAATGTCTTCCGCCTTCTCTCCATCATTATCATTAGATTTATTCGTTGGATCACTGTTGCCCATTAGTTGCTGTTCAGCTTGATCTATTGTAGCCGAATCACGAACACACGGATAATCATCTTTATTATGAGCATCTAAGTCTTCTGAATTTGGTAAGTGTTGAAATAGTTCCGAGTTTTGATTAGATAACGGTGATTGTTGTTTTTCTGAACAATGTTCCAAGTCTACTTCTATGGTTTCAGCCTACAAAGACGATGCAAACAAAACATGAGTTATTTTTTATGTATGTCGACAGAAGTAGTACGTAACATCAATCAGAGGTCAGAAACCTGGTAGCAGAAGGCTAAGTAGATCGAGCTGAAGTGAATAGTAGAGTAAATAGGGAAGAATTGTAGACTGGAAGAATCATACAAAGTGTAAAGGACAAATAATGAAAATTTCCAAATAAAATATTCAGTGTATAGTTCTCATATTTTACCAAGAGATTCTGTAATTATGTACTTAAATGCAGTCGGTTGTCCCAATCTGTGTTCTCGTTCATTACAATACTACGCAGAAAACAGTATGGAAGTGAAAGGAATTAATAGTCAGTCAGCTAGTAAAAACGTAGAACTTCGCACGTACGTACATCAGTTCAAATTGCCATACCACATTAACACAGAGATACAATTGTCGATTCAAATCCCATAGTGGTAGAGGTAATAAGAGTATAAGGAGTAATCGCAAAGACTAGGGTTTGAAGATGTTGCTTAAGGAGTGTAATCCAGTAAAATAAATTTGCAAAGAGGAAAAAAGGGACATGAAGAATTCAGAAGATTAGAATTTGGGAGAACACAAAAAGTGGACCTATACCTGCACCATTGCAAACGATTTTGAGCCATGTCATTCAAGGTCTCTAACCATAGGTTGCTATCGTTTCGCGGATCCCAACCAGGTAGTCTACACCTACCAACATGGCTCAGTGCACTTATCAGTGACTTTATGGATTTGTGTCATGTTTTGGTCTGACCGCCCTAGCTTTCTTCCAACCTACACCATAAAACATCGCACGTTGGGGCAGTTGGTGGTTGGGCATACGTAACACGTGTCCCAGTCATCTCAACTGATAAATTTTCACTACTTCATCAATTGATTTACTTTCGTTACCTAGTACCCGTTTCCTAACAACCGCATTACTTACTCGGTGGTCCCAGGATATACGAGCAATGATTCGAAGATATCTATGATCAAATACTAGTTATCTACGAATATCCTCTACTCTTATTGGCCATGTTCACCCAGTAGTATCAATAAACATAACTGAGTTTATGTTTTTAGTATCCATTTGCTGTGAAAAAGTGATTGAAATGACTCGATTAGTCAAAAAATCACACACATATATGATGCATAAATTAAACTTAATATTCAAGAGTTAAGAATCCAGTGTTCTACTTATTAACTTTGGAAGTTGATATTTTCTCCCCACATTACATGATAATAGATGATAATAAATTGTTAAAAGCAAATTGACTGAAGTAAGTTGAAGTTCCAAAGAGTTAAGGGAGGTGATGAAACACTGAACAAAATGATGAATAGTGATCGACAGTATGGGTATAGTTAATTAAGTGGACATCGGCAATTTATTAAAACTAAAAATTACACTAGAAGCGAATTTCAGTGACAGTGTTTCGTTTAACTACGTATCCCTGCATCAGTGTTCACAATAAAGGACTCGATACTCAGGGATCTATCGCTTCAGACGCAGGTAGTGTTGTATAGCTGTTAGATTACTATTTAAATAAGATTTTGTAGTTCCCGTTGTTTATGTTCAGGACTGTATAAATTATAAGGGATACTTAGAAGAATCTATACTATACGTAAATATAATGTTTCTTATCATGAGGACGAACATATTGTTATTCAAACAAATGTAACTCTTCTCAAAAATAATTGAAAATAAACCAATAAATAAAACGATAATTTCATAATTGACTCCACGAAATGACTTAATTTAAATAATCAATGAAAACTAGGAAACAAAGGAAAGTTTTTCTGTTCTAACATAGGATTTCTCACATTGATGTGCATTTACCATCCCCATCGGAGATCAAACTCGGAACCTACAGGTCCCGAGGCGAACATTTAACTTTCAGATCACTGAGTTGATAAGGAACGGTTTAAATTTCTTTACTTTAATCCAACTGCGATATTGTACAACTATCTTCTAATGACATTGGTAACAACATCATACCAACTTAGGTGAACTCCATTCATCGCGGTTTCTCTCTAGAATTCCTGGAAGGATTACCAGAAATAAGGCACTAGTACACACATCATTATTATAGTGGATTTGTGAAGATTGTTAAATTTTATAGTTTACATCATGGATTGATCTTAGCTAGACGAATTGTCAAGACTAACCTTAGACAGAGCCTTTTGTTTCTTCGATAAACTTCGATTGTTTGATGTTGGTTTTGGACCAGAGTGTGTTTGATTCCTATTAACGTCTCGCTGACACTGTTGTGTTGTTCTGCATTGGCTCCGGAAGTATTTGACTGACTAGTGGATGTAGTATATTTTTCACCTGAAACATTTCCTTGATTGCCACGTTGTGCAGAAGTTTGATTGGAAGAATCAACATCAGTATCATCATGGTCGACATTATTAAATTCCTTTCATGATTATTCAGTTGATTAGCAAATACAAAAAGAAAAACAAGTGAGATTAACCTATGCTAATAGTCATAAATTAGTCGAAAATGTAAAATATTAGCAGATTAACTTACACCCTAACCCTGCTTCATTTCGGCTTGAGTAACCAGGCGAAATCATTAGCTTTGACACTTAGATCATATCTCATATACGGGTACCAGGGAAACTTCGAACCTGTCTAAATGATGGTACAATATGCTCGTACAAATTTATAAAATAATGAAATCCACACCTGTGTTAAACATTACAAGAAGGATATTTATGTAGAGGCTAGTGATTTAGTGGTTTAAGAGGTATGGGATGGTTATGACGATTCGGTTACTCGTATTGTGGGAGGTCCTTTCTTATTAAGTCATCTGCTGATATCTGATCTTATCAACCACTGGCAATGAACGAAGAGATTACCAATAAAAAGTTGATTATTCCCAGCGTCATGTACATTTGTTTTATGGATAGTTTTAGATCTACTAACTGGATGATTTCTTCAAAGCTAAAAACCTGTGTGCGGAAAGCGAATCATACTAATTTAAGGGCTGAGTTTTGTTATCTGCCTTTCTCATATAATTGAAATCCAACTGTTGTCTATAAGTTTATAATTCTGTTAAAATTAGGTCAATGTAGCAACAGACTGATTGAGTAAACTTACAGAAAGTCAGTTCTTATAGAAGTACAAATCAATTGTAGTAAAATTTCAATATAAGATTAACAAAACAAGAAAATGTATGAGCTTACTGTTTTATCATCATCTTGGAAATTGTGCTCATCTCCTCCGAAAGCCTAAAATTTAAAATATAGAATGATACTGATTGAATAGATTGTTTCAAGATCAATTTCAAAGTTTCTATCAAGCGACCATGAATAGTGAAGTGTAACTTCATATCAGGAGTAAAATAGATAGTGACATCAATCAGATTCAATGATCATCACGTAATATAATAGATCGACTATAATATGATTATAACTCAATAGGCTTATATGGAGTGTGTTAACCGTGTAAGACAGAACAATCCAGTGCCTCCATCTCTAGTGACACATTGTGGGAGCAAACCAATAGGAGACTAAATAAACATCAAGATGGAGGTATATCTAACGACAGGTGGGTCCTGGATTTTATCGCTAGAATATAATGAAAGCTGCTCTACTGACATGCTACCTTTCAAATGCTTCAATGTTCATGCTGTTTTGAAAAAAAATTATTGTTTTAAACAATACATGATATCTGACATTAAGAGAACTTACATTAGATTGATTATTATTATTCAAATCACTTGCACCAATTCCAGAATAAGGAAATACTTCAACATTTTCGGAAATGTCAGTATTTTGTTCATCTGATGATAAATAAATAAAGAAGGAAATATACAATGCGAGGAATAATTGAAAAACTACTGCAAGACTATAATTCTTAGATGAATCAATCAGATTTAAGAAAATGATTCATCGATTCCTTCGTTCATACATCAGTTTGTGATGGAAACGCTAACTCTGAATCCCAACTCTATTAAGTTTTTCACACTAATTCATAATCCTATTTTGATTTTAGTAATTGGTTGAGGCTTTACAAGACCATTTTGGTTCAAAAGTTATACTCTTGTCATCGAAACTGTTGTATAGGTACTCAGTATATGTTTTGTGTGGATGATACTTTGATTAATATTGACTTACTTTCTTCAAAAAGCATGTATATTTTATAAAAGAAATGGATTATAGATGGTAGTTGAATTTCGAATGTGCGTTTTATCCTATTTTTGACTCGTCAGTCGAATGTCCCTGGGTTTCAGTGTTTATGTGTAGCACACTGTAACTTGAACCCAATACGTCCCAATTCAAAAGCCAACACGTTACCTATTGAACTAGAGCCTAGATAACCATTAGATTCTTCAACGGATATAATGGCCAAATTACGAGACAGTTTGAATTATTTCCTTGTTGATACTCTGAACTGTATTCTGGTCGATCTCAGTTGGGATGGATGTAGATTTAGGTGAAGAGTTTCAAGTAGGACGAAACGCTCATGTCTGAACCCTCTTTTAACTACGACTACTTTATGTTACAAAATTTGTGGAAAGAATGGTTAGGTCGAGGTTTTCCTCTTAAAATATACATATTCCTTTAGAAATAATAATTTATCAACATTCTTACAGAATAATGACTGAAGAATTTATGTTTAATTGAACAGTACACTAGATTTGTAGAATCCTATAGCATAATATCTGATTGGTACTGATATTCATTATCAACCATGAGGGAAATGATGGTTCCTGAGAGATTCAAACCCACTTCACAGCCTGAGACGTTGCCATTGATCTATATAGGTCATGACCGGCCTCCTGTAAGACTGAGGTAATCACACTGATTGATTACTGACCATTAACGAAGGCATTGTTTGTCTAGTTATTACAGTTGTAGTAAAGTAAGTAGTGATTAAAATAATTTAACACTCCATGTAAAATGTTTTCATCATAGGTCAGTAGAACTCAACAAGTAATAAGGACTAAATGAATATGACGTGGCGTGATTACCACGACACGGTGATCTATCGTTTTGTATCATTTCTTATTGTAGAGAAGTATATAAATTGGATGAGTATATATCTATTGGAAAAATTAATGAAGAAGTTTGATTATTTGCATACAACTAACCAATATCCATAGTTTCAATTTTGTTATTTTCATTTATTTCATTTGCATTTAGCGTAGATTCCTCTTCATTATCTTCCTCTCCGTCTAATTGACCAGATGATGGATCTAAAACACACATATAGAGGAATGAAGTGATGAATTTTTAGGAATGTTTTTATTCTCACTGGCATGTAAAGTGAATAAAACAGTTTTTGTTTTTTCACTCTTGAAGAAACATATAAAATCGTAGTTACAAGGTGGAAATATACAAAACGTTGAGAAGATGAAGATTTAGTAGGAGATAAAGAATACATGGACTACAAACAAATATATTATGATTGAGATTGAACATGCCTTCTAAAGTCTAAAAGTAATTGATGAAGGATGTCTACTGACGATAATTAGGAAAGCTTGTAGGTACGTTCAACAAAGATTGACTGATGTTATGTCATATCTTCGATCGATAGTTTAAGTAACCAGATAGTGACATTAAGCCCTTATATATGAAAATCATTTCGAATGTAACCGACTGGTTTACTGCTTTGAACTGTGTGCTAATAAATCTCCTCATTTTCGCCTATATCTGCATCTTGATTATTGGTAGAATATATAAGTTGAGTGTATCGCATGACCAAGTATTGTGATTTAGTGATCTATGCTTAGTGCTCATAGTATAGTACATTCGAAATAAAAGGAAAATATTTTACCGATTTCTCCCCCATCATTGTCCGCGTCTAAGTCCATTTGATCATCGAATAAATCACCTGGCAAATCTTCAACATCTCTTTCTGTCATATCTTCTTTATTACTCATTTGGTCAGCATCAATATCTACAGGTAAACCTTGATCATGTTCATCAACATCCGAAGTTTCATGATCATCACTTGATTTTGCTTGAGTCAATTCCGATTTATTATTAGTAGGTTGATCAGATTCATCATCCATTTCATCTTGCATTATATCTTCATTTGCCACAGTAGTTCGATTTCCGGGAGTATCATGTGCATGTTTTGGTTTCTTGCGTTTCGGTGATTTATTATCAAACTCATCAAGTTTGTCACAAGGATCTTCGTCATTTTCACCATCATCATCTTCTGTAGATTCAGGATTCTGTTTACTTTTTTGTTCTTGAATATTACCAGAATCCTGTTCTGCTTTTTTATTACTGCTATGACGTGATTTATCATCCTCAACACCACCGGTTTTATCATTTTCTTTATTCTCATCAGAATCACGTTTCTGTTTATTATTATCATCATCCTTTTCAGTTTCCTCATCATCTGATGCCCACATTTCTTTAGCCAAATCGTCATCATTATGCCCATCTGTTTCATCCATTTTATCATCAAAATTCTCTTGTTCCAATTGTTCTGAATCATCATTGTCAAGATCACAATTTTCCAAATCTGGGTCATCATATTGTCCGTCAAAATCATCATCTGGCATTTCAATACCATTTGTGTTGTTATCTTTGTCATTCCTATTTTTATTCAAATCGTTATCGTCTCTTTGTTGTTTATGATCATTCAATAAACCTTCAATCTGCTCTTGACATTCTAATTCATTAGTAACATCTTTTGCATTTACTGCATCGTTTGTATTCGATGTTAAACTTGTACCGCCTGATTCACCACCTTTATCCACCGATGTTCATTATCTGCTTTCGAGGAACTTGATGAACTACCATTTTCATCACCTGTTAATTGATTATCTCTAGCCAAATTGGCTGGACGACAAAATCCTTCAGTAATTATACGTCCAGTTATTTGCATTGCAAATTCACCAAGTTTAAACCATATATCTAACAAATGCCAAAATTGTACACAACGTATACATAATGCTTTCGATAAACCATCCATCAATGGATATATACATTGAATTATGATTATTCTGGATTGAGAAACCATTTCATATTCATTCTTTAACAATGTAGGTTGTTGTTGCTGTTGTTGTAACAACATTGAACGGATATTTATCAAGTATTTGTTAATTTGAGGTAATACTGAAGTAAATAATTTTGAAATCATCGTAGAAAAATGATGCAATAAACTTAACTGATCAAATTTATTATCAGTATTGTCATTGATTTGATCTGAATCATGCAGAATTTCAATAGCTTTAAGCATGGAATGCACTAAGCGGTTAATTAATTGTTCAAATTTCACATCTGACTTATACATACTACTATTTATATTACTTAGATTGTTATCAGTAGTGATAATAGTATTATGAGGGTTTGTTACATCATTACCATTATTGATCCCATCATAAGATATGATGCTTAATTCACTATGAATTTTATTCCATTCAACATTAATCTGCTGTTGTACAGACTCAAACACAGAAACGAACAATACAACATGATTACAAGTCTTATATGCATTCAGTAAAGAATTTAAAGTTTCTTGTAAATATCTCAATGATGAAGATAATTTTTCATAAGCTTCATGTACAGCCTTATTCCATAAAAATGTATTCAATCCAAGCAATTGTGTAGTACATTTTAATACATTAGTGAAAGCTACTTTTAATGATTCCATATAAGATTCTGTGATTTCAGTCAACTGTTTTGAATTTTCTAGAGTAAATGTTGATAATAATTCTGGATTCTTAGTTAACCATGTCCAACCTTCTGAACCAAATAGACAAGATAATTTGGATAAATTAAATGGTTCATTGATTGTTTGTTTTGAAAAACGATCCAAAATACATTCCATTGATAAATATGTTCACGGATAATTTGATCTAAATTTTGAGTTGATACCTAACAACAAAAAATATATATGTATAACATATTAATAAACTAAATTTGAATGAGGATCTGTGAAGGTCATAGTAATTTCAATGATTGAATCCATGAGTCGATCTAAGTTAGACCGTCATTGAAAATCTGGAAGAACTGGACAGTCGTTTCGTCCTCGTATGGGACCCCTCAGTAGTGCGCATGAGGAACATTATTCCCTGAAAGACTGCCATATTTACAAGTGACAATCGAAAAAAGAAACTTAATCGAAGTTATTATATTGAACACCTCCTGTCACTTAACATGCCTACATAGTGCATGCAATGTCAAGTCAAATAGATCAGTCTATGCAGTGTAGCTTAGTTGACAGAATTATATCGGTAATTAAAGGCTAGTTAAGCATGACATTAGTCACTGCTCAGTGGCCAATCAGTTGCATTTATTAATCATTATAATTACAAAGGATTTCAATTCCCCCCCCCCGAAAAAAATGATGAAAATACTTAGACCAAAACGAGGAGTAAAACACACGCTTACGCGAATCCGTTTCAACTTATCCAAATCCAAAGGATAATATGTACAATACTGGATAATTCGTTCATTACCATCACCAACCGGTTGTTTATCGTTGGACACCATCATTGATACATTTAAACTACTCGCATATTCCATAACTAATCGATTTATTTTCTTGCTAATACCAGTGAATTCACAACAAACTTTGAAATCTGCACAACATTGGTTTAATAAATCATTCATTATTCCAATTAATCGAGATAAATTATTCGGTCCACCGATTTCATTTAAAATCGCTACACTTGTATCAACATCTCCATCACCTGGTCCAGGAAAACATGGCAAACTAGCACGTAAAGCAATTAATCGTGATAGTCGATTACATACACAATGTATGAAGTAATCCTCTGAATTAGTACTAGTTAAAAAAAAGAAAAGAAAACAGAAATAGTAATTCATTAAGGAAGAACAATGTATTTGTAAAATCTCACTGAAGTAAATTCAATGTATCGCTCAGCAATCTAATCCACACATTTTCAATGAAACATAGTCAAACATCAAAATTAACGAATATAAATAGGTGCATAGTTTTCCGATTAACTGTCTACTAAATAGATCATCTATTTATGTTAACAATATTTAAAGTAAGTATTTGCTGTAGTGTGTATGAAACGTGGTGTGTAACAAAAATTGTGTTCAGATGACAGATTTTGTATATTCCTAAGTGGATCTGAGGTGTAAGAAGAAACTTCATTGACTATTTAACGCCTCTGATCAGCGATTTTTTAAAGAAAAACATATATGATATGAGTTAAACATGTTACAGCAAGCAAAAAATGAAGGAAAATAAACAAAATACAAATAAATGAATGATAATTACTGCTTCTCGTGATATAGGGGGTAATACAATAAAATTATTTAGAACAATCCAAAAAAAATTCCATAGGATTGTCCTGTGTTTAGAAAAAAACTTCCGATGAATAAAATTACAAGTTAGAAATGTCATTATACTACTGAACTAATCTGCCCCCGAATACCCTAATACGATTGAGGGTGGAGAGAGTCAGCACTCCCTCTCGAAATACTCTCATATGACCACGAGTATACAGCGACTGATACGGAAGTCCTACTCATTGCCTTCTCGTGACAGCGGTGTTATTTACGAAATTGAGAGGACGAAATGCGAATGTCCGGTGCTTTAACCGCACTGTTGGACACGGAGAGTTCACCTAGGGGAGTTAGAAAACCCTGACTTCGAACCAATGGTGTACATGGGCTACAGGATCCTGAGGGAATAAATGGTGTGTGAGCCAATTATTGATCACCGGCTACCATGATACTGCATCTCCTGACGTTGCTCCACTGTTTTGTGGATCAGACCTTTAGGTCGAGAGCTCCGGGTGTGGCCGCCTAAGCAAACTATATGCTTCAGTCTGGGCACCCGGGCAGTATCATAGTCCACACACAAATTAAGTGACTTGTGTAGCACATATGTATTCAGTGCCCCTTGGTACCAATATTTATGTGTTTAAATAAATAAATTAAAGAACTATTAGTCTAACACATTTTCGGACTAAGTAAAAAGACACTACTTGTCTATCTAAACAAAAGTGGATGAAAAGAGGTTATTGTTTTAATGAACACAATGAATTTAGAAGAAATTCAAATTTCAATCAAATAACTTGGTTACAGTAACATTGAAATATTCGGTTGAATTTTTTGTTAACGAGGAGACACCAATTCTAAGCATTGAACTTGTTTAATGTCTAATTTTGTTCATCTATGTTATAAAAGTGTTTAAAAGTTTACATACACTTTAAAAACTTCATTTAAAAGAATGTAATTAGCAGTAAAAACTAGATAATATGATATTGTTGATACTGAGAACAATTTAGTGACCTATCAGTGTAAATATCCAAATTCTATAGACGTTTTGTTGGGACACCAGTAATTCAATAATGACATTAAGTAATGTCAGTTTCAATCTTCAAAGCATTCGTTTTATGAATTTCACTTATGAGTGTTAAACCATTACAACTTATAAACATAATATTTTCACCATTGACTAACTAACTGGCTTGACATGATCAACACAAAATTCCATGATTGTGTACATCTTATAACTTGTGACTGTCAATTAGGGAGCAGTGACTTATCGATCAGAGCAATGACGTGTAAGCCCGTATGAGCAGCCTAGAGTCCTGGTTGTTCTTGCTTTCTGCCTAGCCCAGCCAGTTAAATCCAGAACACCAGTCTCAGCCTCATCGATATGAATCATTTATTTCAAACATACTGAGTTTATATACCAATCAAACAGACCACAACGTACCAATAAAATATGAAACAACATTTGTACAAGAATTAGCCAGATATGGCTGTGAATGAGGGAGGTAGTAAATAAAATACAGCGTATAAATCAAGAATGGTAAAACGTATAATAATAGTTTATAGGTCAAAATAAAGCTTACAATAAGAGGAATATGAATAGTTTAGTTGCTTAATAATTATACAATAAAAATATACGTTTAGTATTGGTCCACAAAAGGATCCTAAAGTTACCATTCATTACGTTTACCAGAACCTAGCAGTACAGAATGTCTAAAGACAACAATAGACATGGTATACGGAATAAGTGTAAGGTTTACTAGTTAAAATGTAGTGAATACATAGAAATGCAGAAAGGGTTCTATTAATTAGACTGACAATGTTTACTGTTACAGTTTATCAATTTAAACCAACTATGCACTAAACTCTAAAATGTGGTAGAACACAATAAGTTTTATTTAATAAGCATATAATATGACTGTCAAAGTAATATATGTAAAATAGATTTAACATATTATATAGAAGCTTACTTGATAGCATCGAGATTTCGACCAATAAATTGATTAGCATAACTCCATGGATCACCATGTAGTTGAACAAGAAAACGACTCATATGACCAGTTTGTGTTTGTCGTTGACCTCTGCGATACGATAAACCAAGATTGGGCATATTTAATGCTTCGAATAAATGATCGTCATCATTATTATCAGAAAGGATTTCGACGTCATTCTCATCACTAATTAGTTCAGCAGAATCAATTGATTCAGCTAACTTTGGCGTTGAATCAGAAATATCAGGTGATCTGTTGAAAAAAAAGAATATCACATATTATTATTATTATCACAGTTACTAACGGTAATATCTTGATCCTAAACTACGAACATAAAATCGATTAGGCAGGTGAAATAATAAAAATAATGTTCTTTCTGTGCACTTTTTACTCACTCCCTAAAAATCCCTAACGACATTAGGTACCTTTTTAACGATAGGTAGAGTTGAACTATAAGGATGTGTCAATTAGGATACGACTCATGATAATGCTACATATGACTGATTGCACTGGACTAATTTCTCATACACTATATTGATATAACCTCACTTAAGAAAACATCATGAGTTGCTTAAATAAAACAACGAGCTTTTAAAGTTAAGATTCCGTCTTGAGCATCAAGATTTAGAATAATGACTTAAAATCCTATTTCAAGAACAGTAGGTTCATTTATTCACATTTACTGCTTTCTGATTGGCTGAAAAGGCACAACACAGTATCAAGGCTATTTGAAGTTACCCGGACTAATTTTAGTAGTGCAATTTAACTCTATTGAGGCAATATAAACCTAATAAGAAGCTCAAATTTACGGAAGTAGACAGATGACGTGAAACAGATGAATGTTCAAAATCGGTAAATAAGAAAACGTCAACAAAAAATGTAATTCATATGAGGCATTGAACAAATAAACTTACTGATTATTGACAGTAGATGAATGTTTAAGAGTTGCAACTTTTAGCCAATCAGATAACGCTAGACGTTTACGTTGTTGTAAGGCTGTAAATTCTTGATACCATTGACGAGTTTTCTTCAGTTCTTCATCTTCTTCCTCATCTTCATCTACTTTATCATCGTTACGTGGATGATTTCTTTTGCTTGATATTAATTTACACTTTGTTTATTCAATTTGAGTTTATTAAATTTTGCCAGTTGATTACTAGTAGGACATATGGAATTTAATCGTTCAGTCTGTCTACTCAGTTCATGCACAAAATCTATCCACATTTGTAAACCAGAACGAAGATGTCTTGTCCATTGAATTATCGGTGAATTATGCACCATTGTGTACACATGTTTATGAAGGCATCTGATGATCGATGGTAAACGTCTAATTTGAAAATAATAAAAAATGTATTACGTACAGACAGATTACAAAACAGAATAGAAGAACTTTAATTAATAAATCAGTAACTACATGGAATTACATGCACTAAGCTGTGAATCCTCAATCCACTGACCTCATCATAATGGTAGACAAGAAAAAAATAGCAACCATAAATAAAACACTGAGAACACCAACCCAATCACACTTGATGGAGAAACTCTGGAAGAGGTGGAAACGTTCACGTATTTGGGTAGCGTCATCTATGAACAAGGAGGATCTGATGCAAACGTGAAGGCAAAGATCGACGAAGCAGGGACAGCATTCCTACAGTGAAGAACAAATGTAACTCAAAACAACTATCTGCAAGCCAACATCAAAGTCACAATTTTCAATACAAACGTCAAGACAGTCCTACTGTAAGGAGCGGAAACTTACAGAACTACCACAACCATTGTTTATGCAAGATTGGCCGGATACCATCAGCAACAGCCCACTGTGGTAGAGAACAAACCACATAATGTTTTTGTACACATAAATAGGATTTCAGTTTGTGAATAGCTAAGGCTTCTAAAAATCTAGGAATTTGTCCTTGACAATTTCCATACCACGTTTTAAAAGCTGTAATGATGTCAAATTTATGTCTCGTCTGAATTATGTGCTTTGTCATTTATGAACATGGTATTTTACTTCTCACGATCATTGGAGCATCTAACAATAACTGGTGCTGAAGCTCATGTCACATGACCCTTGATTGGATTGCTCAATTACTCCTCCGTATGTATGTGTATCCACACAAACAAGTGAATTGGTAAATGCTATGTGGTGTCAGACAACTGTTTATCCTATGTTTAGGTCTATGTGAAATCATGAGCCTAGTCTTTTCAATCACAACCAATTTAGTAGTGTAATATGTTTTCTAAATCGCTGATTTTATTCTATTTTAAAACCAATTACACAAATGAAACTTACTTCAAATGCAATGTGAAATTTAGCTTTGGTTGTTGATCTTCTTGTTCGCTGAAACTACTATATAACTGTTGTAGATTGCTATATGATTTTTCAAATGAGCAATGCTTCAGTATTGCTAATAAATCAGTCATTTCCAGTTTTAACGATGAACTAGAACATGTATGATCATTATTATCATTATTTGATTTTAGGTAAGTCGGCATTTTGATAGCATTTTCAAATATTGGGCGTACTGGTCGTTGTAGTATCGACTCCCAATTTTTAACCTGAAGAGTAAAAAGATGGTTAGGTGATAAACATATAAGTATTAAACACCTTGGGCAAATAAAACTCTTTCATTACAATTGAAGCTTTCAACAGGGAACTACTGCAGCTAGAGAATCATTGGAAACTAAAAGAACTGAACACTTGGTATGAGACTTCTCAGCAGTGCCTATCCATGACCCCATCAGCGAAGAACCAAGAACTGTCAGTGTTCGTAGCAAGCACATAATTTTCAGACTAATGAGTGATATTGAAAGGCATACGTAGCTAACTGTAATCGTTTTTGAGATAATATGAGACAATCATTTACTTCTATTGGTGATATTTCTCTTACACCCGAAACAGTTAGGTACCGTTGTTTGAAGTTCCTCATCAGAAACTCTGAGGACCACCTCTTTAGGTTAGCTACCAGTAAAGACAGTAATTTTCATTATTATATGGAGTACTGGAGATTCTTGAATATGATGTTTTGCATCATCACGGAATGACTTTATTTACACAATCATTCAATATGTTCATCTATTCAACTTTCATAATTAAAGCTAAGCGAAGTAATAAATCCATGGACCCGAGAAATCATCATGAAACACAGTTTCATAGAATTAAAGTATAATGATTAAAATGGTTTTAAGTAGTCGTCATATGAAGACAAAACACCAGATCGCGAGCAAAAACCGATAGCTTGATTCATATCGATAATAATAATAATAATAATAATAATAATAATAATAATAATAATAATAATAATAATAATAATAATAATAATGGTAAAATCTATACGACAAATAATAGACTAACATACATGTTTATGAATCGACTTTTTACAACGATCTACAGTTGTTTTAACTGACCAGAAACGTGAGTAATGGCCCCATTTCGTAACATTCACAAGACCCTGAATGAAAAACCACAAAATAAAAGGTATGTTCAACAAAGTTAGCATGATTATGCAAGTTAAGTGAACATGAGTTTGGATACGTTTAATCTTTAATAAAAAAAATATTATTTATTAATTAATACATGATATAATTAAGCAATGAGCGATGGGATCTCAGTTAATTAATGAAAATCTCTGTGTACAACTTTGAGTGATGCTGTTTACTGGACCGCTACTATTGCTAACTGGACTAGATAGAGTGAGGATTCAAACGAGCAACCTATCGGTGGAAAGTCAGACATTTTTAACACTATCATAATTAGTTTATTATCAAATACTTGGTATCGAGCCTCACTTTGACTGTAAGACGGAGCGACAAAACCTAGTTGTCTAAACCGTAGTAGGAGTACGATATAAAGTAACCTTAATCAATTAGCTGTAATCAACTTAGGAATTGGCAAAAATTTATATCAACTTAGATTGGTACACCGCAAAATTAACAGAAAAACTCTGCCAGTTGCAAGCATGATTAATTACCTAGTTTACAATTGCCTATTACTACACTATTCATTTTACCTCTTTCTACTAAGATAATACTGATACCTAAATGTTACATTCTATGGTTACGAACAATCAATAATAAATTACATATCGTATAACGATCTGATAACCTCATTGGACCATATCACTTGAATTAATGCTAATTTAATTAACATATTATCATCAATTTATTATTAATTAAAACATGAAAGACATAAATATTATTAAGCTAAAGGGATCTACGGAGACTGTGGAATTTCTATAGTTTTCAAATTACGAACTGATTTCAGTTAAGCTAAAACCGAAAACCTGAAAGCACTGGATGGCCATTCCGACAACTTGTCAGTGAGTGTCCACGACTCCAAATTCAGGAATCAAACTCAGTACTAATAATCTCATGCGCAAACACTTGACATATAGAATATTATAATGATTATTAACAAACCTTCAGTTCTTTTTCAATTGGATGTCGTAAATTACTTAATTCCTCAGTTATACATGGTAGAAATTGTGCATAAAACCAAACTGCATTACCAACAATACGTTTAGATGATGAACGTTCTGTCAATGTTTTAAATTTTAAAAAAAAATTAAACAGAAAATTAAATATGTAAGAAGATAAATATTATTCTCCTTCTGATGTCAATGTATTTATCCAGTACTTACTTATCCATTAAGTTATGATTATTTCAAACTATGAACTGGAAGATGTCTGTTTATACTAATGAGATCTAAACAATGTACAGAGCTCGACAACTAATCCCTTAAAAAATACTTCAATAACAACAATAATTACACATATGATTGAGGAAAGAAAATAAAGGAACTCGGGAAAGACTTGATATTCCATAAATTCCAAATTGTAATACTACAACTCTGTCTATTTAACAATAGACTGACGTTGAAATGTATAACAAAAAAACCAACAGTAAAGGTTATCAGTGTTGTATTGGCTAGAAAAAAAATATCATCAACAGTACATACTCAACAGAACTGTCTTTTGGCTGGTGTTACATTTGAAACATGGTTCAAGCAATAAGATGTATTTAAGGTCGACCTAGAAAAATTTGATGATGCTGCAAAGGTCAGAGTACTGCTATACAAACTTGGTACAGCTGAAGATGAATGCTACCGCAATGAATCTCAGAGACCTTTCATTTGATGCAACGGTCGTTACTTTGTCGCAAATTTTTGATGAACAGTCATCTTTGTTCAATATTCGTTACCAAAGTCTGAAGTTGGCTAAAGCTGGAGACGATGACTGGGTGCAACATTCTGGCATAGTAAATCGCGAATGTGAGCGGTTCACGTTTCTGATGAATCTACTACTTATTAGCATTCTCTAGTTTTTTTTTTTTTTACCAGATATGAGTTATCTTAATAACTTACATGATTTTGATCAAATTTCTTACAAAAATAAGACAAATATATCGGACATATCAAATGATGATCAGGAACCTAATGAAATTTTGATAGATGTTGATTATCCTAGTGATCCATTATCTACTAATGAGATTTTCAAGAAATTTAATGGAAATGTTTCAGAACAATCAAACCCTAATGACCTCATATCAATTGTCGTTGATCCTCGCCATCTAGTCAGTTCTAGTGGACTCTCTATTCAATGCGGTAAATATGTTTTAAATAGAGTCACATTGATTGTAACTTGGGGATATGAGGACCCAACATTATTTCGTGGGACGGGGAGGATAAAGTCAGAAAATTAAAAGTCAGGATCTAAACTTTGAGTCTTCGAAAAAAAGAAGGGGGAGAATAGTCGAAATTCGATTCATTTACTCATTATGAATTTCGTTCAAGATGACTTCCATTTTGATTCAACATGATGATTACTCAATGTAGTATTTGTTACTGTGATCTCATATGATATTTTATTCTGTATAACATACGTTATTGTTGTATCAAATTGACATGATCTATGCTCAACATACTTCCCATCGTGGGAATTGCGGAGGTTCCTCTTTCCGAATATAAGTGATACGCAATTCCGACATAACAACCAGCGACGATCAGATATAACAAGTAGCGTTCAATCGAAAAGACAAAACAAAAAAGAACCTGAAATACTTTGAAACTTTCTGATAAAGATTTTGTATGGAGTATTGTAGTACAACCTGCTTGCACAAACCGAAATAGTCAGGGCAGAATGATAAACCTATGAGCACGTTGATGACACTTTTTTTGACAACTGCCCAACACAGTAGGCACATACGGTATAAGATACTGTTAAACTAATCACTAGAACCAATTAATACAGATATGAAAAATATTTAGCAAAATGACAAATAACACAAGATAAAATGTAATAAAGTGAAGAACAGCAAAGAAAAATACAAAAAAGGGGGAGCGAGACCAACACATTCACAAACCTGTTTCAGTTAAACCAGGCCATATATTTAATGCTGAATAAATTGACGCAACTAATTTCCATCGAGATGAAAATTCACCGATAGGTCCTTTTTCGAATAATTCAATTAAAGCATCAAAACGATCAGTTTCCAATTGTAATCGTTGTCTCTTATCATCATTATTATTATTATCCACACTAGCGTTATCTTTCAGACAAGATGAACTACTCATTTTAGATTGATATTTTGAATTAAGAGATTTTAATTGACGACTATAACTACCAGGACGTAGAAATAAATCATATAGATGAAACCATAATGTTACACAACGATTACTGATTTGAATTTCAGCTGAATCTAATGTAGCCAACCAATAACTGTAAAAACAGAAGGCGGGAGATATGTATCGAGAAAACAACAATTATAAAAAAACTAGTCACTGTAGTTACATTACATAATGAATCAAGTGGGGAAATAGTTATGCAACATTGTATTCTATTGTGAATACCACTTATTCGTGGGTCATAGTCCATAAACAAAACATATGAATTTAATGTACTGTAATTTAAACCGTACACAGCTATTTGAGGGCTAGTGATAATACCTATGTTACCAGGATAGAGCCCAGAAAATTGTAAGAACTCATTAGACCCATATTGAGATACAGTGACTGATAGAAAATGAATCAGTTAGCATTGGGAAACGAATCACGAAGACTCCGGACGATTCAAATGTAATTTTTATGTAATGCTTTTACAGATGTACATTTTAGTTATTTGGACTATCAAAATATGTGCATTGTTTGCACTCAGCACTTGTACCTTAAATGCTTAGACACCAACGTCCTAGTTCACACAGTAATCTCCAATCCTTAGAAGCAGGTTGGGTAGTTCCTTTCAAGGCTACTTTATGTACAGAAAATGAGTGTTTTTAGGGTTACATGCGAATTTGAAGTTCAAGAAATTTCTAGAATACACAGTGAAAATAGCAAAACACAAAAAGTATTCGTTGAATCAAAATAATGATAGCATCATCATCCACTATTTAAAAAAATTCTCTTGAAAGCCTTTGAAGAATTACAATTTTTCTAAGTACACTAAAACATCTCACAGCATCTAAAGATAGTATTCGAAGGATATCACAGGGCTTATATTTTAAATGTACTAGATGTACGATGAAATATACAAGCTCTTTTTTCTCTTTCCAAATTTATCTCACTGGATCATACTCCCTGAATAACGTCTTCAAACCCTAATCTTTCCGATTACTGCTTATACTTTTACTACCTCTACCACTACGGATTTGAATCGACAACTGCATTTCTGTGCCAATGTGGTATGACAGCTCGAACTGATGTACGTACGTACGACGTCCTATGTTGTTAATGATTGACTGACTGAAATATACAAGTGTGTGTATTACATTGGCAGTAAAGATTTACCTTAATTCCATTTTACGCCAACTAACCAACAAATTGCAAACTTCTTTGCTTGATTCATTAAGAGAAACATGCTTAGCTGCATCACGTTCCCATTCCTGTAAAAATAATCGAAAATGAAACATGATCAAGAAAAAATCTAAAATTTCTACCAAAAATGCATCCTAGCAGCGAGATACTGTTGTTTTCAAACTACCTCACACGTTCAAGGGTGGAGAGAATTCACTCCCCCTCTAACAGTGCTCTTATATGACCACGCGTATATTGTCACTGTCACACTAGCCCTAGTCACTGCCTTCTTTTGAATGGAAGGATGTCGTTTGTGAAATTGAGAGGACGAAATAAGAATGTTCGACACTTAGACCTCATTCGGGTATATGGAGGATCCAGTTAAGCTAGTGGAGAAACAACGATTCCAAAGTAATGTTTCAGGTGGGTCCCAGGATATTGACGGAACAAACGACCGATGAACTTATTGTTGGTCACCACTGCGTTGAGGATTAGACCTCTAGGTCGAGGTCTCGAGGAGTGGCACCTTATCGAAACCATCTATTTCTTTTGAGCACCTGTAAAGTATTCCAGTCTACTCACAAATCCAATGATTTGTGTGGTGTATATATATTTTGATAAATACTTTTATTAAGACGATTTAATCAGTTGGAGATAAATATTATTAGAATGTACTTCAGATGGTCTAACTAATAGTTTGATAATGAGGTTGGTCGTGAATAAAATTATAAAAGGAGTGGTTAGGATAAAAGTTGGAGATTCTTTGTACATAATCTGATAATCACTGAAATTTTTATTTTTATGAACAACAAGAGAACTCGGAAATCACATTCTATCAGTTAGTAAAATTTTGTTCCGATTCTAAATCGTTTCACTCAGTCTTCAACTACTGATTGCAAATATGGCATGAACTGCAACCAAGTAGTTTGCACCTACCTACAAGGCTCCGTTTAATAATCCATGACTATAAGCACGAATCTCAAACGATAGCTTTGCTGATTTCATCTTTTTTCTAATTTACTCTAGCGTTAACCAATATTCATTATCAAAGTGGTTCGAAATAACTAATATATGTTCCAATCACTTTAATCAATAATGATTCACAATCGCATTACCTGATAAGTGTTTTTGTGGTATGAAACTACATAAATGATAGATGAGAAATAAGCTTGATAAAATTTCAACTTACCTGGATCACTTGCCAAAGCATTTCAATTCCAGTAACAAACTTTATTAATGGATCCGATACAGTGAATGATTCAATACGATGAATTATAGCTAACAGCTGAAATAATTCGGACGAATTAAGATATATAAAAAAACTGGTTTATTTATGAATATATATTCACTGAAATAATAATTTGTAGTCAGATCCATCTAAATGCACCTGAGCTTCAAACAAAAGAAGTAACATTCATCATAAATGTAACTTAACTCATGCAATTAATTCCGTTAATAAACTGATTGCATAATAAGAACAACTCAAGACAAATGTATGAGATGTAGCGAACTGATTTCTACATTTTTCAGCTGCTACCTTGATGTGATGATTTGGTTTGTCGATTGTGATGACTCAAACGAGCTATACTAGCTAAAACATTTGTTCTTTTAGCTCCTATCATACCAGGGCGGTCATTTGAAGAACAGTAAGATTGAAAGCATCAACTCAAGGTCCGAGAATGAAGTCGTACTGCTGACTGTAGAGGCGCTATGACGGCAGTAAAGTGTTCCTTTAAGACAGCTAGCATCTGTAACGAGACTGCCTAATCACGAGAAAAGATTGAAAAGATCCACCGCAAATATGTCACACCACCTTACCAGGAGGGTTTTTGTTTTCGGTAGTAAGGCTTTTTAAAGTACGGGACAAACACGTCACAAATTCCGCGTCTAACTTGCATCAAGGGGTTCCCATTGGATTTCGAGTTCCAAGTTCAAGGTCACTAAGACCATCCCTACCCCAATGTGCTTTTTAGATCCTTTGGGAAGAGATCTGCCTTCATGATGTAGGCAAAATTGAAGTAACAAATGACCTAATAACTGTAATAGCATTCAACATCATATTGACATTTTTCGAATCCCCCACATACATGTAATGGTTTGTTTATTTGATCAGTAACGCTTACAAATATGATTCATCCCTGAATAAAGGTTTGTCAAGATGTGAACGAACAGTGTAACAGAAAAAATTCATTTTTCCGATCAACTTTCGGTTATTCTTTAGAGCACACAAACCGGTTCAAGTTAGACAACTATTCAAAACGTGGAAGCACCGAGATTTCTCATTAATGTGTATCAATGAACCCTCAACCGAAAACAGAACCCGCACGCGGGACCATTTTTTGGTAATTACAGTCAGTTTCATCATGTCATTTACTATAGTCATGTTAATTTGCAAATACTTTTTTGTAGACTACATAATGTTCTACTTCTCGCTCGAGCTTATTCCGTCGGTCTATAACTTAAACTTATATGAAAGTGATTATAATAATCATTCATTAGTGAACCACACATAATATTACATTTACAATGGCACTTTATCCATTTGGACAAATTAGTTGGCATATATGGAAGTCTTACAGTACACAAAATAAGAAAATGGGATCTCTTTTCACCCACCATGATGTTTTGTTCATCATTTCTTTACAACAACTTATGACAAAATCTGTTTTGAAGAGGAATGGGAATCATTATAACTGTACTTACACGTAATAAACTAGGTTGTCCAGGCCATTGAGTGAGTATATGTTTAATTTGTTTTTCCAAATTTCTCATTAACACATTTAATTTCTCAGCTTCTTCTAATGGAATAGGATCAATGTAAATATTGTAACAATGTGATTTAGTACTAAAATAATGATTGAAAGACGTAGTTGAGAAGTTGGACGAACTGTTGATCGGTAAAATAGGGTTGGCTCTTATATCATATTGACCCATATAAGCAGTGATACCGATATAGGGTAAAGTAGTCTGTTCATCAATAATCGGATCTGTAAAAACAAAAAGGGGGAATTGGAAAGATGATAACACCAAAAACATTTACCGAAAATATCATAAGGAATACACAATATAGTTAATAATATTGGTAAAAATCCATTGTAGTTAAAAACACAAAACGTAAACTGTTCAATGACCGTTGGAAGTCTTTACAATAATACTTGGTCTACGATGAACGACTGTGTCATTTGTCAATATAGTTAGATTTCATCCATATATATCACAAATTGTAATTCAAGGAAAACCGACTTGAAACTCACCAGACGGATGTACCTGCATTTCAGCTTTGATGCGAAGCACATTAGAACTTGAAACAAATGAATTTCAATTTAAATGCCAATGCGTTATCCACTAAGTTATTTAGTCCAGCTAGTTATTAACTTATTCAACGGGTACGAATAGTTTAGTTACATTAAAATTTGTCGAACAACGCTATTATCGAGGTAACCCCCGTTTATGATATACATATGGCAGCAGAAACTGATCAACTCTAATCTTAAATATCAACATTAAGTAATTACATCCCATTGGTAAACAATAAAATTTCATGCATTCTAAGGCACGTTCTCGTAAAATAATAATAACTTGACTTACCTAAACTGAATCTCGATTCTATTGATAACCAACTGGCTAAATTAAAGCCATATAGAACTGTATGCCAATGCCAAGAAAATACACTACTGATATCTACTGATTGACTGTTATTTTGTTTATCAATGTTTAGTAATGACGAATTCAATGGATAATTTATTGTAGAATTTGAATTTAACAATAATAAATAAACAAGACGTTTTATAAAATAAACTAATTCGTTTTCTTCTGGGATCCAATATTTTCCGGAACCATTCAATGAACTTTTCAACCATTTATCGATTGCTTCTAATTTAGCAACAGTCTATATATCGAAAAAATAAACATTTGAATATAGGAGAAATTTAACTACAAACCATTCACGTCAATGGGAAAAAGATAAATTTACGTCTCAGAATAAGACTGAAATAATTCCGCTCCGTTTGTATTATAAGATTGGGAACAGTCTAATTGTGATATAAATTTCTAATTATATAACTGACATAGCTATTATCAAATACTATTGTTAAAAGAACACATTTTACATTGAGATACATTGTCAATAGTTGTAAATACTTGTCTAACTAGTTAATATAAGGAACAATTTGTCATTATTACACATACACATACAAGTTACAATAAGATTTAATGTTTGTTAGGTGGAAAATAATCATATGATTTATGAAGTAACAGTAGTTGTCTGACGTAGTATCAATGGCATGATCGTTTTTAGGTACTTGAACTTCAACCACTAAATTTCAAATTCAGACGTCGTTCCGATCAATTCGGTTCGAAAAACCGGATAGTATTAGTATCTTTTGTACTAAAAATAAGATTTATTTATATATTAGAAGCTGATACCTTAATCTGGTGGTCGGAATCGCCTATCATGATGAAATAAAAGAAGCTATTTCGGTTGTAATACATGCTTTATTGGGTCCTACTACGCAAGGTAGATTGACTGAAAAGGATTAAGGCCAAAAACAGTGAACATAAAGTCCCAGTGTGAAGTCGTACTACTAACTGTCCAATAGTGTGATGACAATAGTGTTTTCTCAAAAGCAACAAACATCTTGAAAGATGATGTTTTCTCGAGACGGAAGAACGGTTTCAAAAGAGGTTAGCATTAAAAACAGCACATGAAATTCTGTCGCTGGTGGTCAGGACTGAATGAACAAAACTAATACATCGAAATCTCGTAATAACGGCCCAAGTTGTTGTCTAATAGGCATTATGGTCAAGTTCCTAAGTTGCCATGACAAACCAAAATCTGATTACCTTTCTAGGTGACTAAAGTAGTGCACTTTCACGGTGTAAGAAACCAGGAGGGAACAACTGCTAACACACATCTAACAACACTCCATAACATATTGTTTAACATCGTATGTCATTATTTCTTATGAATGACTGCGTATCTAACTGACTTATTGTTTGAAAGTCTAGTATCATAAAGAGTGAAACACTGTTCCAACACATGAAAAGTGTAGGCTTAAACCCGAGTGCGTGAATCTATACATAGTTACTAAATAACACTAAAATGTATAATTATTGTTTGATGTTTTTATTTTCACTAAAAATAAAATAAGCCAAGTAGAAAAGTAAAAGGGTTTAATGGCTCTGGAGTGGTTATGGATATGCACTACTGAGGAATCTCACAATGAAAAGAAATAACCGTCCATAGCTTATTAGTTTTAATTCGTTATCTAATTTAAGTCAGTTCGATAGCGTAAACTATGAAAGCTGTAGAGTTTTACACATAAAATAAATCAAAGTACAATTACTTAAAATATCGACGAATAATTAATTGATTTTTTGAAACTGTATAAACAAAAACTTTTACATCACTTGATGTTGTTTTACTTGCATCTTCCCATTAATGTTTAGGACTGCAATTGGTCAGTCTCATGTTGGCATATGTGCATCCTGTGCAGATTGCCTCGATAAAGCTTTAGTCACAAGCATTTTAAGCATAGATGGATAGTGGCTGGTAGTGGAATCCAGGACGCGTGTTTCGTCCTATTTGGGACTCGCCATCTGGAGTACCTGCATCCCAGAGTTGATGTTCACTCCGGCACTCTAACTCAGTATCGTTCGCTGCAAACACAATCGCGTTATCCACTTAGGCAATGAGTTCTGATGGCCAATAAGAGACTAATCAATTGCAGTCCTAAATAACAATGAGAAGATACATGTAAAACAACACCGAGTGAATTTAAACTTCACCCCACTGCATAAGCAGGTGGCTGCAAGAAATTAGTAGTTAAGTGGATAACGCGATGGTTCTTGAAGTGAACAGTACTGGGTTCGAGTTCCGGAGTGAACATCAAGTCTGGGATGCAGGTACATTCAGCTGACGAGTCCCAAATAGGACGGAACGCGCGTCCTGGATTCCATTACTAGTCACCATTCGTCTTTGCTTAAAAGATTTTACATTCATAATAATCGTAGAATAATGAACTTCTCTGTATGTGTAAATCAAATGATCCTGTTGAAAAAATAAAATTACCTGTTGAATTTCTTTCTCTTTTTCAAAATTCCCAACTTGTGAATTATTATTACTAATGCCTAATTCTGTGTAAGCATTTAAACAACCAACTTCAGAGAATCGTAAACGCCAATCAACTTCTTCATTTAATGATTGATCTATTAAATCAGGTGATGTAGAACGTACATGATATTGTTGATGTTTAATTTTTTTAGATTTAATATTTTGTAAATCATTACGAATTAATTGTTTACGACGATCAGCTTCTAAGAAAAGACTAGCACGGGATTCCGCGAATTGTTTACGTTCTAATTCAATTTGTTTCCAATGGTGATTTAATGGTAATATAATCGAGTTTAAAATACGACCAATTAATTTATTATCAATATCAGTAATATATAAAGATGAATTTTTTTCAGCATTATTTAACCATAATAAATTCAATATGAATGAACTTATTCTGCAAAAAAAAAAGAAGAGAAGGGAGTAAAAGACTACAGTTTATCAACTACATGCAGTGGAAAAGTAGCTAAATTACACATTCCCTATTACGATAGCTAATGTAGATAAAGAAGATTATACATACTTGTTTTGAGTGTAAACATCGTGTGTGATCGTGTATTCTGATATCTTTAGGAGTGTAAACAAGACAAACTTGCAAGCCATGTGATAAATTTCATGGAATATAGAGAATAACCGTAAAAGTTTTATTCAGATTAACTTCATTTCCTGTGCCCATCAAGTAAATAAGAATACAAAGTGTTAATCAGTCTTACATGTCCTTGGCTCAACCAATATCGATTATAAATTTTATAAAATCGTTTGTACGTACAAGAACTAATGCAACTCAATAGCATAGTGGAACAAAACATATGCAGTTTATTTGATAAACAAATCGAATAAAATGGTAATTATATCAGTTATGGACAAAACAAGACACTCAACACCTTGATCTAGACTGAAACTGGTTTTATTTAGTTATTTAAACATATAAACATTGTTACAATGAGACACCAAGATATATATACACTACACAAATCATTGGATTTGTGAGTTGAATGGAATACTGTACAGGTGCTCAAACAGAAATAAATGGTTTCAATAAGGGGCCACTCCTCTAGACCTCAACCTACAGGTCTAATCCTCAAGGTAGTGGAGCAACGTTAAGGGATACGGTGACCAACAATAAGTTCATCGGTCGTTTGTTCCGTCAATATCCTGGGACCCACCTGAAACATTACTTTGGAATCGTTGTTTCTCCACTAGCTTAACTGGATCCTCCATATACCCGAATGAGGTTTAAGTGTCGAACATTCTTATTTCGTCCTCTCAATTTCGCAAACGACATCCTTCCCATCACAAGAAGGCAGCGAATAGGGCTACTGTGACAGTGACAATATACGCGTGGTCACATAGGAGCATTGCTAGAGGAAGAGCGAATTCTCCCCCATCCTAGGCCGAACAGGGTATTTATAAGAGAGTCAACAAAACTTACATCGGTAACATGTTTTTGTCAAACTACTAGTTACCAAAATTTATGATAATGTTTATGACTACCTAATAATTATTCGAACAGGTGAAATCTATGAAGAACAACAGAAATGAATGAAATTATAGATAATTTTAGATAAGTCACTAACTAACGAATTTTCATCCTACTGAAATAGAGGTTTCAGTGACAAACGTGACGACTGAAAGAATGATGTAAGATCACAATGGCGATCATTCTTCAGTGTTCATAAAAGCTTGGTGTGAAGCTTGCAGTTTTTGTACAGTTCAAATTCTGATTCACTGTCCAGATTAATGTTAATGAACTGAATTTGAGAAAGTCCCCCGAGCATATAACTAGAGGTGTAGCAGAAGAACCTCCAACCATGTTGTGATGGAAAAGAAACCGAGATCATTATATAGGCATAAACCAGATGTATTTTGATATATCATAAATAAAGGTGTTTATAACTTAGGGTAGTTATTGAGTACAGTAGAAAGATATTTGTCGGTAGTCGGTAGTCTACTTATTTAAACAAATATGTTTTTTAATTGAAATTAGTAGACAGGATACTGTAGAGTTAGGTTCCAGACCACTTGGCACGCGTCACCAATATTTAACTTTAATCCTAAAAGAATTAGTGCTATCTCTTTGTAGTTCTAACCCGTGTCAATTAGCTTCAGAATTCTAGATGTTGACAGCTGAGCTATCAGGGTAACGAATGTCCTTTCCAAAAGACTGATTCATTGATCACAGAGTAGTGTCCAATCATCGTCTAGTCATTTCAGTATTGACCGATGAGTGATACATAGTCGCGTACAAATGAATGAAATATGATAAAAAATACTAACTTACCGAAACTGGACTTCTTGGATTTTATGCGAAACATTAACCATATTACCAGAGAATGAAGTCGGATTGTTAATAGAATTAACTAACTGTTGAATTAATCGTCTTGATTTAGAATTGGCAAGTTCTAATGCAAGTGATAATGATCGAGATAATCGTTGACCACCGGAAATAACCGGTAGAATAACATTATCATTTTGTATATTAGGTAAAAGACTAGTCACTAAACTGACAATCATAGAAGACACAGTAACCTGTTAATTTGTATAAAAATACATATAAGTATTCTATGAGTTCCAAGAAATGAATTCAACAAAGATGTTTGAAAAAAACCCAATGAGTGTGATAAAACTTTCAATCGGAAATTTATATACCGTTTAAAAGTTATTAATTCTTGACCGCCATGAAAAATCAGGTACTTGAATCCTTTAGAATTGATTCTTAAACACTCAAAAACTCTATAAACTTTAAGCATATATAAAAGAAAAAAAGCTTTGCTTTAATGGTTAGTTTACATACGAAAAACATGGATATTTATTGGGTATGTATGTATTTGCCTTTGATACTCTAGAAGATACCAAAGACGTGATAAAATCAGTAACAAGAAAGTTAATGGAACAGTCAAGATAAGACACATAATTCATCCTTTATCTAACAGCACTCAAGACCACCTCCAACAGCACTCTTTTATCTAAGAATCCTTGTAAAGTCTCTATTGAACGCTGTATGAACGAAGGATCTTCAGCATTTTTTCCAGTTTGTCAAGACTGCTCAGAGGAATTCTCACAAGCTCCTGACATTTCAATAGCAATACTGAACGACTAACTCAAATCGAAGTTAAAAAGATCTTACTTCAGCAAATTGGGATCTAACTATATTGAGTTCGAACTGTATTTTCGTAGAACCATCGATCTATAGTGTCTGATGATTTAATTATGTGATATAATCAAGAAATTCATTTACTATAAACATGAATTAAGAGGAATACAATATGAGAAAGCATCTGACTGGCAAATAGATTGTCAACAATTAGCAAGTTTTAAACTTCAATTTCGGTCTGACGCGTTATAGATTTCTGTCTAATCTCCTTAGTACCGATCAAATTCTGTCAATGTAGTTGTGATGTTTCCACTAATCTAAGAGACTCGACATAACAAATGTCATATACTGATAAATTAAGTGAAATAAATGATTCCTAGAGAAAGTAACAGTTTTCGCAAGATTGCAGATATACCTTGGAGTTGAGTGACATTTATCATAGAAACCTAGATTTAGGATTTCCTGTGAATGACCTCTAACCACTAATTTGAATAATAAAAGTTATATATGCTTTGAAATTCCACTACTCATCAACATAAATTTATTATGAATCAACTTCTAGGCCTATCACGCAAACCATTCTTGTTCGTATTTCCATCATGTCTTATTTTTTAATTAATGTGAAAAACAGGATAGCTAAAAAAGAACTTTAACATATTATAATAGCTTACATTTAAGGAGTTATGCTGTGCAATATTCTCATGGAACATAACACGTAGGCCACGATAGATCTGCAAAAGAAAAATAATATTGAAAAGTTACTTTTCTTTTAATTAGCTGTTACTAAGACATAAGCATAATCCTACGTAGAATGATCTTGAAAACTCGAGCTGAGTATCAGCGTTGAGTTCTAAATATCCACTAATTTACCAACAATAGCTCATTTATGTACAAGTACAAAGTCGTTGAACAATGTGCCTCAGATGTGATAATATCCGGATACTGCCCTATACAAAAGTAGATGAGTTACAACGTTCGAACTTATGACTTATTAATTGAAATCAGTGAACAATAATCATAAGGAATGATGTAAATTTGCACTCAGTCAACCAATCATAAACAACGTAGAACCAAGAATAAAAGTGGATCGCTGCATGTTTACACAGAACATCAACATAACAAGATGAAATTAGCATAATGAACAAAAAACAATTCGAAAAATAATCGTAGCAGTTAGTAGTGGTAGCAACGACAGTCAAAAAAATGATTACATCTTGAAAATATGGTTTAAGAAGATAGAATTAAAAAGTATTTATGCAAGAATACTGAAACCAAATTTTTAGAAGGATATAAAGATTAAATACATGTGCACTAGTGTATATATATATATTGTGTAATGTCGCCCACCGTTGGTCGTAAAACTCTGAGGAACTCAAACCAGGTAGTTTACACCTACCAACATGGTTCACCCAAAGTGTTACTAATTTTATGGACTGGTGTCATATCTTGTTTTAGATATCTCACAACTTTTTTCCCAATTTATAAGTAAATTAAAAGCAGTGAATGAGTTCAAACAGAATGTTCTGGAACGATATTAAACTCGAAACATCCAGATATATATATGTAATTGTGCCTGTAATTACTACATCATGAAACTAAAAAAATATTCAATCAAGAAGAATCAAGCATATGAACCAGACATTGAGATAATGATAATAACTTTGTATTCAGTCACTGAACTAAAGTTGTTCTATGATCAATCAACTTAACATTATAGCTCTAACTGATGATTAATGTCAAAACCTACATGTTATAAACAGGCAAGTGTGTGGTAGTAAGAAAAAAAACAATGTGGACAAAACAATCATGATGGCAATGATAAAGAATGGTAAAAGTTATTTTACTTACATAAAATAGTCCATATAAAAATGGTGTAATAATATCAGCAAATGTATTCAAACGATTAGGTTCCGTTAACCAATCTCCAAGTATTGATGTGGTTTCGATCCAACAACGAATTTTTTGCAGTTCCACAGTTTTTTCTATGATTTTAATATTATTATTGTTATTATTATTTGTATCGGGGCAATAGTGACCAAGAAGAAACTCCTCTGTGAAATCAGTTATAAATGAGGTAATACGTCGACGAATTTCTACATACTGTAACAAAACAGAAAACATTAGATTATTGTTAAATTTTCTCTACGTCTACAATAACACTTGATGTGAATTACTAAGTTAATCATATGTTTATGTAGTTATTGAAGGACTATGAGGACCGAGCTTAAATCAACATGTGAATAAGTTAACAAAATTAACTAGCACCATGAAAAGCTCTAGGGACAAAGTAGTTATGGCCTAATTTTCGAGAAGAATCACTTTTGTGAAACACAATTTATTCTGTGAAAACTATAAAACATGCAAGTGCTACAATTGTCGCACATAGTTACATTGTATTGTCATATTTTAATATTCTGCTTAGGTTTTACATTTTTCCAACAGTGTACAGAGTTCAAAATGTTTCGATTCACAAATACGAAGAGTGAGAAAGAAGCTGTATTTAAGTTGAATCGATTCATTTATATACGTACGTTTGTCCCTTACAAAATTAAGCTTATCAGTGGTTGATGTTTCATTATTTGTATTTAAAAAAAAAAAAGTCACCAATCGGCCAATTATGTTCATTAGGAGACTCTTCATTGGAACAATGTGTAAATCAGTAGAAACTAGATTACACACTATTTAATATCTCTGATCAAAATCATGATCCATCATTAAAGATAGGCAGATAGTTGATACATTGATAATCATACAAGAAATTTGGGATAAACATTGTGAAAACTAGTGTTTCCAGTTTTTATAACATACGTATTGTAAATACTCAATTCAACTCATTAATTGGTGGTATATCTTTTACTATGTATAAATTACTGTTCATCAATTGTGTACCTATTACCTAATTTTCTACAACAAATGACCTAGATACACACAGGTTATGATTTGTTATTAGTGATGTGTTGCCATTTTGTAATTAATGTACAGTATCATGCGAATTTTAGGCTGTAAAACAGAGAGAATAAATACGTTGACTTTTCTCCTGTTCTGATTAGGCAAATTTGAAGAGCCTAGAAAGAAGTTAAGCGGGTTAATCAGTACCGGTACACCTAACAGAAATATTGATCAATAGAAGCTTATTAGTATTCATGGTGTAAAGTGGACCCATTGTTAGTGGTCTCAGTAATTACATAACTCATATTTAGTGAATATACAGAAGTGAAATTTATAACTTACTTCAAAATTTGAATTTTGACGTGTAACTAAAATATTATCACAACTAGATCCTAATTGTTGTTTTAATGTTTCAGCTTTTTGTTTAAGACAATGCAATCGATTAACAAGTACACCTAACCATGGATGTAACAGACCACAATCAACATGTCCATTAATATTCAAAGGATTAGCGTTTATTAAAGATGGTAATAGAGAATTGTCATGTGCACCAGTGGCAAGTTTTTGCATGTTTTCACGAAACTGTAATTCATTTCTAATAGAATTCATCTGGAATAATCGAAAAGAAGAAGAGAAATGTCATTGAATTATCAGACTATAATTCAATTAATTAAAAAATGGAATAATACTTCAACTAGTAAATTGTAATCCACGTACAAAGTATATTATCAATTGTTCGTATGAATTCTAATGACACCATCTCCATATTCGAGCTGATGTACAGAAATAGAACAGGACAAGTATTCTTAGCTTATTAATAAGTTGCTATTACATGTCTGCATCTAAATACCATCATAAATAGTTTACTTGAAAAGTATGATTCAACGGTTAGAGAGTGAATCTAGCTAAACACATCAACTTGAATAATCTGAGTCAATATACCATCATGCCACGCCTATGTTACTTTAACAGTCTGTATTCTAACTCATATACGTTTTCTATACCGAAGCATATTTATCAACAACATATCTTATATAGGTATAACAACAGTCACTATCAGAAAAAAAGAAGGAACGTTAGGATTTTTGTAACAATGAAAAGTAATAAATTCATGATTTGGTTAAATAATAAAAAACTTCCTTCTCATCCTCAGTCTACTGTCACCATAACAGGTTGGGCTGGCGTACAGAAAGCTTGTATGCCAAAATCAGAAACAGACACTGTACAACTTAACAGTAGTACAATTTCAGCATGTGAAACCAAGTGACGTGAATTCAAATTCCACACGAAGCATCATTTCCCGCAGCAATACAGATATATTTTGCTAATGGGTTCCGACTAGCACAAAACTAATGTCCAAAGTTAACTCCCATATTCCTCCAATTGCCTAACATATGGACATATATTTACGTGATCTAAGTAAAATTTATGCACTATTAAAATTACTACAATCACCACAAAACCCCTTTTGATGCATTTGAATCATATCAAGCTGTGAAAAGTCTGAAAATATTTTTTCTTATAGTTATGAGTAGTATTACTCAGATATCCAAGAGGTGACATCTTAAATTGTGATTGGTTCATCTGTAAACTAATTTCACCAAAACAACCCGAAATAAATAAAGTCACACAGCTGATAGCAAAGTCATTTTTGCTATCACAATTGTTATGTGCATGAAGAGAGAGAAAAAAGCACAAGATCAGAAGTGAAATTAAAACATAAATGATTCCTCACTTCAAGTTTGACTGCTTCCTCTTCAACTTGTAAAACTATATAAGGATCTAATGGACTGTATGGACAATTACACCGTAGATATAAAAAGCCGATAAGGAGCCAACAATTAGATAGAATAAACTTATAACTCAGGATATCATCATTATTATCATCATGAACATCGTTGTTATTGCTTTTTTGACTAGATAGAGATGAAGAGAGTTGTTCCAGATAATTGATTAATAATTCAATCAAACGTATAATATGATACCAGTCGTTTGATTTATCATTAGATATATATGATTTTAATAGACTGATAGATGGATTGAAAACATTGCGAATCCAATTGATTAACTCAATAAGATTATTAATACGAATGATGGAAATGGGTGTATCCTCATTTGTATCATTATTTTGTGAACTGACAAACTTCTGTAGTGAATGAACAGCTTGATATATACAATGAAGAATATTAAAGGCATGTTGTATAATTTTTTCCAGACTATTAGATCTATGTGAGAAAAATACATGTGAAATTTTAAAAAAATATTAGTACAATAATCAACAATGAAGGCAGTATAACTATGTTGAACTCAATGGTCAGTTAATCAGTGAAAGGAATCGTCATGACCTATTCTGAGTAAAATTATCCAACATCTCCAACTATT
This sequence comes from Schistosoma mattheei, assembly GCA_944470405.2. NCBI lineage: Eukaryota > Metazoa > Platyhelminthes > Trematoda > Strigeidida > Schistosomatidae > Schistosoma > Schistosoma mattheei. The sequence continues at coordinate 19,101,072 of OX103946.1, read as the reverse complement.
GGTTACAATGATCCAGCGAATCACAACCAGGTAGTCTGTATTTACCTACATGGCTCAAAAAAATAGTCAGTGTCTTAATGGATCGATGCCATATCTTAGTTAGGCTGCCCCTAGCACCTACGACTGGATAGGATTAACCTACTGGAAACCTAGAGTAGTAATTAGTACGTGTTTGTGACATTGTCGCATTCAAATAGACTTTCTTAACTGCTAACAGTATAATCTAATCGAATTATACTTATATATTTGAAAAAGAATTTAGTAATTAACTAACCCAAATTATTGAAAAATGACATTGACTCACTGTGAATATTCATTTTTTGGCATATTGATCCTTTTTTGTTTTGGAGATAAAAACAATAAATGATTTGCTTTCTGTATAGCTTGTTGACGATAACGCCAACCATAAACTGTTAGCTTTCCAGTGAAAGAACAAGTTCCATAATCACATAACATTGGCCATGTTATATGAATAAGTGCATGACTTATGGAACGCCATTCACCTAATATATCAGGCTATAAAATTAAAAGGGTTAAGAAACAACTGTATTTGTGAAAAATATTCAGAATACATACATAACACAAGAATGAATCAGGTATAATTATATATTCGATGTTGATAGTTTAAGTTAATAATGTGATTAAAATTGAACAGTGGCTAGCGTAGAGGTCCCAGGGCTAATGTTTCGTTCCGTTTCCGCCTCGAGAGTCCGGAAATACAAACTTTTAATGGTAATATATTTCATCAGATAAGAAGTGGAGCCTCTCATGGTTTATCTTGAATATCGCCCAAAATATCAAACGACATAATTCTGCTATTATTAACATGATGTTCCCCGACCGATTTCTTCACTTACTGGATTTAATCTTTTTTTTAAACCATTCATGTCCCTCACAGTACAACCATCTAACTTCAATTACTAAAATTTAAAACTTAAGGCAACCACTTTCGAATCTCTTAGATTAGTAACTGCAAGGCAACTTGGTCTATAGAATTCAATCGGCATTAAAAGACTAACGAAGGCTAGACTAGACTAACATGGTGTTGCCACTGGATTGATTGCCAACTGATTAAGTGCGGATTGCATGGTTTGAGTATCATCGAACAGTAAGACAATATCATCCACACACTCAAGGTCGAAAAGTCTTTCTCTAGTCAACAGACCCACACCACCATTACTTACATCAATCAGAGTTGTTCCCAGAATGTCATCGATAGCAAAGTTGAAGAGGGATAGTGAGATTGGGAAACCCTGCCTAAACCCACTACTCGAATGGAGCCAATGGAGAGAGATGGTTGTATGCCCTCACTATACCTGAAGTGTTTGTATATAGGGCCTTTAGGATGTTAATGAATTTCTCAGACACACTCTTCTCCAATAGACAAACCCAGAGAACAGTCCTGTCCAACGAATCGAAGGTAGCCCTGATGACAAGAAACACTACGATTGTTGGCCTGTGATAAGTATGACGGTGTTCTAACATTTGTCGGAGAATGAAGATATGATCAATACATCCTCTACCAGAACGAAACCCAACCTGCTCTTTGCGAGTCAATCTTTATAGAGTTTTGAATAACCTACGAAGTATGACAGAAGCCAATAGCCTGGACGCGATAGGAAGTAGACTTATCCCCCGATTGTAGTTATTGCAGAAACTTAGTTTTAATATCAAACGATATACTTTACGTCGAGCCGAACCACTAAATCAGCGACTATATATCTACAAACTCACTTGATTTACTAAATGGAAATTCAATAATTGATTTGCAAGACTCCAATCTAACTTCTTCAGAGCAAATGTTAAGAAAATGGATGAATTCGTATTACTATTGTTCATTGTAGTTAAATTCAATTCCTGTAATAATTGTTTCACAACACGTGCTTGTTCACAATTAGTGGTTTTAAATAAACATTGTGTTGTCATTGATAAACAAGCTAATAATTGTGGACGATTCAGTGATAATAGATTAGAACGAATAGAAATACGTAAAGATTCTGTAAAATTCCATTGATCATTGTGTTGTAATGTATTATTTAATAATTTGATATCAATAAATTTCGATAATAAAATCATTGTCCATGGCCATAAACAATAGAATTTCATTATATCATTTTGATTATCATCATTAATATTATAATTCCCAACATCACCATCATCATTGATATTCATCTCTTCGTTATTCTCTTCTTCTTCTTCTTCATCATCATCATCATTGTTGTTGTTGCTACCAGTCAAATGTAATTCACTTTTAAATCTTATTAAAAATTCATTCATCAATTGTCCAAATTGTAACCAATCAACAGATAATGAATGTAATTGTAATTGACATTTTATCACATTTAATGGTATTAATTTTAATTGAAAACAGTGTGAAATGATTGTTAAATTTGGTAACGGTTGATTATCTAATAGATTATTGAATAAAATATGTTGATTATGAAATAATAAACGTTCAGGCCAATCAAATGAATCACCTAAAGGTCTTGAACCAAATAAACGTAACCATATCCATGCTTTACTGATGAACTTTGTGTATAGTTTGGATAAATCATATTTATAGTTAAGGAAATGATTGTATAAATCTTTTAAAAATGTAAACCATTGTTCATTAAGGTTAGATAAACCTGGATAATTATCTAACCAAACAGTGGGAAAATTATTCTCCATAGATAATTTAATGATTTTGAGTACAGGAATTCGACTAAGATCAGAAGATTGTAATAATGAATAGGAATGATTATCATTTAATTGTCGATGAATACATTCATGAGTTGATTGGATTAATTCATTGATCAATAATAAAGAAAGTTTTCTATAGAAAGGAAACATTAAACAATGTAAATTAAAATGTGAAATTATTCAGTATATAGAAATCTATGTGTATCTAGGTAGCTGCATAAGTGCTGGTGGTGGCGTAAGTGATGAGATCAATGCACGTATAGTGAGAGCAACAGCGGCTTATGCCAATCTGGGCCACCTTTGGCGCCTTCGTTAGGTCAGTCTTGCTGTAAAAGGTTGGACCTACAACGCGTCGGTGAGAGCAGTTTTGCTCGATGCTTGTGAAATCTGGTCTCTCCGAGTTGATGATGTTACACAACTCTCTGTGTTCGATCATCGCTGTCTCCGAAGGATTGCTGACATTCAGTGGCAACACCATGTCAGTAATGCAGAGGTTCAGCATCGTGTGTTCGGGCACAGAGATGATAGTGCAATCAGTGTCACCATCTTGAAACATCGACTTCGGTGGCTTGGACATGTTCTACGAAGGTCGTCCCAGAGAATTCCACGTCGTGCATTATTTGCCGACTTTGGGACTGGTTGGAATAAGCGGAGAGGTGGTCAGTATATGACATGGTGTCGTGGTATGAAAGAAAGCTGCAAAGGGCGGGCTTCTGTTGGTCCTTCACGACTCCCTGGTTGGGGTCCTAAAGATGGTGCGACACAGTGGTTAGAGACATTATCAGATATGGCTCAGATAGGAAGTCAGTAGCGACTCTGCTGTAACCGTTTACTTTCTTCATAAAAAGTAGTTATTTCTTCCTTAACTGAAAGAATACTTCTGATTGTACCTTTCCGTTTCCCCCATTATTATTATTACTATTATTATTGTTATTATTATTATTACACTACCATACTCTAATTTGTGGTCGTTATTGTTATATTTTTTTCTTATACGCACCTTACATTCCTTTTCCCTTTCCATTCTCATTGTTTTGTGTGGCGCATATATATCTGGTGCCCCCTTGTACCAATATTTATGAGTTCAAATAATTAACTAATTAATTAAATACTTGATATGATTTGCAAAGTGATACGATACGTTGGTTCCAACAAACAAATAATAGGTTCAATATACTTTCGAATATACACCAGAAACAGTGGATAAAAAAGGAAACATTTCATTCTACTTAGAACTCATTAGCTGGATATATGACCGATAGTGAACACTAGGCTCTACTTTTATCGAAATGTTTTTATATGGTAATGAGTTTATAGCATGTAGTAAGGATGTCATACCCATTTTCTTCATGTAGTAAATTTTTATGAGAGAGAACGAAAAGTGAACATACAGGGATTTAACCAGGTAAACCAGTACGAAGAATACACTGAAGATAGTTGAGAAACCCTAATTCCTAAATGACAGTGTCAATGGACTCCAGAAGTCGAAGAGTAGGAATGTTGTATGGATCTACATAGGATCTTAGCTGACATGGAACTAAGTCCCCGAATACTGATACACTGATCTTTAGATTGGATGTCTAAGATAAAGGCTCTAGCGACAAACTTCTAAAAATAACCACCTGCTCCGAACAGGACATCAAGGCAGTATACCATCGCTATTACTCTTACGAAAGTTGTACTTAGATCATTCTGCTAGCTGCTATTCATAAACGTGATAAACTTGCAAATATAAACTATGTTGATCGACTGAAAGAGCCGATAGACATTAAACCCACTTTAAGATACTAGCAGTAAGAAGTACAAACCCTTAGTAATATTAATAGATTGTATCATGACTGCATAAATCCTAAGGTGAAGCTACAGTGCAGCAGTTCAAACACTTGTCATTCAATCATTAGGAAACAGGTTCGTATCACAACCTATTTCGTTCCCTTGATAGCGTCCAATCGTAACAACAAGAAACATGTGACTTAAATTAGAGCACATAAATGGTGAATTAGATCGTGAGGCGCATAAACAGGCATCCATTCATAAGGACGAAATCAAGAGAGCGACAAATAAAGATCAACAGTGAGAGAGAAAAAAAAAGTTTATTTGTAAAACTATTACATATTACGTAATACAACCTTTTACACACTACAACTTAATTTTCCAGCTATATATATGAGCACTGTATTGATGTAATAAAATACTAACAACTAAATAAATCAGCTCTAATTAAGAATCAAAATAATTGAATGTTGCCATGGTTTGAATTTTATTTTAAGAATCTTGTAGTCTAACTCTGATGGAGCTAAGAAACATAGTTTATAGACAATTCAGAATACCGTGGAGAAGTTGAAATGACTATAAATAAATTGAGGGAATTCCCTAATCAAAACAGGGATTGAGAAGAAATAAATCAATAATCCGTTTTATAGTGAAAACGACAAACAATTAGACTAATTTAATGATGTTAAATGGAAGTAAATACCTCACATTAAATCAGGTATCTAAATGTCCTTGGCATATAAATGGATACATATTGTTTAAGAGCTCTATGCTAGAACAAAACGCCTGTCAAAGATTGCTGGCTTTCAAATGTTCCCCTAATAAAAAATATGTTAGTTACAAAAATTCTATCTATTTATAACTATGGGCACAAAATAAATGATCGAGAAAAGTGAGGTTCCATCATAAAAAATGAAAACTTATGTTTGTTCATAAAAACGAAGTGACAAAGTATAATTCCACATCAATCTAAAACTCTGGATCTTTTGTGGAACCATTGGTTTTTGAATATAAAAGGCTACATCATCATCTAGACATGTGCAAATTACCAACAACTATGGATTACTTCAAATGCAACTCTACTATATCCGAGTGACTAAGATATCACCTAAGACTGACAAACGAAATGAAAGTCAGCAACACAACAAAAAGAAATGTAAAGATATTCCACTACGCCCCATCCCTGTTAGCTAAAGAGATAAAACCAGATTCAGCAGAAAAAATATATCACTCCATAAGCAGCTTGGAAGAACGAACAACAAGCACACAACTCAAGAGTATATATACAGTGTAAAAACGTTCTTGGGAAACATCACAAAATAGCGTATTAAAGGAGGATACGAACTAATGACATTTAAGAATCTTTCAGATGAGAAACACACACTAATAGTAAAAATAGGAGCTTGTGATGCGAAAATGAGAAATTCAAAATTCCCTAATAAAAATACAAAAGTAAGAAGTTTACCAAGGGATTTCTGGATATATGACATCACCAGCGAACACAAACTAAAGATATAAGAAATCGTAAATCACTTACCTATCCCATTCATTAATTAAAACATCCGATTCATTTTCTAATGAACAAATCAAATGTTTCCATCCAGGTATCCAACGTAGATCAGGCCAATCTGACCAATTAGATAGCTTTATCATTGTCATATCGGATTCATTGAATTGAAGTACATTTGAATCATAAAGTATATTATTTTGTTCTAATTGTACATCAGTTACATTAGCTTGTTCTAGTAGAATACGTTGAATCATTAATTGTATATCTATATTCAATGGTTTTTTGTAATACTCTTTCAATGTTATATGAATTAAATTAGTATATGATTGACGATAATTTGTAGGTAGACGATTTTGAATTATTTCATTTACATTATGATGTAGATAATTGACAGGAAGATGATACATTGAATGTAGTTCAGTAAGGAATTGATCCGTATGCATAATATGTTTTACATAGTCATTAATTAAATATTTCACAAACTAAAAACAACAAAAAGAAAAACAACATTATGTATACATATGAATTAGTCACTCAGTCAGTCAGCTACAATGTAGGACCAGGCACATATGTACATCGGTTTAAATTGCCATACCTCATTTGCACAACGAGATGAACACCGGATTCATACAAGTAGTTAATCTAGTGGTGATAATATATAAAGGAAAGATTGCATATAAGAACATAGTACAGGATATGAAGTGATTTTATTCTCATAGTTTAAGGGAAGATAGAGAGTGTATACACCGACGTCATTGTGATTGGTTCTGAGCCATGAATCAACTGCAAGAGAACACAATGCAGAACAACATTGTTAAGCTAACCAACATCAATGAATATAAGTAGACTATCCACAATTCTTATTACATACACTTTTCCTATCCAATCGACTAAATAACAAAAAATGAAACTTTACAGATTGGTATTAGTTTAATGTTTATTTTTCGTCCTACTGAAATACAACAATAAAACAAGTTTGTGTTCATTCTAGCATAACAAATGATATGGCATAATGTTGAATTTGTTAAAGTGACCACAATCTGAATTCATATATTCAAAGCATGTAGTTTTACACGCTTTACATAATTCAAGACAATAGTTATGTTTTGATCTATTTTATTTGATTCATTCTCATCCAGCATGAAATATAATACATATTATTAATAAAATTGAGATCGTGAGTCAATTGAAGCTAGACCACCATGAAAAACCTGGAAGCACTGGACAGCCGTTTCGTCCTATTGTGGGACTCCTCAGCAGTGCGCATCCACGACTAGCTTCAACTGACTCATGATCTCAATTATTGAAATTACTACAATCTCCACAAAACCCCTTCTGATATTATTAATAGTATGTTAATGAAAGTGATTTGGTTTAAGGAAACAGAAGAAATTAAAATCAGACATACATACTACTGATAACTAAGTTATCAATAGTAATCAAAGCAGAACGATAAAAGGGAACACACCTAATATATAGATTAACACAATGATATTGTTCTTAATTAATCTCATAAAACATTAACTCTGGTTAAGTATATAGAAATCAACAATAAACATAGATGAACAGTTCATAATGATAAGAATATAATGGTAATAACTGAGAACCACAATAAAAATCCCGAAAACAGTGGACAAAATCTGTTTGAACATATAGCATCATACGTCATTGTCATCACCATTAATAATAACTAAACAGAATTTCTAAAGCTCTGTTCCGTCGAAATTCTTCAGATTAAGTCAGTCCGTCAAATGTACATATCACTTTATGCAGTCAACTTGATCAAAACTTTGGCTAAAAAATCCATTAACTTAAACTGAGTAATTGAAGACAATAATGATAATTGTACTGTAATATTACGAACTCATATAAGTTAGTGATGTAGTTTGAACGTTTGAAGGTCAATTGCAAGATGCGACGCTTGATGGTCGGACATAAGTTTAATTTACTGCAGGCAGAATCTTGAATGCTTACTTCTGAAGAAATCTCAGTGTTTCTTAGCAATGAATGAGTCAGTCTGATGACAATACCTATAAAATGTAGATGCTTTCATTAAATCTTCCTAAAATTTAATTATGAATAAGTTTACTATTTCAAAATAAAAACGAAAACGTAAGCGATAGCTACCTCAACACTCTTTGTATTCATTTGACGATGACAATAGGCATAATGCAAAATATGTATCAGAATATCGTCTGTATTTATTTCATCTTTTGTAATATCATCATCAATATCGATCAGTCTGTTCATATTTTCATGTTTCTTTATCGTCATTTTTTGTAATTTTCTCTTTTTAGTTTCTATCTTCTTTAATTCCAGTTCTTTATTACCCATCGGTAACATTGAAACTAACGGACAACTTGATGATTCAATTAAAAGTTGTTTAGCATAATAACCAGCTGAGATTAATGCACCGATTGGAATTCTTTTCAAATGATGACAATTTATAGATTGAAGTGTGGTATTATTATTATTGTTATTATCTAAAAATTGTACTTTTTCATTGAAACATTTTGAATAAACTTCAAGAAAAGATGTTTGATTTTCACAGACTTCAAGAAATAATCCTTGGAATTGAACTAAACCTATAGCAATCTGTTTAGGGACATTGATTGATGTGAATAAACGTAGTAAGTCTATATGTGGTTGCATAATCTAGAATGAGAATAAGTAACACAGAAATGGATAATAATAAAAAGTATAATAATGAAAACAACTTATATGCAGTACAGTATTCTTCGAGCAAATTTGTTACAAAACAAAAGGTCAAATGTTTGAATGATAAATGATCATATATTCTTTATGATCTCAGTTTCTGAGATCAATTGGTTCAAATCTCAATACCTATATATGTTGATCGTTCATGCCATTATTGAGCACATTCCGATAATGTTGTTGATGCCGTATGGTAGAACACGAAAACCTCAAGAATAAAATTTAAAAAAGAATGGTGCAATACAACTAAAACGTCCTACTCAGCCAACTGATTGGGGTTCCGACAAATACGCCAGACACAACCCGTAAACCTACCACTAGATAATCATCTATTTTAAGAAACATCGAATCAATAAACTCGAACGGTAGAACTTAATCAGCATCAAGAAGAACTAATTCCAAACAACTAACATTATGAATTATTATCTTTGCTGAAGAGATTAATAGTATAATAAATCAGCCTATGCTAGGATATAGGCTCCTTTGAAAAAATGTATTTTACTGTCTTCATTAACATACTATCTATAACATTTATGGATGGTAGTTACAAGTGTGACACAAATCATTTTATGATGCATCTGCTGAATATACCTGCAGTGAAATGTTGATGTTTAGCAGTAAAAATGGCAAAAGCAGCACATGTAGCTATAAATAATACCAAGTATGAGATTATGTATTACAATGTTACTACTCGTAAGTAGTTACTTTTAATCATAAACTTTTTTTTCTTGTATTTCATAGTTTAATTGTAAGCTACCAGTTCTCATATTAATCAATATGTATCTCATCTGTCCAGTCACATATCTAACTGCTCACTTATGTGCTTGTATGCGATATTTATAGGTTTATTACACTGAATATGTGCTTTCGTTAGCCTAGATATTATTTATTGAAGAGCTGCTTATCACTTATATTAATAAATAAATATCGGAAGACGGCAAGATAGTGCCCTGACAGTAACCGATCCAAGTTTTGTTATTACGATAAATATGAAACATGGCTATCGGTTTAATTGTTCAACAAATAAAATAAACAATCATTTTTTGCTGTTATCATAATTCAGTAGTTTGCAAGAACAATCATGTAAAAATGATGCATCCAACTGACGAGTTCTAAGCAGAAAAAACCAGTTGGTCATTAGCAAAGCAAAACCTGACACATATTTCTATCGCTTGAAGATGCTTTTTCTATGCAGTACAGAAAAATGACATTGTGAGGGCAAATCCCAGAGTAGTAAAGCAGGTAAAAGTATTAGTCGTACTAGATACCATTCGACAAGTAAACATGGATTAGTAAAATAATTTGGAAACTTAGAATCTAAAGGAAAACAAAAAGGTGATGCACTCGCGCCATTGCGAACGGATATGGACCATGTCACGTAAAGTCTGTAACCACTGGTTATCATAATCACAAACAACCCAATGAGGTAGTGTGAACATATACATATGGACCAATGAAATAGTGTCTTTAAGGAATGTTGTCATATCTTCGTTTCAACACCTCTAACTTCTCTCAAACTTAACTGTACACCAACTATCATTGCACAACGAGGTAGTCGATGTTTAGGTATACGTACTAAGTAGCCATCACAATCTAAAGACCCAGTACCTCGTCAGATGATTTACCATACTAGTTTAGTACTTCTGTGTATAACCTTGGAATTCCTAGTTCCATGGTCGTAAAATACACAAGAGATGCTTACAAGACACGTTATTAAATAATAGCAATCTACGAATATCCGATATTTTTTGTGACCATGTATCACAGCAATAAATAAATTATAATAAAAAATAGACGCTAATCTAGAGTTCAAACTATCGTTCATGTCACTTTAATTGACGTTAGAATATTACAAAACAATCTATTGAACTTACTGGTTCAGTGAAAGTGATTTCTAAACCTCGATTGCGCATCGCACGAGAAATTCCAGTTGAACTATTAGCTCCAACTCCGACAAATTCATCCACAGTTAAATTAAACGAAAATTGGGATGTGCTTTCAGTGTAATAAGTTTACCATTTACATCTAAACCACGTTCACTAAGTAACAATTCACCATTTGGTTCAAGAAGACTATTTAAACGATCTAGTACGGAAGGACTAGTTTGTTAGAAAGGAACAAATAAATGATTCATGAAAGAGAACTATACTTAATATTAAAAACCAATTTAATAACACAATAATATACGAACGTCTACTTTTTGTATTTTAAATCAAAGGAAACATCCAAATGAGTTTCAGTTTATGATTTCGTATTTTTAAAAACCAATAGGTCAACTAATGTGATACAATCAATAAAGGTAACTTAATAACAAAGGACATGTTGATGTGTACCGAGATTTGAGACATTTTTTTGCTAGTGACACGACCAATCGACCAATCGGCTAATTAGGTATATTTAGTCTGGACGTAATACTCCATTCTATTCCACTTATGTGATAATTACCCCTTATTGTAATTCCTTAATCGTGTTGATGTGTGGTCAAGATTTTTCTCTATATTATTGTATAGGTTTTGGTTCAAAGTTGAATCTGATACAATAAAGAATCAATCTGTGTCTTCTGATTGGCTGCCAGATTAGAAGCTTGAGGACCAATAAGCGAAAAGATCTCAGCTGATTTTAACTGGGCAGTGCATCAAATGACAAGCAATACAAGGTCACCTATGGGCCTATGAAGACCTTTGTCTTCTACATTTAAGCTATCCTTGAAAGTGAGGCTTCTTTTAACACTCTTCATCTCTTGTCGTTTGTTCGAGACCAGAAATTGATTGAACAACTAGAGCTAAGTGTTGAATTACCAGTTGTATAACAGCATTGAAGAAATTGCTCACATTAGTTAACTAGTTAGTCTATATTAGTAGTTACCTGCATAATTGTGCGTTTTCAATTAGTACCCAATAACCATTCATAATGCCTTTGACTAATGGACTATCAATCCACTCAAATAAACCGCCTGATTCACGTTGTTCTAATGAACCAAGTAACTCAATTGTATCCGATGTCGGTGATAAGCACATAGTTACCAGTTGTTGACCAAGAAGAATTGATGCTATATGAGATAAAGTACGTTTGCCTATTTTTTGAAAAAAATTCAATGTAATAGATAAATAAGCAGTTAATTCGGAGTTAGAATAATTAATTTTTAAAAATGTAAACCTCTGTGAAACAGTGTTGGTAGCATGTGTAATGGTGAGATCAACCGATTTTGAAACAGTAAGATTGTAAAGTTCAGCGCTCCAACTTAACCTAAAACACACAATATAAATTAAAGTCAAAATAAAAGAATCGATACTTGAGGAATCAATCTGCAGCAATGACGAGACTTTCATTGTGAGGTTACTGGAGGCAGTTTTTCTCTCAAATATTAGTTAGTGAGGGAAGTGATATAATGAGTAAGGATCAAGCCCAATAGTAGACAGATTTCAAGTTTTTCCCACAGTGGAAATCATAAGTCGATCTAAAACAGACCACCATCAAAAACCTGGAAACACTGGGTGGCCGTTTCATCGTAATATGGGACTCTAAAGTAGTGCGAATTCATGATTGACAAATGAATAACTAACAAAGCTGATACTCTTCAATCAGTCATAATGATTATGTTCACCTACTACTTTATATTTTGCACAAAACTATGTTAATTTACTCGAGAAAAAGACTATACTTTTGCCTACAGGTCATGACCTTTAATATCAATTCATTCATCGGTTGTCATCAAAATTTCAATCTTGTTATTAGCCATCCCCTGGCTATATTGTACCGTTTGTATTATTTCACTTATCTATCCATTTAACTACTTACAAACCAAACTTGTTTGTGAAATTCTCCAATACAAAAGTCTTTGATAGCATAGTTAGTGAAAAGAACTCCTTCAACATGAATTGTAAATGATGACATTATAATAGTTTAACAATTAGATGCCTATCAATTGAAACAGTTTATCTAAACACATTTATACGGTGTGGTCAATATCTGCATTATAACTAACCATACACAAGTTTATCGGAAATACATCGTACACATGCTGAATCGAAGTTTACACAGTGTTCTCTAATTAATGTTCATTAAAAAAACCCAAGAGAATTAAGCACCAGAAAGAAAATGAATAAATAAGTATCGATGTGTGATAACTTAAATAGTAAAAATTGGTAATTCTGACGTTTTGTGTTAATTTTATTTTGATTATTCATTTATTTATTCTGATGAAGTGAATTACATTAGAGTACATGAATTTATTAATTATTTATTTATTTGAACACATAAAGATTGCTACAAGGGACACCAAATATATATGCGCCACACAAAGCAATGAGAATTCGAAGAGAGAAAAAAAGACAAGGAGCGTATAAGAAAAAAGGGCAATAACGACCAGATTAGTGTAAGGTATTGTAATAATAATAATAATAATAGTGTGGGAAACGGGGAGATACAATCAGAAGAATTCTTTCAGTTAAGGAAGAAACAACTACTTTTTATGAAGAAAGTAAACGGTTACAGCAGAGTCGCTACTGACTTCCAATCTGAGCCATATCTGATAACGTCTCTAACCACTGTGTCGCACCATCTCTCGGACCCCAACCAGGGAGTCGTGAAGGACCAACAGAAGCCAGTCCTTTGCAGCTTTCTTTCATACCACGACACCATGTCATATACTGACCACCTCTCCGCTTATTCCAACCAGTCCCAAAGTCGGCAAATAATGCACGACGTGGAATTCTCTGGGACGACATTCGTAGAACATGTCCAAGCCACCGAAGTCGGTGTTTCAAGATGGTGACACCAATTGAATTATCATCTCTGTGCCCGAACACATGATGTCAGTCAGTCAGTCAGCTACAACGTAGGACCAGGCACATATGTGCATCGGTCCAGGTTGCCATACCTCATTAGCACAACAAGATGAACACCGGATTCATAGGAGTGGTTAGGTCAAAGGTTGCAATAAGGATATAGTATAGGAAGGAAGAATTAGTTCGTAGAAAGAAAGGTATGAAGTGATTTTAATCTCTTAGTTTAAGGGAAGACAGGGAGTGTATACACCGACGCCATTGTGATCGATTCTGGGCCATGTCACCAAGAGTCTCCAACCATTGGTTACGAAAGTCACGCGGACCCCAACCAAGTAGTCTGCATCTACCAACATGGCTCAGACTAGAAGTTAGTGACTTCAAGCACTGATGCCACGTTTTGGTTTGGCCGCCCCTAACTTTTTTCCAACCATCCCCTACACCGGTTAGCATTGCACGTCGTGGTAATCGGTGTTCAGGCATACGTAATACGTGGCCCAACCATCTCAGTCGATGAAGATTCATAACCTCATCAACTGATTTACCATCATTCCCTAATACCCTGCGTCTAACCTCACTATTACTTACCCGGTGATCCCAGCAGATGCCAGCAATATTTCTAAGGCATCTGTGGTCAAATACTAGTAGCTTACGGGTGTCTTCTACTCTTAAAGGCCATGTTTCGCTGCCGTAAATTAAAACAGAACGGACTGCCGCGCAGTATACTCGTCCTTTTATTGATAGACGGATATCTCGCCTCCGCCAAAGGTGACGTAAGTTGGCAAAAGCCAAACGAGCTTTACGAATCCGTGCTGAGATTTCGTCAGACACCAACCCATTAGGGCTGATCAGACTTCCAAGATAAGTGAAGTTGTCAACGCGTTCGACTACTTCACTCCCTATCCTTAGTTCAGGTGTTGACGCAGACCAGTCCTGAAGCAACAACTTGCATTTAGAGGGAGAGAAGCGCATCCCAAACATTCTGGCATTGTTGCTTAGTGCTACCAGAAGACTCTGCATTTTGTCAGCGTCTTCACCAAACAGGACTATGTCATCTGCGTATTCTAAGTCGATAAGTGGACCTCCTGGAAGGAGATCAATACCCGAGAATTCAGTCGACGAGAGTGTTATTTCCATCAATAGGTCTATGATGAAGTTAAACAAAAATGGAGAAAGTGGGCAGCCTTGACGGACACCACTTGAGGTTGCAAAAGTAGATGACAGTTCGCCATAAGCCCTGACTCGACTAGTAGTGTTCGAGTAAAGAGCCTTCACAAGGTTTATGTACTTCTGAGGTACGCCTTTCAATGACAGACACTGCCACAGAGTCTCGCGGTCTACAGAGTCAAATGCTGCTTTTAAGTCAAGAAAGACCACCATCGTCGGACGCCGATAGGTATGCCTGTGTTCTAGAACCTGACGAATGGTGAATATGTGGTCGATGCAGCCACGACCAGGTCTAAAGCCAGCTTGGTTCTCTCGTGTTTGTAGTTCACGAGTCTTAGTTAGGCGTTTGATAATTATCGAGGCCAGTATTTTAGATACTATGTTTGTTAAACTAATCCCTCTGTGGTTGTCACAGGATGATTTTGACCCTTTCTTATATATTGGGACGATAAGTGATTGCGACCAGTCAGATGGGATAAAGTCTAATTCCCAGATCTTAGCTAAAATATTAGTCAACCTAATCGCTAAAATTGGACCACCATCCTTAAAGACCTCTGGAGCCAATCCATCTGGACCAGCTGCCCTTCCTCGTTTCAGATTAACTATAGCTCTTTCAACTTCAGCAAGAGTTGGGGGACCTACTTCAATGTTCCATTCACATTGTCTGGGAATGGAGGGTAGTTGTAGAGTAGCTGAAGGCCAGCTGAACTGTTCTCTAAAATGTTCCGCCCATCGTTCTAAACGTCTGGACTGGGAGCAGATGAGAGTATTATCTTTTTCCGAAATAATCTCACTTACACTTGACTTATTAATTCCAGTTTCTTTTATTAGTCTGTAAAGCTGTCTTGTGTTCCCTATAGTCGCCGCCTTTTCCATCTCTTTTGCTTTCGTTACCCACCACTGCTCACGGTCGTTCCTTAGACTTTTTCTTAACCTAGATCTGATTTGTTGTCGCTCTTCATCATGTTCAGAACCTGATGGGACGAGTTTGCGAGAATCCATCAGTGTGACAGACCTTGAAGAAATCCACTGGTTCCTTGTAACTCTGTGGTTTAAGTCACTAATAGATGTCACTGCTGTTTCCACAGCTGATTGTATGCCCTTCCAAGCAACATCTGGGTCAGCCTCGTCTTCACAACTACCTAAGTGTGACCTCAGTTGTTCCTGGAACCTACTTTTGGTTTTCTCGTTACTCAACTCAGTTCTAACGGGTCTTTTTAATGTGGCTTTTTTGCGTCCAGTGAGGCGCAAGCAGATGCGTGCCCGTATTAGGGCATGGTCGGAGTCCAAGCAGGTACTCCAGAATGAGCGACAATCTTCTACCGACCCTCTCCAACGATGACTGATGGCAATATGGTCTATTTGAGTCCATCGTTGGTTTGGTGTAGGGGGTCGCCATGTTAGACGATGTCTCTCCTTATGCTTAAAATTTGTGTTTGCTAAAAATAAACGATTGTCTGAGCATAGCTGCAGCAGACGATCACCATTATCTGTTCGCTGTGTCGGAATACTAAAATATCCACCTAAATGCCTTTCTGTTTGGTTTAAGCTACCTATCTGAGCATTAAAATCACCTGCTACGAGTACTATGTCTGAGCGTTTAGCTTTCTGACATGGTGTTGCCACTGGATGTCAGCAATCCTTGGGAGACAACGATGATCGAACACAGAGAGTTGTGAAACATCATCAACTCGGAGAGGCCAGTTTCACAAGCATAGAGCAGAACTGCTGTCATCGACGCGTTGTAGATCCGACCTTTTACAATCAGAATAACATCACGAAGGCCCCCAAGATGGCCCAGATTGGCATGAGCGAATCTCATAATTATGGACTTATAACTGTAGACCCTGATGATGAAGTTATTGAAAACAATTGTTTGCTCAAATATTCTCCAATTTTGAATATTCTATGGGGAATTTTAAACTGCTGAAAACTCCGCTTTACTTAAATTTCATGCTATTTAACGTTCATCAACAAAGTATATCTACAAACTTGGGGGAACTGATATTCAATGTTGTGGCATCCGAACTGGCTTTACAATCTGCAACATTACTATTTAGATATTCGAGTTGCGTAATATTTCCAGTGATTGAATAATGAGCAGTAGTCAATATTATGTGACTATGTAACTGGTTGAAATATTTAGCTAGGATTTCAAGGGTGGGTTCTTGGTCAACTATGTTATCTCTTCCACATTAGTAATTTTATCATATCAATACAGTCTTACAGCGATAACAGACTGTTTCAAAAACTATCCCACTATACAGTAAACAAACTAAAAATGAACAACCTACCACATCCAGGTGGACCATTTAGCATCACCATCCAACCCATTTCCATAACTTTAAGAAAACTCTCCAGGATACTTCGATGATGATCCATTATTATCAAATATTCAAATTCATTACAAATTGAATAATTTATTGAATGACATATGAAATTAGCCAGTCCACATTGTAAAGATGATCCATTGAAAAGGCGAATATCACCACGTGGTTCATAATAGAACATTTCAGGCATATTCAATATTGTATTACAAACAAGAGTCCATAAATCGACCATCTAGAATTGTACAAAAAAATAAAGAATTGATGAATTGTCGTCGATTTATACCCTCCCTCTTCGCAGAATGTAATGTGTTCAAATTGAAGAGTTTCATGTCGGTTTGTTTACCACCAGTGTAAACCACTACTGACTTATAACAGCAACTTAGTTACTCCTGATACTCCTAGTGGAGGAGAGTTTAAATGGTTTAAATTGTTTATGTTAGTTAGCGTTGTTTTAGCATGTTAACTTCCTATGGGACGGGGTCGCTGACTCCATGCCCAACCCTCCTCCTTTACTCCATCTTAGGACTGGTAGTAACCCTAGAAGAGCTACAAATTAGAGAAAAATTTCCAAGAATCATTTCTACCAAACACATATTGATTAGGTTTCCTTGACTCGACTAAAATTAAAAACCATGATCTACATTATATTAAAACAGATAGCAAAACATTGTGAAAATAGACTTATTTCAATTAGGTGATAGAATGATCTTTGTAGCCCAGATTATTTAATTTTGAAGCTTCCATTGTCGTTCAAAAATGACAACAACATTATGCGAGCCTACTTCAAATAGCACTGAAGTAATCATTTACATGAACTGTAAATCTTTCGGAACATTTTCAAATTTATTTATTTCTATTTTGATATCAGAAAACATACTTCGTGTATGGAAAATAACAAATAACACTAAAGTGATAAAAGACAGAATGATATTTTACATCAATCGGTTTATGATCTCAATCAAAAACATAATAATCTCCACAACCCTTATACTGATAATTATCATGTGCTCACTAGTGGCTAGCTTCGTGAGGGAATTCTCGGAGTTCTAGTGAGAAGCCGTGACCAGTGGAGTTAATCCGTGTCGGGTAGAGACAGGTATCTACCTCCGTACAATGGAAGACGGTCGCGCGATTTCGTGAATTGGTTGAGGTTAGACATTAACACCACTGGATGCCGACTCAGTGGTCCAGTAGGTTAAGCGTTCGCGCGCGAGACCGAAGGCCCTGGGTTGGAATCCCGCAAGCGGGGTCGTGAATGCGCACTTCTGAGGAGTCCCACAGCGGGACGAAAGGGCCATCCAGTGCTTCCAGGTTTTCAGTGGTGGTCTAACACCAATCGGTTCATGATCTTAATCAAAAAAATAAATTGAATTGCACAGAAAAATACCTTTTGTTTATCTTGCACCGTTCGCATACGATTTGTATACAATAGATGAACATATAAACCAGGATTGAAACCTTCAAAATCCTAATGATTTAATAGAGAGAAAAGCAATGTAACACAGAAATATGTATATAAACAGTAAAAGTATACCAGTCGACAAGTAAATTACTGATAAGAAAAATATTCTGAAGTGTTAAAGATGCTGAACAAAAAACCCTGCTTTATCTAAGTTCCGAGTAACTCCCGAAATGTCCTGATATGGCTGAGGGTAAGGAGAGTCAGCTTTCCTTCTCGGAATGCTTTCATATGGCCACGCGTATACAACCACTCTCATGGGAGTCCTATTCACTACCTTTCCTTACCCATGGTTTCACGAAATTAAGAGGACGAAATGCGAATGGCCAACGCTTCAACTGGGTTGGTGGACAAAGAGGCTCCATCTAGGGGAGTTGGAAAACCTTGGTTCCAAACCAATGGTGTACATGTGCTCCAGGATCCTGAAAAAAACAAATGGTGTATGAACCTATTGTTGTTCACCGACTATCATGGGACTGCATCTCCTAACGTTGCCCCATTGTCTTGTCCTTTGTGTCAGAGGCTTGGGGTGTAGCTCCCTAAGAAACCTCCTATCTCGGTCCGCGGGGCACGGGCAGTGTTCTAGCTTCACATACAAATCAAATGACGAAATGTGGCGCCTCCTTGTACTAATGTTTATGGATTTAAATAAAATAAAGTTCCAAGCTAGTTGACACTGATTAGCAAAATATATGTGGACTGTTTAGGACATTGATGCTACCTATGAGATTAAAACAAATTTCTTATATTTAGGCAATTCAAACTTCATATATCCAATCAAAGGTTTAAGTTACATCCGTTGGAATTATCAGTATTTAGTCTCAATGTACAACTATTCTAAATAAAACTTGACAATAATATAAATGAGATATTCAAACACACATTAAACAAAATGTACTGATGAAATACTTACTTTTCCTTTCACTAAAAGATCACACCAACGAGTTAAATCACGTAAATTAAACTCCCATGGTCCACCTTGATTACCAAATTCATGTTTAATATTGATTTGTTCATTTACCTAAATCAGTAATTTTAAACCAGTTTAAGAATAAGAATAAATAAATAATAAATTTGTAATATCCCAATGAGTAGAAAAATTAGATTTTCTGACGTTTTGTGACTTAGTGTAAGTCACTTCTTCAGAGAATAAATAACCAAAAAAGCCAAATGACACACTGCATTGAGAATTGGAAGCTGGTATGAAAAGGATGAATAGCAACTGGAAAGGATTGCTCAGGACAGATTTTGATGGAGAAAGCTGGTTGGTGACCTATGCTCCTCCATGAAGAGTAACAGGTGTAAGTGAGCAAGTAAGTAACAATAAGACTTAGACTAACAATCAATGATTTCATAGACTAATGCCATGTCATGATTTGTATCCTACTAACTTTCTTCAAAGGTAACATACTCCAGTTCATATAACATGTGAAGGCAAAGGAAGATTAGATACATATGTAACACACCGCAATCATATATATATTAGACGTCAATGAAATAGGGAATTTTACACATTAGCAGTAATCGTTACAACGAATATAAGATGAATTAATTTAATGAACTCACCATGTCATTAAAAGTGACCATTAAATGAATATAGTTCTCAGGTATATCAGGATATAATTGAATGAGAATAAATTCTTGATCTGACTTACTCAATGGCTTCATATAGACCTATAAAACGAACATGATAACAGTAGTGAGATGGAGAGAGAAATGAAGAATAAATCAAGAAATAAAAGTGGTATATTTTGAAAGAAATTCAAAAGAATTTCACTGTCTACATTTGTTTTTTCTTTAATAATTCAATACAACAATCATTGAAACATAATGATGCCACTAAATGCCCTGGTTTGGCCGAGAGTAGGGTGAGTCAGTCATCCCTCTCCAAATGCCACGTGTATATAGCCTCTGCCAGGGAAGTCCTACGCACCACATTCTCGTGGCGGGGGAGTTGTTTACGAAATTGAGAGGATGAAAAGCGAATGCCCGGCGCTTTGACAGGGTTTGGTGGACACGGAGAGTCAACCCAAGGGAGTTGGAAATCCTGATTCCAAACCAATGGTGCACGTGAGCTCCAGGATCCTGAAGGAGCAAATAGCGCATGAACCTATTGTTGGTCATCGGCTACCATGGGACTGCATCTCCTTACGTTGGTCTACTGCCTTATGGATCAGACCTTAAGATAAAAGGTTCCGGGTGTGGCCCCCTAAGGAAACCACCTGCTTCGGTTTGTGCAACCGGGCAGTATCACAGCCTTCAAACAAATCAAATGAGAATTGTGTGGCGCATATGTATCTGGAGCCCATGTGTATCAATATCTATGTGTTCAAATAAATAAATAGAAACATAATGATTCATCCCATATTCTAACTAATTATTACCAATGGGAGATAATTTAAGGTTGTTGAATGTATTCTGTGACAATTTTGTAATAAACACACTTGTAGTTTTTATCTTTTGTAGAAAATAATCTAGAATATGTTTTTGCAATATATTTTCTATTAACTGATTTATAGACTCATGTCGCTGGATTTGCGCTACAATTTAAAACGTGTAGCTAGTACTACGTTCGATCCTGTTGCCCAAACATTAGATAGGTTCGAACCCAGAACTTAGTGTTTGAAAGTCTAACATGTTAAGAACTGAGTAATTGGTTCCCGAATTTTCCGTTTTAAGATATATGAAATGATTATGATATGGAAGGAGTGGGGAAAAAGCATTTGATTATCATTCAACTGTTTCATACTACCACAACACGTTGAAGCCTCAAGTTATTATGCTTACATCAGATAACTTGACATTTCAATTTAATCTAATTTCTGAGAAATAATTTACAGTTTCATCGTGGAACAAGTTCAGTATGATGATCATTCAAGAGTTTTTGTAATGTAAATTATAGACAATCAGAAAACGTTGGAATTATTTTTAAATTTCAATCGCTGAGATTATTTTAAATATAATTTTCGCAAACAATGAGAAAATGTTTTTTTTAAAAACCATGTGAAGGAATTGTTCAGTTCAATGGTATAAGATTCCAGCTAGAAAACACTGAGATCCATGAATCACTGAATGGTTATTTCGTTCTGGTATAGGACGCAGCTTTAGTGTGCAATAATGATCCTATTGGTGATCTTGTAGAAAATTCATAACCTTTAACCTAACAAATTGTCATAAAATAGTTCACACTTATAACTTCAATCAATTCGCAATATTGTGCAACCATGTAGCGTTCAATCCAACTGATAAGTATATTTTTCTCATTTCTGACAACATTGAAGTTTACTGGTTACAGCTTGCTCATAGAACTATAAGAATACTTGCTGAAAATAGTCACCGTTAAGTACATGTTTATTCTGAATACAATTTTGTGTAGATCGTTGATTTCATCATGGAGTTGAAATCGTACGTATTTCATGAAAATGAGGAAAAAAAACTAAACTAAGATGTAAGACTGAAAAATTACAATCCATTATCAAAAATCAAAAAAACTATTATCAATATTTTACACTGACTTGAGTGAAACGATTCAAAAACGAACGTGGTAATCCTTTACGACCACCACCTTCACGTAATGGATTTTGACAAGCAAATAAACGTGTTGTATATGCATTAATTTTGAATGTATTATTCAATTCAGGTATGAACACTTCACCACGATGATCTAGACATGCATTTAATGATTCTAATACAGATTGAGATGCTAAATTCATCTGTAAAGATTAAACAAACAGATATATATATATATCTATATATATATATATATATATTATAATTAAAAGTATTAAAAAAATGACTACATACAACAAGAAAATGATATTCAGTGAATAAAGATGACTCGTGGGAAAAAACGCTTATTTCCAATCAGTTTTTTTCATTATTTACCACACAGTATAGATGAATCTGATCTAAATTGGTGAAGTAAATGCTAGTTCAATCAAAGTTCTTTTATTCCTGTTCAATATAATAACGTACGGCCATGTTGGTAGATGCAGACTACTTGGTTGGGGTCCGCATGACTATCGTAGCCAATAATTAGAGACTCTAGGTGACATGGCCCATAAATGATTACAATGATACAGGTGTATATACTCGTTATCTTCCCTTAAAACGTGAAATTAAAATTGCTCAATACCTTTATTTCTACGAATTAATTCTTTCTCCCTGTATTATTATCATCCTAATATGCAATCTTTATATATATTAATACCAACGAAGTGACTACTTTTATGAATTCGGTGTTCATTCAGTTGTGATAATGAGGTGTGGCAACTTGGAACGATGCATATATGTGCCTGGTCCTACGTTGTAGCTGACTGACTGACAGCACAGCATATCAAGTTGATTTAAACTATCCGCCGTATTTCATTAAATATACAACATAGTTTATGAGTTCATCATTGATGTTCATTGTAATCAACTTGCTCAAGTCTAGTGTTTTCACTTCACAGAATTATGTATAATTACTTTGTCTATGTTGGTTATCGAAACAGACCAACATATAAGAATGAGTAGGCCAACTCGTTTTGAAATTTCATTCGTTTTATTGCGGCTATAGAAGTTTAATGTTTATCCATTTATTTTCACGTCATTCTGTTTTAATGCAACCTTCACAACTACATATTCTATTACTACTACATAGCATAACCGGCATCAATATTGGATGTGGTAACAAATAATTCCTTTCTCTTTTAATTCAATAATTATACATCCCTCTAATAAATATTTACATTCGTTCTATTTATTAATTAATACATCTGATTACGTTATTTAATGATTTAACAGAAAAAGCACTGAAGAAATGGCAACTCATGGATGCAAGACTGGAACCCATGGTCTTCTGGCTCGCACGCGAACGCTTAACCTCTAGACCACTGAGCCGGCATCCAACGGTATTAATACCTTGCTTTAACTAATCCACGATATTGTGCGAACTTCTTCCAGAGGTAACTGTCTCACACTCGAAACGGTTGAACTCAATTGGTCACGGTTTATCACAATAACTCCGAGAATCGTGTGTTTCAATCTCACGTGTAGCGCCGTAGATGCGCACTGTTGAGGAGTTTCATACTAGGAAATAAAGACCGTCTTGTGCTTCCAGGTTTTTGATGGTGCTCTAGATTAGGTCAACTCGTGATGTAAATGCAATTCAACAATTTTCACAACGCCATAGTAAAAATGGAGAAAAAATTGCTGATAGCGGACCGGTATAAGCTTGGCTTGTGTCACCTCAAAGTTAACTGTAGATGTCAGATGGATGTATAATTGGCTAATTTTAAGACACCAGGTTAAAGGAGAAATGTTAAGCATTGAATATAAGATTGTGGTTAGAATTCTGATTGGTGAATTTAGCTCTTTATATTGATTAACGTCTCAAGACAAGAGTTAGGCATTCACAAATATTTTCAGAAATTTCTCAATTATTATCTAGCCAATCACGTGACAGGTATATTTTGTTTTTGATAGTATTAGTACTTCGAGAGTTGAGTAGTATCAATGGGACTTACAAAAAATGACATAAAACTGAGTGCATGACACTGTACTTGATAATTGAACTAAATCAGATAATCCTACTAATAAGTGTTGGAATTTCGAATATCATGAAAGCGAAGTATTTATGAGTTTAATTCGTAGGCATTGAACAGTAAACAACATCCATTGTGAGGTTGATTCTCCTAACCTACTTACGATATGATGGTTTTATCTAAGGAATTCAGTAGAATTTAAGGTCTATACTATAAGATAATTAGGTAAATTAATCAGTGATAAATTAATGTGCATACTATCTTCTTAATCAAAATAACATTAAAAAAAGCATTGTATGTACTTCATCTAATATAATCCAGTGACCTTCACATAGACCTTGTAAAAATGGACCAGATTTCCATGCAAAGACACCAGCTTCAGCACCTTCCACTGGTAGATCACATCCGAATAAGTCACTAACTTCCTGAATTAAAATAAGAAAAAGTGTAATGAGATTCATGGTAGACGAAACATACAACAGAGTAAATAATGCAGATGTAAACACAAATATTTACCGTTCCAAAATAGATGATATCCATTCTATAAACTAAAAATTATACCGCTTCGAATTACATAGATTGTTTTGCACATATCAAACAAGGAAAACTAAAATCTCCTACATGGTTCACAACAAGAATATGGTATAACTTCACATACTAACTGTGTTTTATTCAAAACTAAATCTAAGTCAGCTAGCATTCTGGCATCTCATAGTATGATTGGGTCGGCAGGTGAAATTAACAAGCATATGCTTAACAACCACTGAGAAGAAACGTAATATTGGTAGCAAACAATATGCAACACGTCATAGGGATCTCTCTCATATTAAAACTGTTATAACGGTACAATAATTACGAAAGTTGAAACTATTGGGACCACTTTTCAGATTATTACCATCATTAATTCTATTGTATAATTAATACATAACTGTACTATTGCATATCTACATTCGTTTTATTGTAAGCTTTCAAAGAACCTATTTACTGTTACTGTACGTTTTACTATTCCTTAATGGTTTCTAATTAATAAAAAAGTATGCATTGAACAAATTCATGCTGTGAGTGGCAGAGAGCAAGCATTTCAACTATATCACTGTATGTTATTTTTTATTTTATTTTACTTAAACACACAAACATTGATAGAAGGAGGCACCAAATAGATATGTTCCACATAAATCGTTTGATATGTGTAAGTACTGGGATATTGTTCGGAGCAATGTTAGGGGAGATACAGTCTCACGGTAGCCGGTGACCAACAATAGGTTCATACGCCATTGGTTTCCTTAGAATCCGAGAGCCCATGTGCACCATTGTATGAGTTTTGAGTAATGATTGTATCGAATAAAACAAAGAGTTAATCTGTTTCTTAACTCGGTCTTCCGATTGCCTACTGAGTTAGAAGGAGCTCGATGACCAATAAATCGTGAGGCAATAGTTGTTGTTCATTGATTGATGTATAAATTGATGTTTCAAGGGTTACCAGGTAAACTAGAACTATAGGTGAATGAATCAATAAGCGAAATTTTGATCGGGTAATACAATGTGCAATATCGATCAGTGCTTTTAAGACAGTGAAAACAAGAAATAGAAAGATAAGCACAATACCAACAACAAATTAGCTTAAACTACTCACAGTTGCTTCGGATAAATTTATGCGTATCACTTTATGACCAGATGCCTTAGCTAAAGCTAAGACAAGAGTAGTTTTACCAACACCTGGACTACCTTCTAGAAGGAGAGCTCTAGCAGGTAACTGCATAGCTCTAAGTAAACGTTTTAAATTGGATGCAGGCGTGGGAGCGTCAAAAATAAAGTTGGTATTTGTTAAGGAATCTATCAATGGACCTAAGATAAACGAAATAACAATATAGTAACAATATTATTATTACTATTCGAAAGTTTTCACAAAAAAAATCAATATTGAAGGAGATTGCAACAGACACGTAGGACACTTAGAAGATACTTTAAATTACCGCTGACATAAACATCTGCATAGCTAATCAATAGATGTTACAATACAGTAGTAAATATGAGAAGCTTTAGTGCAAAAAAGAATATTTATCGACTTCACTAGGAATGTAACGAAAAGAACGTGAACGTTTAGTCCATAAACATCTATATAGACGCATGAGAGATAACCTGTTGATCTCAGCGGTCGGCTTTCAATCAGCGGAAAACAGGTTTGAATCCGTTGGTAGCTACCAACTTGACGTGACGATAAACACTGCATATTGTGATGACTCGATTTATTATATTGGCTGAAATATTTGTTCCTTTGGGCCGTATCTTGCCAAGCAAGTCAGTTGGAGAACGGCAAGACCAAAAACAGCAACTCGAGATCCAATGGAGTAGTCTTACTGCTGACAGTAAGATGTTTTCTTAAGATAACTAATATCTCCAACGATGTTATCTGGTTCAGGAAAGAAAGCAAAGGATGATCAAAACAAACATGGAACTAAATCATGAATTCATTGGCTGTTGGAGTAAGTCATGTAGGTAGATGTAGACTACCTAATTGAAGTCCACGGTTTCAATTTTAAGCTCTATTGAATAAGATCAGTTAGATGACAAGTATAACAGCAAAACGAACAAAATGAATTCTATCATCAACTGAGACGAAATGATGTTTCAAATTCAGTGTATCTAATTGACGATAAAGAAAGTGACAAAGTAAATAGATTGCTTAAAAAGTTAAAACAACAGTAGAATATACAAACACAAGAGTCATACATTGGTTACGATATAAAATTAACATACCTGTCGATATGAAAAACGGTTCACAACCAAATAATTCATTGTTTTTCTTCAATACAAATTTTTCATTCAATTCACTGGAAAAACTAGCGTACATATCATTACTAGAGTTTGGAATTGATAGTTGAATTTGTTTAAATAAAATATCATTATCAATTGAATATAATTGATCGATTAAGTAATGTATCGCTGTCGGTTGGAAATTCTTATCGTCTAATTGTTCTACAAATGAAAACAAACCGATACAACATGGATATAATTCTTCATATAAAATAAGAAAATGTGTTGACCCCCCTTCCTCACAAAATTGGATCATACAATCGTGAATATGACCGAAATGTTTGTGATTTATCTTTAAAAGAGAATCATAATAACTATTTTCATGTTGGTACAAAGAGGCATCAAATACATATGCGCCACACAAATCTCATTTGATATGTGTGAGGGCTGTGACACTGCCCGGGTGCCCAACCAACCAACCTAAAGGATGTCAAGATGTAATGTATACATGTATAAAGTTCAATAATTAAACGGAAGATTAGCGTGAACCAAACTAGAACAAGCACAAAGTATGTCTTACACAGGAGTGAGTGTAATTTCATAGAAGGTATTTTAAGGAATGATCCGTAAATATATTAAATTGACTGTATAAAACAACTCAATGACAGACTAGAAAATGTGGAAAATATGAGAATAACAAATTTTGTCTAGTGACAAAATAATAGTAAACCTAAACACAAAGCGCTTGGGGCATTAATCACTCTCGAAATGCGTGTAATAATCGATGTTACACGGTTGAGACTGCATATTACTGCAAGAGTCACAATGGACAATTTTTAATGGCGAGACATATTTAATCAAATACTGTTCTTTTTAACAGAATAACAATTTTATAATACTAATTTACCAATGAAGCGAGTTACTAAGATGATTACTATTTGTTTAGAGCACCAAATTATAAGATTAGCTGTATTTCCCTCCCAATACCCTGATACGATCGAGGGTGAGGAGAGTCCTCTCTCCCTCTCGAAGTGCTCTCACGTGGTCAAGCTTATACAGACACTCTCATGGAAGTCCTATTCACTACCTTCCCTTATCCGTGTTTTAACGAAATTAAGTGGACGAAATGCGAATGGCTAATGCTCTAACCGGGTTGGTGGACATGAAAGATCCATATAGGGGAGAATCGGAAAACCAAAACTCCCAACTAATGATGCACATCGGATACAGGATTCTGAGAAAATAAATGATGTATGAACATATTGTTGGTCACTGGTTACCGTAGGACTGAATCTAGCAACGTTACTCCACTTTCATGTGGATTAGACCTTTGGGTCAAAGGTTTGGGGTGTAGCCCCTAAGAAAACCCGTCTCGGTTCGGGCGCACCGTCAGTATTCCAGCTTCATTCATATCGAATGATTTGTGTAGTGCACATGTGTTTGGTGTATTCTTGTACCAATGTTTATGTAAATACATAAGGTTAGTGAGCTCACAATAAGCATAGTAACACAGATTTAGTTTATGTAGTGAAACACTATGGGGAAGAATTTAATTTTCCTATACACTTGCATTTTCCTATCTTTAATGTCAAGAACTGTATATAAACCGAATGTTTCGATTGTGTAAAAAATGACATTTAAATACACGTCTTTATGAAGTTGGATTTTCGTTAACATTAGAAAAAACAATAAGTGTTTTGTTCGGTTCGAAACTTGTCATCTGGATGCACTACAGATCAGTAAGTAGATGATACAAGAGAGAAAAGTACTGAGTTCGAGTTTCAATATGAATATTATCAGGATGCAGAAACATCTAAATGACGAGTCCAAAATAGAATGAAACGCGCATTTAACGTTTTAAGCAATCCACTATTCAATCTGAACAAAAAGTTCATTATTTTGTTTGTTGATTTACACATATAATTTCAAACGAACTAATAAATAATGAGATCCCACATAGACATTAAGAAAATACAAACATACCATTAAAATTTCTGTTAGGCAAAACATGGTCAATAGCATCCAAAATACTAAACATGCACCATGTATACAAGCACTGAATAAATTTAATCTACTAGATAGATTCATTACATTTTGTGTTGTAACAACAGTTTGAATGAAATCAATCCAAACAATTAAATCACGAATAGTTGGCGATGGTCTAGTGAAATAACCAATACAAATTTAATGAAAAGATTACTCAAATAAAACTAACTATACAATAAAGGTAATTTGATGTTATTTAGTAAATCAACTAATAATTCAACTGATTCAGTGATTAAATATAGATTTATTAACATAATCATAGGCTGTATGATTTTGTATGCTGGTAAGTAGTAGTAATCGACTAGTCAAATCGAAGTGGGTTTAAAGTAGGATGGAGTTGAAACACATATTGTGTCATAGTTCAATGGTCAGAATCCTTTAAGTAACGCTCAAAAATATCTTACATATTCAATAGAAAATCACAATTAATTGATCACTGGGTGGTGATCAATGTCATGCGTGTCTAGTCGAATCCTCCGGCGAGCACCAGTTCCCTCAAGATTACAGGTACACCTTGCTGACGAGTGCCAAGTAGCACGAAACCCGGGTCCAGGGTTTCCTCTTGACTACCTCCAACCACCATCTAATCTCAATAGAAAATCAAATCCTTAAAAAATTAGGTTCGAAATCAGTTATAATGAACACTTACAGTGTTTACGAATGAAGGGAAGAGATAGTGATGTATAGAAATTTAGTTAGTATTGATGAAAATGTCTATTAAACGAAAAAAGCCTTAATGGATTAGATCCCCGGATGAAATATGAAACTAAACTGTTAATTCTATACTAGAATAAGACAACTATCCAATGCTCCCTTGTATTCAATGATAACCTGACTAAGATCAATCTGTGATGATTAAATCTTACAAACTAAATCACATGCCACAAAATCCTTTCAACCAAAACAGGAAGGATTTACAGCTCATACGCAGTTGTAAGCATGACTGTTGATGAAACACAGTTACAAGGTATAAAATTTACCAAAAGTACTGCATAAATGATAAAGACTAGATAAAAAGATAATGTTAAGGTTAGTTGTAAAGTTTTATACATTCACAGCATTGGGGTTACAAATGGATAAAATCAATATATTTGTCCGATATAAAAATGTAATTTTCATGATAAACATTAAAAGCCCTGAATTTAAAACTTTTACAGTAGCGTTACAGACCACTGTGAGTAGGAATTTTTCCAGGAGTAAATGACAATGAGTTCAGTCTGTTACTGGAAGGCTCACTATTGACTTTCTAGCCTCATCATATAGCCTCAGACTAGTTCTACACGTCGACTGGAACAATAGAGAAAAGGCGTGAAATGTAAGCAAAAGCTTTACTTCAAGGTTGGTTTGTGGAAAAAAAATCGAAGTGTTCAAAAAATCGCATGAGATCTTGGGCTTATAGAACGTCCTGGTGAAAAACTAAATATAGTAATGCTATGCGGTAACTATTTAATTAAAAACGTGAAACGCGATGCGTCATTTTTCCAGAAACTTCTGAGAGGTTTTCATTCAATACTGATTGGACGAAACATCTGGGCTTCGTGAGAATTTGAAGAGGGGTATTTTCATCCGTCGGCCCCCCAACATGATCTCAGTTTAAACGTCAGCCTTGGTAACACTTCTAAACTCTAAGAAAAACAGAAAAAAGACCACTAGTCGAAAGAATAAAGGTGAAATGAAATCAAATTTATTAGTGTGAGGTTGAGAATTCAGCTAACAGGTCCTGAATCAAATAAGATGAGCGTTCTGAATTCCATTGTTAGACATATATTAGATAAATACTGACACACTAAAATAGAGTCAACTCTGACAATAATTATCTATTTATTTGAACACATAAATATTGGTACAAGGGGGCACCAGACATATATGCGCTATAAAAAACAATCAGAATGAGAAGAGAAAAGGATGTGAGTTGAGTCCGTGGTTCAACTGGTTAGCGCGTTCAGATATTAACCGAAAGGTTGGTGGTTCAAGCCCACCCGAAGGCGGTTCACACTTTCCTGCTTCGGTCTGGGCACCCGGGCAGTATCACAGCCAACACACAAATAGAAAGAAATGACACTCTTACAAGAAGGACAGAATAATCTTACCTTTGACAAAGTGAACCAATTCCATTTGATTTATATTCATTTTGTGAAACAGCAAACCAGTGAATAAAATTGATCATTTTTTCAGAGAATTGTTTAACAAAATTATCATTACCCGTTTTAAAATACAATGGTATTTTCAATTGTAAATTATGCATAACAATTTGTTGACAATTTAATAATGAATTTGATAATTGATTGGATTCATTATAAGATAATGGAATTGTTGATTGTATATAACCTGAAGTAAATATTGGTGATGGACACCAAATTTCAGTGAAACGATTACGTAATGCCGGTGATAATTCTTTCTTGCCATAATCTCCACCAGGATTCATTGTTGCAATAAAACGAAATTTAGGATGTGCTGTTAATAATTGTGTATATGCTGTTGTTAATGAATTATTATTATTATCATCATTATTATTATTTACAATAAGAAAATCTTCAGAACATTCAGCCAAGTGTAATTGTCTTTCAGGCTCCAGTAAACTATTCAGACGTTCTAAGACAGCATCATCAGCTAATGAAATTTCATCCAATAGAAATAAATCTCCATTTAACATAGCTGTCACTAATGGACCATTAACCCATTCAAATAAACGACAGTTATTTGTGGACTAGTTTTAAAGAAGAAGTTTATACAAAAATGAAGTTAAACTTTTAATGGTGAACTAGTTAAGGGTAAAACAACGAATTTACCAACTAACTATGTACATATGTTCATAAGGACGGAAGAATAAATTATGTAAGAGGTTCAGTGTTTTTAGAATAATTAGTTAGGTTGGAGGTTCCAATACTGTTCAAACTAATTCTGTTTCGACTGGCAAATAGTAATAAAAACCTTGTCAACGACATACTCATTAGCTTAATTTCTGATGTAAAGAAACTAAAAGTTGTTTCGTTGATAATGCATGAAAATACCTTCTCTACTAATGGGCCTGATATCTGCCAGTCAATTTGTAATATACTGGTAGGGAGATCAAGACAGGATCTCACTCAGTTGTTTTTCGATAACTTATATTTCTTGTTAATATGTTTGAGAACTGACTATTATCTAGCAACAGATTTATCCGTTTATAAGAAAATAATTCCGAGATATAAACTATAAAATGAACATAGTAAATTAGACAAACGGTATTTACCCAGTCTCCAACCTGGGATTTTAACCCCTAAAATCTACTCTACTTGAGTTGTAGTTAGTATTTACACATGGGGCGGCCAAACCAAAACGTGGCATCAGTGCCTGAAGTCACTAACTTCTAGTCTGAGCCATGTTGGTAGATGCAGACTACTTGGTTGGGGTCCGCGTGACTTTCGTAACCAATGGTTGGAGACCCTTGGTGACATGGCTCAGAATCGATCACAATGGCGTCGGTGTATACACTCCCTGTCTTCTCTTAAACTAAGAGATTAAGATCACTTCACATCTTTCTTTCTACGAACTAATTCTTTCTTCCTATACTATATCCTTATTGCAATCTTCCTCCTATATATTACCACCTTTGACCTAACCACTCCTATGAATCCGGTGTTCATCTTGCTGTGCTAATGAGGTATGGCAACCTGGGCCGATGCATACATGTGCCTGGTCCTACGTTGTAGCTGACTGACTGACTGAGTATTTACACATCAAATCAACCGTTAAGTGTTTTCCAACAAAAGATTATGGCAAAAATTCTAAACAACGTAGAAGTAACAAAGACGTATTAATAACACACCCTGACAAAGGTTCAGGAGGAAGTCTGATGGACCAATAAGCTTATTTCGACAAAACGATAGATTTGTTATCATAATAACATTGAAATGATTAAAAAACAACTAAGGTCCTCAATATAATGAAAAAATTATAGTGATTAATGAGGACATTTTTTGTCCATAGTATTGGATTCACTTATAAAAATTATACTACTTATAAAGATACCGATAATTAAGTAGTGTACTTCAAAATAAATCACAACAAATCACAATAGTTTCGATATTAAAGGATTAACATTTTACTAAATATGTAGGATTTTTCATGGAAATAAGAAAAATATATGACTCACTTCTTTTTCATTCCCTTCTGAGGAATGTCGAACTGGCCGTAGTTCACCAAGAAAGTCAGAAGCTTCAGTGCATTGATGACAATTTAAACAATGCAAACGTTGGTTATGCAACGCAGCAATCAATTGACAAATAGTAGTTTTACCACAACTAAATGAATGAGAGAAAAAAAGTCAACAATATACAAAACCAGGACTAATAACTTGAATTGCATTTAAATGCGTACAAATCAAATAGTAATCGAAATTTATTTATTATTGCAACAATCAATTTTCCAAGATCTCAGTGACCATATTGAAAAAGATATTCTATATAGCTGAAATACATACTAAATTCTCCAAAAAAATATATCTCATCCATGATATCAATGATAGAATGCCACTTCAGCCAATCCATCAGTTTACTAGCTCTCGATTAGCTTGTTATATAGGTAGAACAAAGTGTGCTTACCAAAACGAATATCCGAAAATTATCAAGCATATTTATCAAAAAGTAAATGCAAATTAATCGATAATTTAGTTTCATTCAAGCCATGGACTAATCATTGTTAGGCCACCACTGTAGACCAGGAAGCACTGGAAGACCGTTTTGTCTTAGTATTAGACTCCTCAGCAGTACCCAACCACGATCCCGATTACATCTCCTATCGTTGCTGAACAGCCCTGTGGATTAGACCTCTAGATCAAAGGCTCAGAGAGTGACCACACTACTTGCTTCAGTTTGAGCGCCAGGGCAATATTCCAGTACTCACACAGATCGAATGAAGTGTGGCACATATATATTTGTTGCCTCTTTGTACCAATGTTTATGTAATTAAATAAATAAATAAATCTTTTTAAAATAAGTGTACTGAATTACGTCAGGGCTTGGAAGCCATCCTCTTTTTCCGATTAGGTTCGTGTATGTTCAGAACCAATTTTTTTCAAAATACCTCAGAAAATTCTTACAAAATTTCATACAAAGATTAGACCGGAAGTCCTGCCACCAGATTATCAATGAAAACAAAGCTAAATATTGTATTCGTAAACATATGCATAAAGCTTACCATTCGTTTACATGTTTACTACGTCGTAGTGAACACTATAAGTGCCCGAAATTTTCTCTTAACGAGTTAGATAGTTTTATTCAGTGGGAAAGAAGGTTGGACCATGGACAAACTGAGCACATGCTTCAATAGCACATAAACGAATCAATACTTATGGTCATATCCTCAAAATTTATCCTCAGAGATACCAACAAAAAAACTACAGTCGGTTTAATGTCAGTCTGATATTTGTGCTCAGAAATGGAATATGCAATCTGTTATTTCACTATAGTTTTAACATATGTTCGACACCTCACTATGTTTCATACATCTCGATTTAAGTTCTGCATGTCATTTTCATTCTAATCATATTTTGACTACCGCGTAATTTGATACTTAACAATATTTTCGATTGACTTTTCACATCCATGATGGTCGCAGTACAATTTTCTATTTTTACAATAAACTAAGTCAGAAAATTTATTATTTATTTAAACACATAAACATTGGTATAAGAAGGCACCAAATACATGTGCGCCACACAAATCATTCGATATGCGTGAAGCTGGAATACTGCCCGTGCGCCCGAATCGAAACACGAGGTTTTCTTATGGGGTTACACGCAAAGCCTCTGACCAAAAAGTGTAATCCACAAGACAGTGGGGCAGCATTGGGAGATGCAGTCCTACGGTAACCGATGACCAACAATGGGTTCATATGTCGTTCGTTTCCTCAGGATCCTGGAGCGAATGTGCATCATTGTTTAGTTATTGTGGTTTACCACCTCTCCCTTAGATGGATCCTCCATGTCCATCAACCCGGTTTCCGCGTCCGTCATCCGCAGTTCGTCCCTTGAATTTCGTAAAAAACCGACGATGAAAGGCAGTAAATAAGACTTCTATAAGAGTGGCTGTATACACGTGGCCATGTGAGAGCATTTTAAGGAGCTGACTTTTCCCACTCTCAGCCTTACCAGGGCATTTACGGAAATATATATATATATATGATAACTTACCCTGTTTCACCAACCAATAGAACTGGTTCTTCATATTTTAATGCATTACCAACTAGAACTAATAAACGTCTCATATCTTTTGTCCAGACAATATGATCGAATCCAGTATAACAAACTGTTTCTTTGTTTAAAACAGGTTGTAAAAATTCATATACAACCGGTGATGTACTCTCATTCAAGTCGAATAATCTATACAACGAAATAACAACAAACAATACAGACAAACACAATTAATTAGTCAGCAAGTGTATGAAGTGTGAACGACAACAAATTATAATATAATTGAGAAAGTCAGCCAAACCAATAAATGATATTTGGTTCATAAAACCAATTACCGTTGTAGTCCGAAGCATGTTGGTAGGTGAACAACAAACCGATTCTTATATGTAGCTGGTTCTACATTAATTAAGACTGATTAATAGTTCATTACATTGCAATCACGAACCGATCAAAGTTAGACAACCATTTAAAACCTGGAAATAATGAACTGCCGTTTCTTCCTAATATGGAACATCTGAATCATACATAATACTTCACGTTACTGAGTTACGAAACAATAGGATATGCAGCAACACATTCAGGTAGTCATAATATACTGACAGATACTAACCTATTAAAATAAATGTTTTTCACCCGATAATACACCATAAAATTTCAGTAGTCTCAGTTGTTTCTATTTCTAGATATGGAAGATGAATTAAGTATATGGGTAACAATATATGATGTTACATGAGATAACAATGATGGCAAGATGATGATTTCCACCCTACCTATAATCTTTACTGTTTCGGAGGTCAATATCGCTTATTACAACATATAGTCAATAAATGCAAGTAGTTCATGGAAGAAAACTAAGGTAAAACAACGAATCTCATGAATTGATCAGCTCATAACCGACAGTAACATATTTGTTTAAAAATATATACTTACATCAACAGACTAATCACTGTGACCAGGTAAACTAACTTAAAGTATTAAAATGTTATAGCATAAACTATGTTTAAGCTATGAAAAGTTAAATTACCGTGATTCAGTGACTTTTCGTTTGAAAACACTTTCAATGACATCTGTAACAATTTGAATTTCAGCTGGATTACGTACACGTCCAGCAAGTAATAAATAGCCTTGATCAGCTAAATATCCATCCCAGTCGAAAAATATCGTTTGTTCATTTCTTTTATTATCAATTTGACCAGTTACAAGTTTATCACATGTAGCTAAACGGTAACGCTCAGCCCATCGGAATAGATCACGTAGTGTAATGAAACTATCTTTGCCTTGAAACAAATTTGAAGTACATCTAGCCAGCTAGAAACGATTGGAAA
Organism: Schistosoma mattheei; assembly: GCA_944470405.2. Taxonomy (NCBI): domain Eukaryota; kingdom Metazoa; phylum Platyhelminthes; class Trematoda; order Strigeidida; family Schistosomatidae; genus Schistosoma; species Schistosoma mattheei. The sequence goes on along the minus strand of OX103946.1, from coordinate 19,064,830 downwards.
ATAGATCAGTTGGTTAAAAAAAAACTGTGAAATCAAGTAGAAACAACTAATGATTAGATAAAAACACAATGACATAATAGTTTTTCCACTTATAATCATTAGATATATACATAATCTCTTAATACATCGTGCAATTTTTTCAAACTACCTAAAACTGTCTTTAAGACAAGTGTTGTGATTCAGTACAGTGACCCGAACGTAGTTTTTATATAGAGGTAAGCACGATAGTATGGTTGCATTATCTAGGCTCTTAAGTCAGTTAGTCAGTAAAAACGTAGGACTTCGTATGTACGTACGCACATCAGTTCAAGCTACCATACCACATTAGCACAGAGATGCAATTGTCGATTCAAATCCCGTAGTGGTAGAACTGGTAAAAGTATAAGCAATAATCGGAAACATTAGGGTTTGAAGATGTTATTCAAGGAGTATAATACAGTGAAATAAATATGGAAAGAGAAAAAAGAAAGAGACATGAAGAATTCAGAAGATTAGAATTTGGGAGAACACAAATAGTGGATGCACCTGCGCCATTGCAAACGATTTTCAGTCATGTCATTCAGGGTCTCTAACCATCGGTTGCAATCGTCTCAGCAATCCCAATCAGGTAGTCTACACCTACCGACATGGCTCAGTCCACTTGTCAGTGACTTCATGGATTTGTGCCACGTTTTGGTCTGGCCACCACTAGATTTCTTCCAACCAACTTCTACACCATAAAACGTCGCACGTCGAGGCAGTCGGTGGTTGGGCACACGTAACACGTGTCCCAGCCATCTCAACTGATGAAGTTTCACTACTTCATCAATTGATTAGCCATCCTTACCTAGTACCCGTTTCCTAACAACTGCGTTACTTATCCATTGGTTCCAGGATATACGAGCAATGGTTCGAAGACTTCTATGATCAAATACTAGTAACCTATGAATATCCTCTACTATTACCGGCCATGTTTCACTGACATAAAGTAGGACGGAACGAACTGCTGCGCAGTAAACACGTCCTTTGGTTGATAGACGGGTATCTCACCTACTTTACTAGAAGTTAGAAGTAATCTATTAACAAATTTTATATTACTAATTAAATCATTAATTCATTCACATAGAGAGTAGGTTGAACTAGGCAGTTAATTAATATAAAGTATACCAGATAAATTATTATAGACATGAATGTATGACGGTTTGAAATTTACAATAATGACTGGTAAAAACTGTTCAATCATGTCAGTTCAGTTCTTCTTTGTTCTTTAATTAAACCTATATTTTTAAGTTACCTGAATGTCGTAAATTTCCGACTTTAAATTAAGTGAAGTCACTAAGAAAAATTATACGTCATGTATACAAGTTGCGAATTGGTTTGGTTTCAAAAACGAAAAACATAGAAACGGTTTCGAATATAATAGCTCCTACGTATTGTCTTTAATTATTCAGCCAATAAGTGGGGTTTTCTGACAGATTGTTAGTACTAGTGATAATATTTGACTACTTAAACGAAGAGTAGAAAGAGGGAAACTTGAATATGAAGCTCAATGGTTGAAAGCCTAGACACTTAATCAGTAAACCGATACACCCAGTGAATAGAAGCATTACTTACAGTTGTATGAAAATAAATAAACAGCTCAAGTATACAAATAAATGTAAAACAACTAACCTGAAGACGATGCATTACTTCAACAAGACGTTGTGCTCTGCTTGAAGGTAGTAAACATTTCTTCTCTAAAATTATTTCCAATTCATTTCGAGGTATTGTATCAAAATGTAATTCAATGAAACGATTACGTAGAGCACGTGAAAGCATCTTAAATAAAAGGAAAATGTGTAGTTGAGGTTCGTTTTCGGAAGAATTAGAAAAATTAACTTAAATCAGAAATGATTTTCAAAAAAAATCACTGTTAAATAGATAAGTGGATGCACACTTCTGAGAAGTCCCACAGTAAGACGAAACGGTCGCCCAGTACTTAAAAGTTTTCCATGGTGATCTAGCTTCAATTGAATCATGATCTCAACTATTAAAATAACTATAATATCCAAAAAAAAAACCTTCTGAAATAGATAAGTTTATATGGAGAAGAGTTGTGTTTTATGATGGACCACTTTTGGATTGTTAAAATAATGAATATTAATGCTAGTCCATAGACGATGTAAGATGTTACAAATAAATCGAGTAATAACTTCTATCAAGTAATCCAATTATTTATACAAGGCTAACTTCTAATAAGCGAATGATAAATAAGCACGCAAGTGGTCAGAGGATCATCTCTTTATTATAATTATGGTAAAATGATAAATTTCTATGAGCTCCGAGTTGAATATAATGAGAAGTCACTTTAACCATAAGCGATTCACAAGCCAATAATGTTAAGACCTGAGCTCTGCAGTTTTATACTTGAAGCCTAGCGAAACATTATGCTACTGCTTAAACCTAAAGAGAAAAGCAAAGCGGAGTCTGAAACTGTGACCCAGTGATTATATTCAATACAATCATCAATAATAGCCTATTTTGAATTTCTAAACCGTTTTCACTAGGGTAACATCAAGAAGGAATACAAACCTGTCACTATCTGACTTGAAAATAAATGATACACTGATCAAATTATGAAGTCTAAATTATATATATTACAACTCGGCCACAACATACCTTTCGACCAGCATAAAGACCTGGTGGATTCTGTGTAGCAAATAATCGAAAATGTGGATGTGCTTTAATCGTTTCCTGTGTTTCAGTGATGAATACAGAACGATTATCATCTAAAACCTAAAATATAAAAGAAGATATGTAAATATATGAAAAGTACTTTTTTTCCTAAAGAATATTATACATTCAATGGTGTAAAGAAGACAACAAGCAACTAAGCATAAATCAAAATATACAGGAAACTATGCCTCCAATAAACCACAAATATACATTGAATAACTCCTAACTATTATTTATTCAGTTAATTCAAAAGACGTATACCAAACAGACAACTAAATGAAGAAAACAAAAACAACTGAACTACGCGAATAAATATTATGTATAAATACGTATATAGTACCTTTGAAATTACAATAAAAATGCAACAAATTAATAAGTGAAAAGTCATTTTGGTAATGTTTAGGACGACAAGCAAATCTCATATGACAGAATTTGACGAGTAAACTATAAGATAGCGAAGTAGCTAGCCTTAACGAGCAAATGTGACGGGAGAAAGATTGAATCACCTAGAATAGTTTTAAAGTTTCTAAACTAAGATATTTTTAATCTTACTTCGAGATCACTGATCCAGTAAGATGAGTAACATAATGCTAATCTTATTCTTACATTGAAACATGCTAGAAAACATTATGGTAATTTCAATACAGAGTGTATAGTGCACTGTCGTAACATATCTAAGATATCTCATAACACAAAATTATTTTCCGCATCATATCAAATGACTAACTTAATAAACAATCACTTATGTTTCTTTGGTATAACAATGATTTTGTCGAATTTGGAGAAGTTTTAAATGAAATGCCAAAGAAATTTATGTCATGTACATTGAATGATAAATCACTTTTCAGGTCCCAGGAACATTAATATTGAACACTTTAGTTAAGTTTAGTTAAGTCGATCATTTTAGTTTCTATGGTTGATATTTCTCTAAATACAGTATACTTTGTATCATAATGAACTAACCTAGGTTCGAATCCTGGCAGCGACGTTCTATTGGTACGGCCGGAGTGAGGAGAGTCAGTTCTCCCTCACCTAATGCTCTCACATGACCACGAGCATAAGACCACTGCCAGGTAAGTCCTACTTACTGCCTTCTCGCACTACGGGTCCGGCGCTGCACCCGGGTTGGTGGGTACGGAGGATCCACTGAGAGAAATTGGAAAACCCTGATTTCAAACCAATGGTGTACATGGGCCCCAGGATTCTAATGAAAACAAATGGCGTATGAACCAATCGTTGGTCACCGGCTACCATTTATTTATTTATTTATTTCAACACATAGATATTGGTACAAAGAGGCACCAAATACATATGCGCCACATAAAACTCATTTGATATGTGTGAGGGCCAGGGTGCCCAAACCAAAGCAGGCGTTTTTCTTAGGGAGCCCCACACCCCGAGCCTTCGACCTGAAGGTCTGATCCACAAGGCAGTGGAGCATCGTAAGGATATGCAGTCCCATGGAAGCCGGTGACCAACAATTGGTTCATACGCCATTTGTTCCCGTAGGATACTGGAGCCTAAATGCACCATTGGTTTTGAACCCGGTTAAAGCGCCGGATATTTGCTTTTCGTCCTCTAATTTTTTAAATAACACCCCCGCCACGAGAAGGCAGTGAGTAAGACTTCCCTGGCAGTTGCTATATACGCGTGTCCATGTGAGAGCATTTCGAGAGGGAGAGCGGACTGTCCCCACTCTCGGTCGTACCAGGGCATTTGGGGGAACTGCATTACCTGAAGTTGCTCCACTGCCTTGTGGATTAGACCTTTGAGTCAAAGGTTCAGGTTTAGGCCCCCTAAGAAAACCACCTGCTTCTGTTTGGGCACCCAGGAATTATCTCAGCCCTCACATAAATCGAATAATTTATGTGGCGCATATTTATTTGGTGCCTCCTTGTATCAATATTTATGTGTTTAAATAAATAAGCATGAACATCTCACTTAGTTATCATAAGTTTGTACAACCTAACTGCTGTTTTCCGATTTACGCATTTGTCATTACAAGATTTCTAACGTTCACAACAATAAATAGATACATTTATTTGTAGAAATAATTTGAGAGAATAGTTTCAACAAACATAAGTCAATCAGTCAGTCATATGCAAAGTAGAACCTCGAATATATGTGTGTCTCTATCGGTTAAACAAATATAATATTAGAGAAATGTATAGATTTTCAACAATATAAACTCACTCTATTCAAGGCTTCTAAAATTTCAGTTGGTGCCAAATTTAATTCATCCAATATTATCCAATAACCATTACGCATAGCTTTCACTAATAAACCATCTTTGAAAACTAATGATGTGGATGTTTTTTTCAAAGTATCATTATCACTGCCTTTATCTTTTGTTGTGCATGCAGTTGAAGAAACTGTATATGTACCTAAATAAGTTTGTTGATCAGTATGCTCATGATTATTAATTCGATAACACACTTGACCAACACGTTTAGCTAAATATGTAATAAGTGATGTTTTGCCAACCGACGTTTCACCTTGTAATAGAACTGGAAGACCTCCACTGATTAAAGACAAGGGATATATATTGAAAGAAATATGATCAATCAATATTTAGAGGGGAATTTTATTCATAAATAAATGCTAGTTTCAAATCTACAACGTATTTGTCAGGCTAATAAATTCTAAAAATGAGTAACTGGATAAATAGGGAGACACAATCAATCGAACAAATAAATTTAACATATTATTTTGTGCAATAATATATCAGTTAACGCTTGAACACAGCAAATCAGAACTGTTGTAATACCAATAAGTTAACAAGTAAACATGTGATATCAGTATTCCACGCATTAGCTTCATTTATTGGCTTCTTTGTAAATTACACTACTTACAAATCATCAGTAGTTAATTTTGTCCTTAGTCATTTTAATGACATGCACTGATGTGTGGTATCTGGACAGTAACAAACTATTTAACCCATTCATTCGTACCTGATTTCAATGCTTAAATTCATCTTACTTGAAAAATATGTTCGTTCATCTTTTGAAGTAGCTTTTTTTGTGTATTTCAGTTTATATTTTATGTCTTGTAGTAAATTACTTATGTTTCGGTATAACAACAAAACAGTGTGCCTTTCTGATCTATTGTATATATTGTAATCTGATTTCAATTCACTTAATTGTTGAATGCACATTCTCTTTGATAGTTATTTTAAAAGACTAGTTGATACCTGGATTTCTTCCTATCCAATGTTTATTAAATTTCGGTGACTATTGATGCGTTACATAATGGTGTAGAATGATCAGAAAAATCTCGTTTTTAGATTTTACGCATAATTCAGCCGATCAGCTAGAATCTTTCACATGATGTTACGATTGAAATTTATATAACAAAAGTGGTAGTAATGAAGTGTTGAAAACAAAACTAGAGCAACAAATGATGATGTAACATAGGTAAATATCAAACACGAAAAAAGTTGTTATTTATCAGCTTTGGTGCATTTCACGACTTCCAATGTATATTCATCCCAAACAACTATACAAATTAGAAAATGTATCAGTTCGACTTTAATATGACCAAGTGAACTGCTAGAATAAAGACATAAATCGACAGTAAACAGGACTGCTTACCCAACACTCAAGAAACCTATCTCAATGCAACGCAGGGACATGTGGAAATAATACCTGGGCTATATTGCTGCGAACACTAGTTGAAATTTTCCACCACTATAATAAACGTTTGTAAATTAACAGGAATTAAAACATTGTGGGACGAATTCGACTCATTACATATTGAACCTTTGAAATTTTCACTTACATAATTTTGTGGGTAACCTGTGCATAACGTAATTCAGTTTACTTAGTATAAATATTGATAAGTGTACTCCCATACATTTAGTGCATAAGATATAGAATAATCACTTCATTCTACGATATGGATTAACCTTGACAAAACAAAATGATACCAAATCTTATCATTTAAGATAAATAGCTAGAAATCGGCTGCAGTGATATCTCAGAGCTTATTTAATAAGCCAAAAGAATGTTATCTCACAGAAAGTTAGATTATGTAACTCCTACTTATGTAATCTTCATGTAAAAGCGTGTAAAATGAAGTAAGGCATAATAAATTTAATCAATATCCTAGTAAGAGAAAGAAATCTAATCAGCATACATTTATTCCAACAGTTAGAAAAAGTGGACATACCCTGCAGAGACAACACGTGCCAAATCCTTTAAATTTGCTTGAACACTTGGTGTTAGAATATAATTTCCAGGTAATTCATCTTTATTATCTACTGAAATTGGTTGTTGTGAGCCTTTCGGTAGCCAATAACCTTCAACATTGACAAAATAATCATTGGGACATTTATTAGTTACAACTGAATCATCAATATTATTATTGACTGGGAAATTGTTTAATTGAGGTATAGGCAATGGAGTGTTTAATAAACGTAGTAAAGATGATGAATCTTTATTCCAACCAGAGCATAAATAACGTTGAATTAAAGTATCTAAAATTGGTCGTGATGTTCGACAAATTTGTGAACCAAAACTGAAAAGTAAACCCTGAAAGAAAGATATAACTTTGCTTGTTAATTTCAAAAGAAATTCGCTGTTAAAAAAAATGAAAATGTATTTTTTATATATGCATAATGTATTTTGATTATTATTATCAGAAGGGGTTTTGTGGAGATTTTAGTAATTTTATAGTTGAATTCATGAATCAATTGGAGTTAGATCACCATGAAAAACGTGGAAACACTGGACGGCCGTTTCGTTCTAGTACGGTACCCCTCAGCAGTGCACACCCACAATCCTGCCTCGTGAGATCCGAACCCAGGATCTATCGGTCTGGCGCACGAACGCTTGACCTCTAGACCACTGAACCGGCAATCAACGGTGTCAATGTCTAACGTCAACTAATCCACGAAATTGAGTCACAGTCCACCATTGTCTTCAGTGAGTTACTATCTCACAACAGAACTGGTTGAACTTATATGGTATAGCCAACAAATTTTTAAATAGAGAGAGGGCCGCTAAACACTTCCAACTCAGAAATTTCACTAATAAAACAACAAAATTGATGGCATCGGAGTGGTGTAAATTTCCGATTTTTTTTATGGTCACACTAGCCTTGTAACAATGCAAGCGAATTTACCACAGCCATGGAAGTCCTACTCACTGTCTTCTCGTGACAGCGGTGTTATTTACGAAATTGAAAGGACGAAAAGCGAATGTCCGGCGCTTTAACCGGGTTGGTGGATATAGATGATCCAACTAGGGCACTTGGAAAACCATAATTCCACACCAATGATGCACAACGGGCTTCAAGATCCCGAGGGAACAAATGGTGTATGAGCCAATTATTGGTCACCGGCTACCATGGGACTGCACCTCCTGACGTTGCTCCACTGCTCTGTGGATCAGACCTTTAAGTCGAAGGCTCCGGGTGTGGCCCCCTTAGAAAACCACCTGCTCCTGTCTGGGCAACCGGGCAGTACCACAGCCCACTTGTGTGGCGCATATGTATTCGGTGCCCCTTTGTACCAATATTAATGTGTCCAAATAAACAAATAAATAACCAGTTTTATAACTATTTATCCAACAAACATTAATTGCTCAAAAATAACTGAAAACCTATTTTCCAAGTCATCAGAATCACAGATTACGGTGAAAGAACAAACTGACAAATTACCTGTTCCCTAAACTTTCAGTATAAATCCCAATTTCGATAGAAAATTATTGGTCTAATCTAAAAGAAAAAATTTATTCTGCACGAATTTAGCGGGCGCCTACCGTGTTGTGTAGTATCTAGTTTTGATATCGATAAACAAATTTCCTATTAACAACCTGAACTAGTTAATCGATTCAGAAGGGAGCTTTTATTAATCATGGGAATCGAGAAATGACCACAAACTCATTCATGTATATGTCAGTCAGTCAGTTAGACCCTTAGAAAATTGAACCATATTTTCTCCGATGGGATGTCTTATTCTTTAAAAAAGAAAAAACTAAATCTTGGGGTATTGTGTAACTTTATCGTCTGGCTGATGTCTGATTAGCCTACTGTATCAGTCCGTCTAATTGATGACTTAGGCTTCTAACGATAATACGTATTTTTAGAAGATCTAGTACACCGAAATAATAAGACAAAGTGACTGGGTAAACAATAGGTTTTACTGAACAAAATTAGGTAAAGCGGTTCAACTAAATTGATTGGTTTTGATTGGTCATCATATTTCAAACAAGAACACTTTCTACATTATCACCATAAATTAAAAGGTAATTTGGTGCACAGAACACAAAGAACCAACTTACTTCATACAAGGAACGTAAGATACTTCCATGATAGCCTCGACCAGCTTCAATTAAAGCTCGACATAATGTTCGAAGACTAGGGAGAAAGAAGGACAACAGTAATAGGATTAAATAAATGAAGAGGAGGAGACTGTATTGAAAAAACTTCATTTTGTCCATGGGTCGTTTAGAATTTGGTACAAAAATGAACTGCATAAAGGTCAGACTATTCCTGACGTATCCTCTGTTCACTATGATATACACATACTACGTCATATTACTTTGTTATAAATAATACAGCGGACGCCATACTTATGTGTGAACGTTAGTTATACTACCCAATCATACAATTTGGATAAAATGGGGTCCGAATATCCAACCAAACAGTTGAGAATCGAGTGTGTATGGTCGTCGAAATCTATATAATATTATAGACTGAGCCATCTTCCGAAAATATGGTTCGATATAATTGAACAAGAGTAAACAAATAAATTCACCTGAAATGTGGTCTTTGACCTACACCATCCACTAAGCCCTCAACAGCAGCTTGTCTCAAAGCTGAATAAAGTCGTACAATTGTCGATAACTGTGATGGAGTTGGATTCAATGCAACTAAATAGGAACGAGCTAAAGTGGCCAAATCTTCACAATTATTTGAGCGTATAATTTCAATATGACGACTAGAATCAGAATCAATCGATGCCTCTGACTTATTAACATCAATACAAGGATCCAATTCAGGAATGTAAAATTCAGTAAACCGATTACGAAGTCCAACAGGTAATTCACGTTTACCAACATCTGTAGCTGGATTCATAGCAGCAAATAAATGAAAGTCCGAATGACGTTTTATTGGTTCACTGTCGCTGAATTAAAAAAAACGAAAATAGACAAAAAAAATAAAGCGGACAGGTGATAGACAATACTCAGAACCATTCAATCATTTACATTAGAAGGATCAAATTAAACTTAATCCATAGTTCACTTAACTGATTCAGGTTAAACGCATAAGCACTATTAAGGTTGATAGATTAGCCAGAACGTGAACGGAACAAACAACAATAAAATGGCGATCACTATTTTGATTACGAATACCATAGAAACTGATGTAAAACCAATAACCAAAAGATTAATCATACAGATACTTATATAGACGAAATGATAAAGCACACAAATACCCTTAAATAGGCGCGGAAAATTCTAATAACATTCTTTCGATTAGTTACCGTATTGAATCAAGAGCACTATAAACTGTTAGTCAACTAGCCTTAGTTGTTTTTAGTGATTACACACAATCACATATAGATGAGAGATTGTAAGTAATGCACTATAAAAACATAACCTTGAGAGTAGTCAACTGAAAATGGAATGAATACTAACCATGAGATAGAATAACGATTAGCCAGTGTCACTACATGGGTGGGTTTCAGCTGTATTTAAACATGGCGTAGTGCGAAATCATTTTTGTACAGAGGTTGCCAAAACAAATATATAGTGAAACACTAGAATATTTGATATCTTCAAATATGAAAATAATACTTAGAACTAACATTATCATGTAAGTCAACTAATAGGTAAACTGCATGCAAGTCTGTTCTAGATACCTGCATGAAAACTGAATAGAAGTCTTCATGACAAACAGACATCCTTAACACAGAGTCGAGGACAGATGTGAGTCGAGTCGGCCAAAGTTGACATACCTGATTAGCACGAAGAAATAAAAATAACTAAAGAGATCGATATAATGTGCTAACAATGACAATTATTGAGAGTGAGGTATACATGAACAAATAATGCAATTCAAAATCGAGAGGGAGATAAAGAGTGAATATGTCGGTGTCACTGAATGATTTCGAGCCGTGTCACCCGAAGTCTCCAAACACTCATCTCAGTTATCACATAAACCTCAGCCAGGTAGTCTGCATCTACCAATATAACTCAAACCAGATATTACTGACTTCCTGAACAGATGCTATGTCCTCGTTTGGTTGACCCTGGCTTTCTTCTAACCTACTTCTGCACTAGTAGGCATCGCACGTTAAGGTATGCAGTGGTCATGCAAACGTAACACATGTTCTAACCATCTCAGCTGACAAAGGTGCACTGCTTCACCAACCGGTTAGCCATCTTTGCTAAGTATCCGATGTCTAACCTCAACCTTGCCTACTCGGACATTTTACGAAATGCGAGAAGTGCTTCGAAAACACCTATGGGTAAAACATTCTAACCTACGGGTGTCTTCTAATTTCATAGACCATACTCTTTTTCTAAACCTGATGATTAAATTGTTTAACCACTCAATACATTCACACCTGTACATACAACAGGAGGAGCACTAACAATCACCATTTTATAGGTGGTATTATTTGCAGGTTCGTTTCAGTCCTATTACTATTTCAAATTAAGGGGTATTGGACAGTTGTTTCATCCTAGTATGAGACTTATCAACATTGCATACTTATGACCCAACCTGAGATCAAGTTTGGGACGTTTAGATCTATAGGTAAATGCTTAACCACTAGAACTATGAAAAAATTCATCCCAAAGCAATTTAAGAAATATCTTGACGATTATCTAACGTCACTGATGACAACTGTTTCACTCTTGATATGTTTGAACTCCACCGGTTACAACTTTTTACTAAAACTTCAAAAGCATCTTAAAGTAAATCAACAATTTCTTCACAATCCTTTGAAATAATTACCATTTCAAGTAAGACTTACCCACGTTCTGTCAAGATAAGACTACCATATTCAGAATCTAACAGACCACTTAGTGAATCAAGCATCTCAGCTGGAGCTAAATTAATTTCATCCAACAGTATCCAATCACCGTCTTGCACTGCACGAACAAGAGCACCTTCAATAAAAGCAAATCCTAATCCAGGTTTATTTGATTTTGTGATATTTTCTAAACGTTTCTCCAGGATAGTTAGATCATCTAAAAATTTAATCCATTCTGAAGTATCAACTGACGAATCACGTTGAACAGCTACACGAGCTGGATGACGCATCAAAGTGATTAAATCAAGCCAACGTCCAGATTGAAAACAAGTCTACAAAAGCATATTCGTTAAACTAACAAAAATGTAGCAGAATACATATGATTTTAAACAAATATATTGGAAAATAGCAGATTCTAGACTGAAGCTTCAGATAAGCGATCTTCAATATCAAACTACAAAATGTACATGGCATTTTTTGTTTCGGTTGTCAAATTGTTTTGCATTGGTTTTTATTCATTTGTAATGCCAACCGACAGTTTTCACCACCCAATGTAAGGTATTTCAATGTACCTAATAAATCGTCAGGTTTTCCACTTTCTCCTCCTCCCAAAGATAGCACCTAGACCTTGAGGAGGTTGGTTGTGCTTGCCTATTGTGATAACCCAGCCGAACTAATATTGAGTGAAAGATTTGTGTTTGAAGGTCCGATTATGTCAGCTACATCGGTTGAAGGGCAGTGAAAATGGAAGTTGGTAGATGCAGACTACTTGGTTGGGTCCACGTGACTATGGTAACCAATGGTTGGAGACTCTGGGTCACATGGCTCAGAATCGACCACAATGGCATCGGTGTATACATTCTTTGTCTTCCCTTAAACCGTGAGATTAAAATTACTTTATATCTTTCTTTCTACGAACTAATTCTTTCTTCCTGTACTATATCCTCATACACAATTTTTTTGTATATTACTAACATTGAAGTGACTACTTTTGTGAATTCGATGTTCATTTTGTTGTGCTAATGAGGTGTAGCAACTTGAAACGATGCATATATGTGCTTAGTCCTACGTTGTAGCTAACTGACAATTGTTTTATTCTATAGAATGTCTCAATAATATTAATCACGATTGAAAAACAAAAAAATCTTATTACTAAATGAAGCCAATCGTACAAAAGGATAAATACACAAATCTATTATGTAATTCTATAATAAACTTACATTTATGTGACCAAGAAAAACTAAATTATTGTCTAATTGAAATGTACACGTAAAAAGTGATTCAAATTTCTCCCGTAATGGTCGTACAAAAACTTGAAAGTCTACAGGTTTAAATCTGAAATTTTTAAAGGAAAAAAAAAAGAAAAAGAAAAACCATACATGGGAAAAAATAATATGACAATATACTAAGGGAATGTAAAAAAAAAGCTGAAAACTGAATACACTTTGTTTTATAGACACAGAGAGAGAGGAGAGAGAAAAAAAGGCACCTACCCTCCCATTAGATCAACACTATCCGATTGTTGATTTAAATTGATTACTCTTAAACGATGACCTGTGAGATAGGCAAGTCGTTGGACTGTAGAAGTTTTACCAGTTCCTGTTTCACCAACAAGTAGAACAGGTTCTTTATGTTGTACAGCAACAGCTAATCGTTCAATAGGGAAGATGATAAACGAGTAGAAGCAAATGGCCAAACGATATCGTTGGAACTTTGAAGTATGGAATTTCCACTATGCACATGAAAAAATGTCCAAGGGATAAATAGAGATAAAAAATAATCAATAATTTTGCAGCTAATATCAAGTTAGTTAATTTAGAATGTACGACTCACATCCAGTGGAAACTCCATGAAAGTATTAGCGATGTCGACAACGAGTGTCTAAATGTAGTAATAATAACTTAGTTGATATTGTTATCTTAAAACATCGGCTCCAATGACTTGAAAGACATAAGGTTCAGAAATTAAAAGCCTAACACGCAGTTGGAGACGCAAATTAGACAGACCTGGGAGAGTATTTTATGAAGTTGAATACAGTATTTGTGGCACATGCGTAAAAACTTGAAGGCAGACGAGGATCGATAGTAGAAGGAGAAGTAATATTTTGTGATGAATATGGGGTTTGATTATGGACAAGGCGATGTCGTGTGCTGTTATAGGTCTAAGGCGGTTATCACTTCTCAGATGCCTACACCATATAAGGACACGTTTTACAAAAGGCTTCCGAATGCTTTCCACATCACATAGTACTTCTTAACGCTAGGATGGTAGTCAATTTAAGATATGATCATGTGGAATGAAAGATAGTTGTATAGGACTGAAATCTGTTCACCTATAATGACGTTCTAATTCAAATTCCAACGATCATGCAACACAAAATGGCTTGCGACGTTATAAGCCATGACTCAGGAGAGAAGTCTATGGTAGTCTTCTTATATTACTCGAACACAGTCTTAAATAGGGTAGACTTTTTAACGGATAAAAAGTTATTATAGTTGCATTTTTAGTTGAGTCATATTTTAAAGAGGACTAATTTTGCTCATTACATAACCCTTTCCCCTTTCTGACACCATTAGCTTTTATGTGGAGCATCTTTTTCATGACAGATCAAAACATTTTGTCGAAAATAAACAAACAAATAACGGAAATTACCTTTATAAAATTTACGTGCTCATCACTGAATGGCTTGTAGAGGGATTCATAAAAGTTCTAGTGCAAAATAGTGATTAACAAAGTTTAATCTTATAGAGTTGTTTTCATCTCAATTTGAGATGCGTCAATAATATGTGCCGAAGATCTTACAGAGGATTTGTATCCATAACCACAATTTTTTGCGATGGACACGATATTATTAAGTCACTATACCAATTGAATTTTAAAGGTTTTTCTAAGTGGCACCAATACCAGATGGGAATTATCCACAAACATCCTTTTTGACTTCCGACCTAATCTCTGCATAAACTTAATCTATAACACCAAGTACGAAAATGAACAAACCAAAAAGTGAAGAATTCAGTCTGTCATTGTAAATCATACAAAGAATGTTAGTGATCTTAAAAAAGAACCTTACCCAGACACTTTGATTTCCCATTCAGGAGTTCTCCGACATGGAAGAATAGTACGACCAACCTTTAAAACACTTTTTTGAGGATGTAAGCTGATTTCAATTGATCGGCAGCACAAAATATTTCTTGCCTGAAAATAATAACAAATGTAAGAATCTCAATAAACGATAACAAATAATACAAGTGGGCACACTTCCATTAACTAAGCTATGAGAAATGCATGTAATGCGAGAAATTGAGATACGACCAGACTGAAGTCACGAGTGAGTTAGCAACAAGTACTGTAGCTCAGTAGTTTAGAAACTTGTATTTTAACAATATGAAGGGGGTGAAATTAGAAATCTATTTTTCCATGGTGGTCTAGCTCCAATTGACTCATGATCTCAAATATTGAAATTATTATAATATCCATGAAAACCCCTTCTGATGCTAATCAGCATATGCTCACTGGTGACTGGCTTCAAGAGGTATTCCTGGAGTTCTAGTGAGAAGCAGTGATCAGTGGAGTTCAACCGGGTCTGTTGTGAGTGACTCACAAGAGACAATGGTGGTCAGTCAGCTACAACGTAGGACCAGGCACATATGTGCATCGGTCCAGGTTGCCATACCGCATCAGCACAACAAGATGAACACCGGATTCATAGGAGTGGTTAGGTCAAAGGTGGTAATATATAAGAGAAAGATTGCATATAGAGATATAATACAAGAAGAAAGAATTGGTTCGTAGAAAGAAAGATATGAAGTGATTTTAATCTCTTAGTTTAAGGGAAGACAGAGAGTGTATACACCGACGCCATTGTGATCGATTCTGAGCCATGTCACCAAGAGTCTCCAACCATTGGTTACGAAAGTCACGCGGACCCCAACCAAGTAGTCTGCATCTACCAACATGGCTCAGACTAGAAGTTAGTGTCTTCAAGCACTGATGCCACGTTTTGGTTTGGCCGCCCCTAACTTTCTTCCAACCATCTCCAATACCGGATAGCATTGCACGTCGTGGTAATCGGTGTTCAGGCATACGTAACACGTGGCCCAACCATCTCAGTCGATGAAGATTCATAACCTCATCAACTGATTTACCATCATTCCCTAATACCCTGCGTCTAACCTCACTATTACTTACCCGGTGATCCCAGCAGACGCCAGCAATATTTCTAAGGCATCTGTGGTCAAATACTAGTAGCTTACGAGTGTCTTCTACTCTTAATGGCCATGTTTCGCTGCCGTAAATTAAAACAGAACGGACTGCCGCGCAGTATACTCGTCCTTTTATTGATAGACGGATATCTCGCCTTCGCCAAAGGTGACGTAAGTTGGCAAAAGCCAAACGAGCTTTTCGAATCCGTGCTGAGATTTCGTCAGACACCAACCCATTAGGGCTGATCAGACTTCCAAGATAAGTGAAGTTGTCAACGCGTTCGACTACTTCACTCCCTATCCTTAGTTCAGGTGTTGACGCAGACCAGTCCTGAAGCAACAACTTGCATTTAGAGGGAGAGAAGCGCATTCCAAACATTCTGGCATTGTTGCTTAGTGCTACCAGAAGACTCTGCATTTTGTCAGCGTCTTCACCAAACAGGACTATGTCATCTGCGTATTCTAAGTCGATAAGTGGACCTCCTGGATGGAGATCAATACCCGAGAATTCAGTCGACGAGAGTGTTATTTCCATCAATAGGTCTATGATGAAGTTAAACAAAAATGGGGAAAGTGGACAGCCTTGACGGACACCACTTGAGGTTGCAAAAGTAGATGACAGTTCGCCATAAGCTCTGACTCGACTAGTAGTGTTCGAGTAAAGAGCCTTCACAAGGTTTATGTACTTCTGAGGTACGCCTTTCAATGACAGACACTGCCACAGAATCTCGCGGTCTACAGAGTCAAATGCTGCTTTTAAGTCAAGAAAGACCACCATTGTCGGACGCCGATTAGTATGCCTGTGTTCTAGAACCTGACGAATGGTGAATATGTGGTCGATGCAGCCACGACCAGGTCTAAAGCCAGCTTGGTTCTCTCGTGTTTGCAGTTCACGAGTCTTAGTTAGGCGTCTGATAATTATCGAGGCTAGTATTTTAGATATTATATTAGTTAAACTAATCCCTCTGTGGTTGTCACAGGATGATTTTGACCCTTTCTTATATATTGGGACGATAAGTGATTGTGACCAGTCAGATGGGATAACGTCTAACTCCCAGATCTTAGCTAAAATATTAGTCAACCTAATCGCTAAAATTGGACCACCATCCTTAAAGACCTCTGGAGCCAATCCATCTGGACCAGCTGCCCTTCCTCGTTTCAGATTAACTATAGCCTTTTGAACTTCAGCAAGAGTTGGGGGACCTACTTCAATGTTCCATTCACCTGTCTGGGAATGGAGGGTAGTTGTAGAGTAGCTGAAGGCCAGCTGAACTGTTCTCTAAAATGTTCCGCCCATCGTTCTAAACGTCTGGACTGGGAGCAGATGAGAGTATCGTCTTTTTCCGAAATAATCTCACTTACACTTGACTTATTAATTCCAGTTTCTTTTATTAGTCTGTAAAGCTGTCTTGTGTTCCCTATAGTCGCCGCCTTTTCCATCTCTTTTGCTTTCGTTGCCCACCACTGCTCACGGTCGTTCCTTAGACTTTTTCTTAACCTAGATCTGATTTGTTGTCGCTCTTCATCATGTTCAGAACCTGATGGGACGAGTTTGCGAGAATCCATCAGTGTGATAGACCTTGAAGAAATCCACTGGTTCTTTGTAACTCTGTGGTTTAAGTCACTAATAGATGTCACTGCTGTTTCCACAGCTGCTTGTATGTCTTTCCAAGCAACATCTGGGTCAGCCTCGTCTTCACAACTACCTAAGTGTGACCTCAGTTGTTCCTGGAACCTACTTTTGGTTTTCTCGTTACTCAACTCAGTTCTAATGGGTCTTTTTAATGTGGCTTTTTTGCGTCCAGTGAGGCGCAAGCAGATGCGTGCCCGTATTAGGGCATGGTCGGAGTCCAAGCAGGTACTCCAGAATGAGCGACAATCTTCTACCGACCCTCTCCAACGATGACTGATGGCAATATGGTCTATTTGAGTCCATCGTTGGTTTGGTGTAGGGGGTCGCCATGTTAGACGATGTCTCTCCTTATGCTTAAAATTTGTGTTTGCTAAAAATAAACGATTGTCTGAGCATAGTTGCAGCAGACGATCACCATTATCTGTTCGCTGTGCCGGAATACTAAAATATCCACCTAAATGCCTTTCTGTTTGGTTTAAACTACCTATCTGAGCATTAAAGTCACCCCCTACGAGTACTATGTCTGAGCGTTTAGCTTTCTGAAGAAGTTCGGACAGCTTTCTGTAAAATTCATCTTTCACTTCATCTGAGCTGCAGTCAGTGGGAGCGTAGGCAGAAACGACAAAAAGGCAACGACGTGTGTCCCTATCCTTCCGAGTTCTTACGGAGCCGTTTAGCCGAACAGCACATAGACGACTGTTGACGGGGATCCACTCTAGCAGTGCTTGTTCCGCCCTCATGCTTAGTGCTATGCCTACACCTGCCAGTCCACGAGAACTGGCCATCGGGTCACCAGATACACGTAGGGTGTATCTCGTTGGCTCTCCGTTTTGCCGAGGTGAGGTCAAGTGAATGACCACACTGGAATCCTGTATGCGTGTTTCGGAGACACAGCATACATCAATGGAAAGAGACTCTAGGGTTTTAGCCAAGGAAGCCTGCTGACCGATTTGACATAGGGTGCGTACGTTGAAGGCTCCAATGTGTAGTTTGGAGCGAGGTTTCAGTAGACCTGGGACAGGGTTTTGAGCACTAGAATCGTTGGCTATGGTGACACTTGAGGAGGAAGCCGAAGGAGGAAGTTTAGAGTTGAAAGTCGATGTAGGAGGAATAATAGGAATTGAAGAGGAAGGTTGATTATGAATACAGTGGTCTTGAGTGCTGTTAGAGGTATGAGGGCGGTTATCACTTCCCGGTTGCCCACACCGTGGAAGGGTTCTTCTGGAGGTACCTGAAAAGGAAATTGGATTAGAGGTGGTCTCAGTGACCTGAGAGCGTGACCGCAGTGCCCAAGGGACAACTGCTTGAGGCCGGTCGCGCACGGCCTTTTCGTGGGAGGTTTTTGACGTGTTAGCTCCGTTCTTCAAAGGGCCTTACCGCCGGAGACGGAAATCCGTGAGGTAAGGTGAGGTGTGCATTTTTAGGGTCGACCTTTTCTAACCCCACCCCTCCTTGTGGGAAGGCAGCATCGCTGTCATGCTGGTTGTCTGAAGGAAACACCTTACTGCTGTCACACCTCTGTACAGTCAGCAGTACGACTTCGCCTTCGGACCTTGGGTTTGTTGCTTTTAGTCTTACCGCTCTTCAACCGACCTGTCTGACATGGTAGGACCTTGAGGAACGGTTGTTCCAGCCAGTATAGCTCGGTTGCTTCATCACGATAGGCAAGCCCGACCACCACGTCAAGGTAGCAACAACGGTCGGGACGTATCGTTCAATTTCGTGGATTAGTTGAAGTTAGACAATAACACAATTGGATGCCGGATCAGTGGTCTAGAGGTTAAGCAATCGCGCGTGAGACCGATAGGTCTTGGGTTCGAATCTTACGAGGTGGGATCGTGGATGCGCACTGCTGAAGAGTCCCACAACAGGACGAAATGGCCCTCTAGTGCTTCCAGGTGTTCCATGGTGGTCTAGCTTCAAATGACCCATGGGAGGTTAATTAACATCGTTAAACTCTTAATACAAGAGATACGTTTTACAACCTAGTGAATAAGTCTACATTGATGGCTAACTGACTAACTGAATGAACCTTGAGTTAACTAATGAACTGTTCAGATCTCACTTTTTTGCTATAGAGCAATTGGAGTTGTAAAACTCATGGACTGTTGTTGAGCTTTACACAATAGGCGAAAAGCAATGGCTTAGGGATTGAAGCATTCAACTTTTCGACAGAAGGGTTTGCTTACAGGTCATATCACCAGCTTATGGAGTCATGAGCTGGTTTGGTCTTTGCCAAGTTTTGTCACTTGAGGAGTAGGTGAGATGTTCATCTCTCAAGCAAAATATGAATGTGCTGCTCAGTAGATTGTTTCTTTCTAATTTATAGATATGAAACATAACAATCAATAATAGATACTCGTAGGTTGCTAACATTTGACCACAATGCTCGCATGAGTTGGGACAAACGAGCGAGCAAGGCCAAGGTTAAGCACAAACTATTCAGTAAGGATAGGAAATCATTGATGATGTAGTAAACTCTCGGCTGATGTGGTGGGAACGTGTAGTAAATACACCCAACTACTGGTTACCTCGACATGTGGAGTGGCTGGTGTAGGAATAGGTTGGAAGAAAACTAGGGCCAGTTAAACAAAAAAAGGTATCAACCCTTGAAACTATTAACTGATGGACTAAACCATGTGAACAAATGCAGACTACTATGTTGCAGACCAGTCAACTGTCGGTCAGTCAACAAACGTCATCGACCTAGGGCCTGCCACAAATGTGCATTGGCTCAAGTTCTCATACTTGATTAGTATGACGATATGAAATTACCAAGAGATTCGAATAATGCAGTGGCAAACTACGCCTCCAAATGCTCTGGTAAGACCTAGGGTGTGGAGAGTCCGCTCACCCTCTTGAAATGCTGTCACATAACCACGCGTATACAGCCAGTGACATGGAAATCCTACCCACTACCTTTACTCATCAGGGGTATTGTTTACGAAATTGAAAGGACGAAATGCGAATGGCTGGAGCTTTATTTATCTATTTATTTAAACACATAAACATTGGTACAAGGAGGCACCAAATAGATATGCACCACATAAATCATTCGATTTGTATGAGAACTGAGATACTGCCCTGTGATGGATTAAACTGCAAAATCGTGCATGAAGGACAGCTCACACACTCGTTCGAAGTAAACACTGGTGTCAGGCAAGGTTGCTTACTCTCACCCTTTTTCTTTCTCCTGGTGATCGACTGGATCATGAAGACGTCAACATCTGAAGGGAAGCACGGGATACAGTGGATATCTAGGATGCAGTTGAACGATCTAGACTTCGCAGATGATCTGGCTCTTCTATCCCAAACGCAACAATAAATGCAGGAGACGACCAGTGTAGCAGCAGTAGGTCTCAATATACACAAAAGGAAAAGCAAGATTCTCCTATACAAAACAGCATGCACCAATCCAGTCACAATCGACGGAGAAGATTTGGAAGATGTAAAAACCTTTACATATTTGGGCAGCATCACTGATGAAAAAGGTGGATCTGATGCAGATGTGAAAGCGCGGATCGGCAAAGCAAGAGCAGCATATCTACAGTTGAACAACATCTGGAACTCAAAACAATTATCAACCGACACCAAGATCAGAATTTTCAATACAAATGTCAAGACAGTTCTACTGTATGAGGCGGAAACTTGGAGAACTACGAAAGCCATCATCCAGAAGATACAGGTGTTTATTAACAGTTGTCTACGCAAAATACTTCGGATCCGTTGGCCAGACACTATCAGCCGCAACCTATTGTGGGAGAGAATAAACCTGATCCTAGTGGAGGAAGAAATCATGAAGAAGCGCTGGAAATGGATAGGATATACATTGAGGAAAGCACCCAACTGCCTCACAAGACAAGCCCTCACATGGAATCCTCAAAGCCAAAGGAAAAGAGGAAGACCAAAGAACACATTATGCGAGAAATGGAGACAGACATGAGAAGAATGAAGAAAAATTGGATAGAACTAGAAAGGAATGCCCAGAATATTGTGGGTTGAAGAATTCTGGTCGGCGGCCTATGCTGCCTTGGGAGTAACAGACGTAAGTAAGTGAGATACTGCCCGGGTGCCCAAACCGAAGCAGGTGGTTTTCTTAGGGAGCCACACCCTGAGCCTTCCACCTAAAGGTCTGACCCATAAAGCGGTGGAGAAACGTCAGAAGATGCAGCCTCATGGTAGCTGGTGACCAACAACAGGTTCATACGCCATTTGTTCCTTCAGGATACTGGAGCCCATGTGCACCATTGGGTTGGAATCACGGTTTTCCAACTCCCTTAGGTGGACTCTCTGTGTCCACCAACCCGGTTAAAGCGCCGGACATTCGCATTTCGTCCTCTCACTTTCGTAAACAACACCCTCGCTGAGAGAAATGTCACTCAAATTCTCCAAGCACTCATCTCGGTTATCACATGAACCTCAACCAGGTAGTCTGCATCTACCAATATAACTGAGGTCAGCGATTACTGACTTCATGTACAGATGCGATGAATTGGTTTAGTTGGCTCTACTGGTGATTATCCTGATCAATGGTTGGAGAATTTGCGTAGTGTGACTCGGAATACGTCACAACGACCCGGACTTATTCTCTCTTTGTTCTCCCTTTCAAAGTTATGGTGTACTCTTTACTTCACGGTTTCATTTTCCTTCTCGAATATATTATCCATGTCTAAAGTTTTCTACTACGACTGACGATACTGTTGCTATTTCTATTACTCTGAAATCTATTCTGATAATTTCATATCAGTGCTTATATTGTGTGACAAGTTGAAATGGTTTACCTACGTACCAGGTCAGCTATCACTAACTCGACTTGTAGTCGAGTACATAAAGATATACTTATCTATACTAGTTTGAACTGAAAAAGGAAGTGTAATTTATGGTCTAACAACATGAACATGCTACAAAAAAAATAATCAAAGCAATTTTAAAAAGATCCAACCTACATTTTCAACTGATAAATTCAATTCACCAGCTAGTCGACAAGCTATCTCAAGTTGTTTTATACAACTGCACATTGAGGATAAGAAACAATCGACAGCATTTAGTAGCAACAATTCAGAAAAATTCTCCTTTTCGGTTAACGCTGATATACGTGAACAAATTTTAATAAATCTCTAACTGATATTCCCCGTAGTCTAGAAGAATTCATAGTTCTCTGTATAACAGTATTATCATTTCGGAAGGATTCGACAACAAACGCATAAATATTCATTATGCGATCAATGAACGGAACAAGTGTTGGATACTGATGACTAATAAGCTAGAAATTAAACAAATATTGATAAACCAGTAAAACATTTAAAATTTAGATGGGAACATATTTAGAAAAACTACGGATGCTTTACAACTACAAGTCATTTTATTTCCCTAACGATTAAAGTGAATTTCAGTTCATCTGAAACTTTATACAAATGATAACTCGTGCGTTCCAATAAAGGGAATACAAATATATATCAAATAGTATTTCATTTGCTAAATCGTTTAACTTATCAATAAAGAGCATATGCTTACTTACAAAAATAAATTATGAGAGAAACAACTCAACTTACTAGGTTTGTTTCATCTTTCGAAAAATTTGGCAGTGAGATTACAAAACAGTAACGATCCAAAAACTCAGCCAATGCATTTCCAGATTCTTGGCGAAAATCTTCACCATGACATGAAATAAAACGCTGGTCATAAACAAGCGAAAATTGGGATGATGAGTGGTTGGATTGCCAGAAACGGGATTTAATAGTATGTTATTGTTTGAATTGACTGAATAATTTTTTAGCCTTCTTAACACAGAAGTGATTAATAGCTGCAATTCAGGAGACCCACGATCAATATCTTCCAGGACTAATCCATAACCATGTTCTATTGATGAAATCAGAGGACCTGGACGCCATGTAAACTGTCCTGGAATTTCAGTACAACAGTAAGCTCCTAGAAGAGTCTGATAAAATAAACATTTGATAACTAAAGTTATTGTAACTTTTGACATGTGATTTTACTTAGGTTGTTTGAACTCACCATACATACGAATGTATGTATTCTAATAAAATTATTGAATCTAAGAAATGACAATAATATACACATTAACAATATAAACACTCATTGATACTTTCTTGAAAATGGTTTTGCAACATTGCAGAAATAAGCTTCAACAAGATATGGCCGTAATGAGGAAAATGGAATAAAGTACATTTACGATACCATTCTCGAAATTGTTATAATTTATGAAAACTTGAAAGGATGAGTTGTGAGTTTCAGGTGTCATAAAGAGAACGAGAGTGATAATTTGTTTATAGGTGACTGATCAGTCGCTTTTGGATCTTAACAAAACAAAACGGTAGGCTATTACGGCAGTTATACTCTGGACTTGAAAACAGTACAGTGTAAAGTAAATACAGTTCGTCACCAAGATTTGGAAACCATATACGGAAGGTGTTATTGTCAACAACCAAATAGCAAACTCTTCCTAAATCATACTTATTACAACAGGACTAAAGAAAGTGAGCATAAACGACTGTTTACCAATGAAAACACTGAGTGCACAAGTAATAAGTTATAGTATGGGACAGTCATGGACTAAACTCAAAACTTCACGAACTGTAACCTCTAATTTAACAACGAGGAGCGATCACATTTGTTGTTATTCTAACTCCTTTCCTTGAAAATTAACAGACACGTAGCATTTTATTTCCTTCAAAACAGACAACGCGGAATCAAAACAGAAAAAAGTAAGACAGCTAGCCTACTACGGTTTCAGAAGAAACTGGGGATCACTTTTGATGTATGAAACTGCAAACTATTTGTATAAGACTAACCCCTTGGGCCAATAAATGAAAATACTACTAAGCAGTGTTGGGTATACTGTTTTTATAACCATAGTCTCTAATCAAGATGATTTTAAATGTTAACGATTCATGAGTAAGGGACATATCTGTATTTAAATCGTCAACCAGAATTAACGCTAGCAGACTACATGTAACAAGCAAGCTACTTTAACCCAAAAATAATTATTTTGGAAAGTATATTTTAATATTAGGTTTGACATTTATGAGTGACCGTTATCGATTAATTCTAAAGCGGTGTGTTTAGAAGTACAAAAAAGATCTTTAAATGACAAGACAACTACGCAAAACCTGCCCCTTGCTTTTATTAAAGACTGGAATCTAGTATCTTTGTCTAATATTTATTTGGTGAGGTTGGTTAAAGCATTCGTAACCTCATTTGTAGAGGAATCACTGGGAACCAGTTGGTTTGAAATTCAACCAACTACTTCGTTGGACTTGGCTTTGAAATCTATCTACGGGAAACTAAAACGAAACCTTAAGTTTTCCCTTAGTTGAAAGGATCTCGAAGCCCAAATTAGGGTATCTCAATGAATATTTTAAACGAAACATAAGTACGTATCCCGATTACAGTTCACTCATTACTTGGTGTTGACTGGAAAAACAAAAATGATTACAGTCCTTTTATGAAGGTGAACTACTTTGTAACTACAGTTTGAATGACTGAAATCACAGCTGGAATTTTATATACAGAGTGGACGACAAAAACGAAAAAAAATTCCGATCATCCCTCAGACTACTGCGACCAATAAGTAAAGTAAGGACTACCAAGAGAACTAAGAAAACTTCGCTTACCTTTGCATCTGTATGCTCACTAATCTGAATAGAACGCATTACATTGCAATATTCTTTAGCAAGCTTATTTGCAAGTGATGATTTCCCACAGCCAACAGAACCTGCAATAAGGATAGGTTCATGTCTCTCTAGAGATTGCCTGGCAGCAGTTTCAACTTCAGTAAGACGCGAAAGAAGTACAAGCGGATTTTCCTTGCTGTTGGTCCTCAGAATATATAATAAAACTCATTAATTACCATTCACAAGTTGTAATACAATTATATTCGGGACTTTTAACTTCAGGTTCCTCTCCACACGGCCCCAGTACCTTTGATTTACGTTTATTCCTACCAGCAATGTTATAAATCAGCAAGAATAACAAACCTCTTAACCATGCCTGATATCGGTTAAAAATTGCGCGAAATCACTGGATTCGTATTGGTTGATTATTAGTCTTCAGTAATAGTAGGTTGCTGGACCAGTGTTAATCATGATAGCTTGCCTTTCAGTGAAGGTCCAGCTTCTCCTTGAAAATGTTCACTGATGGGACCGATACCACTTGTTCGGGTAAAGCGTTCCAGTCGTTGACCACTCGATTAGAAATACGAAACCCACTTTAAGTTGATTAGATCGCGGTTTGTGAACCTTCTTGCTATGGCCTCGGAGATTATCAGTGCCGGATGGAGCAAAAAGATAAAGCATATTAAAGATACGAAATAGCAATATTCTGTCACCTCGCATCCTACAGTACGACAAGGGGAAAAGGTTTAGGCGTCTTAAGCGCTCATTGTAAGGGAGTTTAGAAAGACCTTTCACTAGTTCTGTTCCCACACGCTGAGCACGCTCAAGTGAGCTAGTATCCTGCTTGGATACAGTAATCTAGGTGTGATCTTACATAGGTGGGATATAAAATTCGAAACATCTCGCCACATCATTTGAATGCTCGACGAAGTGACTATAACTCATAATAACCTTTAGCAGCAGTTGCGTTGAAATGCATAGTTCTTCTCAAGTTTTGACTTATTGTTGCTCCTAAGTCTTTATGCGCCTGAACACATGGAAGAGATGTATCATCAATAGTATAATGATAACTATTATCGTGTCCTGAGACTAACTTTTGAGCCCTAACCTCGAGCCCATCTAACTAATTCGTCTGGGTTGGCTTGGAGATCAAAATGGCCAACCTCACTTCTTATTATTCTCCGGATTTTGACATCATCCTCAAACAATGATGTCGACGACTGAAGCAATGGTGGTAGTTCATTGACGTAGAGAAGGAAAAGTAGGGGACATAAGATGGTTCCTTGAGGTACATCTTTTTTGACCGGCTTCCATTCAAATAGCGTCTCAATAACATTCGCTCTCTGTCTGTGGTCACGTACAAAGTTTCCTATCCACTCCAGTACAGCACTCTCTATTCCGAAGCTCGGGAGCTTCTGCATAAGACCTATGTGTGAAACATTGTCAAACGCTTTGCTAAAGTCTATGGATATCAAATCAACAGACAGACCGTTATCTAGGGCTGCTGTACAATCCTCTTTCCCAATGAGTATGTTAGTCAAACATGAATGCTTGTTTCGAAACCCGTGTTGCTCCGGAGTTAACGGATTTAACGAATCTATGTGACTTATCAACCTAACCTGAACTATCTTTCCAAGTAACTTAACGACTACGCTAGTCAGATTGACAGGTCAGTAGTCAGATACGACTTGTCTCCGATCATCATTAAATATAGGACTGATTATAGCATCTTTTCAATATCTAGGGAGTTGAGCGAGTGAAAGGAACATGTTGAAGGGAGCCGCGAGTGGTTTCGAAATGAAGACAGAAAGAGACGACAGCAGTCGTGGATGTAATCCATCGGGGCCCGGTATCTTACAAGGTTTGAGGTTAGTGATCAATGGAAGAACAGTTTCCTCAGTAACATGTGCAGATCTTATAGCTGGTATCTCAGTGTGTTCAGGACAAATATTTGTAACAATACACGTAAACTTCGCTAGAAGAGTTTGATAAGTCTCAGCCTTCGCCAGATCTGATTCAGCTAGTAAATCTGGATTTTCGTGTAACAGTAACAAGGGAATACCATCACTACGTTTTGTTCGCCGTTTAACAGACGAAAACAATCGCTTCGGACAAGGACGGATATAATATGCCAACTGTCTTTCGTAAATAGTGCGGCACCTAGCTATGGTCCTTTTACATATACTCCAGACCTTTTGATATTTACACTTTAATGATTCGTGTCCTGTTGACAAAAATAAATCTCAGAAGTGTTTCCTACGCTTCAAAAACCCATGGTAATGTGTTGACCATGGGATAAACAGTGATGTTACGGATTCGAGTGTAGCCTTATACTTATTCCATTCGTCTTATATCGATCCGTCCTGATCGACCGACCAGTCAGTCGAGTTAGCATAGCCTCTGACTGGCGGGATATTAGCTCACCAGATATAAGACGGAGTGGAGCAGATACATAATGTATACCATCTGATCATTATTCCCTGGTGGGGGAAGATGCTGAACATCGATTACATCCTCACAGTAGCGTGTGAGGACAAGGGCTAGCAAGGACAGATCATGTTCCAAGTCAATATTTGTCATTTTTGGCATGCATTGTACAAGTGCACACTGAATAATGGTTGATAAAAGGTCGCTATTAAAACCCCTACCTGAAGCTGTAAGCTCTATCCAGTTGACATGGGGCACGTTGAGATCTCCAATAAAGAAATAACATTCTGCCTTCAAAAACAGATGTCTTAAAATAAATTCGTCAGCAAAACAACACGGACTACGGCATATTCCTCCTATAGTCATTAACCCATTTCTAAACTTCATTGCACAACAGCTACCACACATTTACCACTAATATCTGCCTCCGATATGATTGTATACGAAAGTTATCCCCAATATATAACAGTATGCCTCCTCCCTCGCGACTCGCAATTCTACCACTTATAAAACATTCAAGATTCCCATTGTGAAAATTAGAACAACTCGTGTAAGCGAACAACTGCTCTCAACTATTTCCAATGTTTAACTATTGATAGGACTTTTATTATCGTATTTTACCATTCTTACTGCTATCTGTACACCTGTCTTCCTGCTATCAACATGTACTTTAACCTATTATGTGCGGTGACGTATTCTATTTCATTGTGATTATTGACCCAAATTACCTTGATTGGTTTAATATTTTCGTATAAATATTCATGTACATTAGAATAAATCCTGATGACGATCTAATTGAAAACAATTGTTTCCTTACATGTGTTGTTCTAATTTATAAAACAGATGTAGCCTGTAATGACAGAACAGTCTATATAAACGGTGAGCCAAGTTTCTGTGATAACAATTATATCGGGACTTAATTCACCCATATCACACCCTTATAGTTGAAATAACTCCTTCAATGAAGATACTCACACCCTCTTTAACCTAGTGAGCCATTTGTTTAATATGTGTCCTATCAACACCCAGTCGATCTGTAATAAAAAATCAGATCTGGCCCTATTTGTATCTCTTTATCAACCATCACTAATAATGATATCTGAAGCATGGAGCAACTGTAAAATTTCCGATATAGGTATATTTCTTGACAAGTACTTCCTATACCGAAGTGGTAGGCTGAAAGGACGGGGCGGATAACGTCTTGCTTATACTCACTCAAGCTTAAACTCACTATTATGTGATATGCCTGAATTAAACAAACGGAAGGATTCAGTGTATATTATTCTGGAGTCGTCAAATTCAGTCTTCCTACTGTTCAGCTGTGTCTACCATCAACCCAACGAATCTAGAGGGGAAATAGCAATTTTATCAGAGGTATTCACACTAGTCTCATCCCTCCCATTCACAGGCAAGCTTATTTGTGGTGTGAGGACAGGAAAAATATGCTATCGAACTTAATAATGACTCCTCAGAACTTATCGAACCCCTTCAAGGTAAGCTTTAATGTTCAAAATAGAAAGGACGAAACATATTTATTAAGGACAAACAAGTATGCAAATATCACAACCTTGTCATGGAACTACTTAGTAAATATTTTTTCCTCATTAACTAACGAAAATAACCACCAAATGAATCAGAGCTGATTCGAGTACTTTGCTCTGAAACTACCAACGTAGACTTTAAGGAACGGAGTATTTCTAAGGCAATTAGCAAGCTGAAACACTCCGACGCTCAAGAAGCAGTTGATATGTCAGCCAGTATGTTAAGAAGTTGACGTAATGATCTGTGTGATTCATTCAACGAAATGTCTGAGACATCACTATCTACGGCGTGTTACCCTATTGCCTGGGAAACTACACATATTGTTCCTGCAGCAAATATTGAAAATAATTTGCCGATCAATATAAGCCCGGTGGTATCTAGAGCGATGGAGATAGTAATTAAGGCAGCGGTAGTTCAAAATCTACTTACCAGTAATATCATCTCGACCTCCCAGTATGGGTTTCTTAGGTCCAGATCATGAGATACATGCCTAGTAGACTGCCTGAACGACATAACTCTGAAACGAAATGACGGAATTCTTGTATTGGTCCTATTCTTATACTTTAAGAGAGCTTTAATTAAGGTCCCACACAAAAGGCTTCTCGTCAAACTAAAGTCCTTTGGAATCAACAACCCATTACATTCATGATTTGCTCCTTTCGAGACAGAACGTAAACAAAAGATAAAATACAATGACTTTCTCTCATCACATACACCAAGGACTAGTGGAGTTATCCAGATAAGTGTATTAGGTCCACCCTTGTTTTCATGTATATGAACGATGTGTGTAACATTACAAAATTTGGGAGATCATACTTATATGCTGATGACCTCAAGATAGTATACAGATTTAAGCTTAAATCTTTCAGTGAAATTATATCCCAGATTCAAAGTGACCTCAATAACCTAACCATCTAGGACAAAATTGGCGATTACCGACTAATCACAGCAGCGGTAATCCAAGAGGAAATAAACAAGTTGTACGAATGGACTATTTCGTGGAATATGCCACTTAATGTTGACAAAAGTGGATTTATTCACATTGGTCGCTGTCTTAACTTAAATCTGACTGTACAGACACATACACTCAAACCTCTTAACACTGTTCGTGACCTGGGTTTAAGATATAGCAACAGTCTGAACTTTTCTGAACACATTATATCTCAAGTATCCAAAGCTAGAAAGCTCATCGGATTGATAATGCTAAACTTCAATAATATCGAATCGAGATTGTTACTATACAGAAAATGTATCTTACCCATTCTTGAATATGGTATTTTAGTTTACAGTAATTGTAGACATACTGATCTGATTAGAATTGAAGGTGTTCAAAGAAGGTTCACTAAAGCTGTTCTGCGGTATTCCGATAACAAAGACTATTACCAAAGATGTCAACAACTCAACTTAGAGCCTCTTTGGATCAGACGTATCAAATTAAATCTTGTCTTTATCTACCGGCTTATTAACGGTATTTCCTACTCTTCGGTATCCACCCCTTCATACCTTATGATATCATCCCACAATCTACGCAATAAGGAGAATATTCTAGCGATTCCAAGAACCCACACAAACTTACGTCAGAATTTTTTCCTTATTCGCTACTCAACCATGTGGAACAGACTGCCAGTGAACCTCCGTTGCAGTGAAACTACAACCCGGTTCAAAAGTCTCCTTGACGATTTTCTTTCCGAAAGTGGATTATGTCACCTATTGAATATCAATGTATTCAATAATGATTTATACAAACAAGGTCCGTCATCCATTTAATTGCTTGAAAAGCAAAATAAAACCTTTGAATCTTTCCACATCTATTTTATTTTATTTCTATTTATCTTAATATATGAAATCTGATTATGTTCGTGTTTATCATTATTTCCGTTATTAATATCATTATTAGTTCCCTGACACATTAGATATTCTTTTTGTATCTTCTTATCCTTCTAAACATATTTAACTCCAGATTGTCCTTTAAAATCAATTTTGACTTTCATAGCATCAATCTTAATTATTATTGCACAAATATTTATACTAATATCCGGTTTCACTCTGTATACTATTACATAAATCTAAATGTATTCATCCGAGTGCTTTAACGGATTTTTATTTTATTTTTGCAATTGTTGGTTTCCTTCTGAGGTTGATATTTATTACACAATTATTATTCTTATCATGGATCAAAACTTTTCACTAGGTGTTCACTTCTTTTCACTCCATTCTTTCCCTCTAAATAAATATTATTCTTAAGATTACGAAGTTTGTAATTAAAACAATAACTTGTGTTACACTTAAATTTAATTCTCAGACCCGTTTTATCTTCACTATGCATATATGACTCATACATATTGATATTTTATTATCCTTTTCACTTAATTGAGACTTTCATAGCATCACTCCAAACTATGTGACTGCACAAACATTTATATTCTAGCGTCATATCTTACTGCAATTATAAGTTATTTTTTCTTAATTATTTTTTCTTACTAATTTGACGATACACACATAGTCGTTTGTTCTTGTTTTATGTTCATAAACACGCCTATTAAACTGTTTGTGTACTTCACGTCTCCTTTATTTCTATTCCCTTATTTTCTGCATTTCCTTCTTTAGACTCAATTCAATATTCTTCTCAATTGCACAGACCCGATTTATTATTATTAATATTCTACTATTATTGCTCAGAAATTTTTTTTAATGGCCAGTAGAATGCTGACATTATTGAAAATTGTGTATTATTGCATTTTTTTGAAGAAACCCGAAATGGTTTCTTCACAACACTTATGTACCCATAAGATGTTTGTGAATAATAATAATAACTGTGAGATCATGCATTTAGAGAAACAACACCGTGAACTACTACTTTACTCAAATAAATATAAAGTTCAAACACTCAAGTCAGTGCACAATCAAGGCATTAATTACACAAAAATCCTACAATTTGAGGGAAATGTCTTCCTTACCATTTCTAAATCTAGACGGATAATTGGTTTCATAATGAAAATTTTTTAACAGAGGTTAAGCTTACGCTTTACAAAATATTTATGACCTTCTATTGAATATTGCGCATTTATCTTCTCAAATATGGATACTGCAGGCAAGAGTGGGAGATGTCCAAAGATGCTTCACACGTCGACTGCTAGGATGTGACTTCACTCTCGACTACACAGGTAGACGTAAGCACTTATCCTTAGAACCTAAATGGCACCATCGCCTGAGGAATAGTCTATCATCTTTTTTCAAAGTTATACTTAGTTTCTAATTTCTATCCTCCTGACTATTCCCAGAACTCCCACCAAACACACATGGTGTTTTAATTTCTTGAAGTAATTTTTTGTGTTTCTGAACTAATTCTTTGTCTAAATTCCGAATATTCATCCCAGCAACCAACCAGTCACGAAGTTGAGTTTCCGATTGGCCTCGAAGGTTGAACTTTGAGGTTTGTTGCTGTGGTTCAAGTATAAAGTGCTTAACTTTCTGATCGTTTTTGTTGCATCATTTTCTGAAACCTTGACCTCTCTCTGCATTAAAAACTAGCACACTGCACATGACTTGGTAGTAATTCTTTGAGAGATTCATATGACAATCAAAATATTTTCTCTGAAATGCCAGATACTTTATCAGGTTGTATGCTTCTTTACCTATGAACGTTGTAAATTTATCATCTTTAATATGCTTTCTATTCACTCACTGGGTTCTGAACCGATCCATATAGTCCTCGAAGCCATCCCCACTTAGATTAATATCCGACTGTTCAAGATTTAACTCTGTCACGAAGCTAATACGATAGTTAGAAGTATTCGAATTTACATGCTAAATAAGAATTCTTGAAATGGTGTGATTTGAGGCAGGTGGGACTAGATGAGTGCGAATGAATATATTATAGTTTGAATTTGTAGTTAGCGGGTAATCAAGTAAAAAGGAATCACCAGAGAATACGATGTCACGGTGAAGTCGCTAGGATTGCGTAAATGTAGAGGATTAAGAGTTTAAAACGGAAGATAAGGGCAAATAATCGATTGATTATGCAAGCAAAATGATCTATAAATAGGTAAGTGCGTAAATACTGCCAGTGTGTAAAGAATATGAAGGAGAAGTTGATACGATAATTTGTCACTGATAATAAATATTAAATATGATGAAGTATATAGTGTAAACTAGAATGAGACTAAGTAGTCATACCTTAATTATTTCACCCAAATGACTCGACTAAAATAGTCATGGACGTTGCCTGCTCTGCTTCTTGTTCTTTATTTTTTACCCTCCTTTTCAGCCCTCTCGAAATATGCCACCGAAAACACATATGAAACGAGTGACTTCGTCTTGTACCATCAATAATACCTCAGATGTTTTAGATGGATATATGACTGTGATTCTTAGAAGCTCTCAAATTTACGGGATTTATTTTCGACCATCATTTGCACATAGCAACACAACCTTCGTAGAGTGCGTTAACTGTCATGCTGGTAGTACGAGTTTTGCTAATGTTATTTTCATTCATATGGAACTCAAAACAACTTTCAACCAATATCAAAGTGAGAATCTTCAATACGAACGTCAAGGCAGTTCTACTATATGGAGCTGAAACTTGGAGAACTACAACAACCACCATCAAGAAGGTACAAGTATTTATAAATAGCTGCCTACGCAAGATACTCAACATCCACTGGCCGGATACCATCAGCAATAGCCTTCTGTGGGAGAGAACAAAGCAACTTCCAGCTGAAGAAGAAATTAGGAAAAGACGATGGAAATGGATAGGACATACATTACGCAAACCGTCAAACTGCATCACGAGGCAAGCCCTAACTTGGAACCCTGAAGGGAGGCGAAAAAGAGGAAGGCCAAAGAACACATTGCGTCGGATTATAGAAGCAGATATGAAAAGGATGAATTACAACTGGACGGAGCTAGAAAGGATTGCCCAGGGCAGGGTTGGATGGAGAATGCTGGTGAGTGGCCTATGCTCCTTCACGAGGAGTAACAGGCGTAAGTAAGTAAGTATTTTCATTCATATGTGAGAAGTGATATCCCTCTAATTCTGTGATCAAATTATCTCATAAAATACCAGCCTAACATGGTAGCTTACTACAGTGAAGCCTGTATCATCTGCAGCGATCTGATCTTGCCTGTAAACTGGCATTCCGCATATAACATAATGTAGTTAAAGAGTAACTTATTATTATTATACTGTTAGGCATCTAGTCCATTTCCAAACGTTTATAGTTATTTGGAGCTATTTAGGTTGGGGCAGATTGTAGTGAGCGCAAATGTGACCTGACCTTGACGTCTACTCTTCTTGTGGACTTCGCGAAATGCTGACTCGCGGAGCAGTGTCTTAATATTAGTGCGGGATGGTCTTATGGAGATGATAACGCGTATTTAGTATGTTGCATAGCATTGTCAGGTCGCCGCTTGTTCTTCCACAAATCACACGATATAATACGAGATGGTAAGGCTATTAGTACTACTTCCTTCTACTCTTGGTTGTAAGATCAGGAAAAGCAATTTACATTTTGATTGAGTTTTTTAGTAAATTACACAGGTAACTGAAAGAGCAATGACTTCATTAAATACAAAAACATTTCACCGATGAGTAGAAGTTAATACGCGAAATGTGTTGTCTACATAAAATAAAGAATTAAATAACCGTTAGGAGTACACCAAGGATAGAATTCAACGATGAATAATATTCCTGAATCAACTTATTAATTTGGAAAATTTCTTGCACACTGTAGATTGTCAATTAACTACAGTTCAACTCATCCGAAAATATTAATTAAAATGAGGTGAAGTTTACGATTATTCTGGATGCTGTATAATAAGTGGTTGGTGAATATATTGGCCTACAGCTAAGTTTTTTCCCCGCCTTAACAAAGCAGCCTGGCTTTGTTGCGACTGATAAAAGTATAGGAAACTGTATCAGTAGCATTAGATACATTCAATTTCAAATCATTACTTTAACCAACTAATCTTGTTTCAAGACATAACGACAAGTAATTTCTGTTTGTCACGTATTTAATCTAACAACAGGTTGTTAGTCGACTCATGAGCAGCTACCTTCGGCTATTACAAGGCTTTTCTTCACAGAACCAACTCCCCAACAGTATGATCTACTTTATTTTACGGATCTGCAGTTGTTCCAAGTTATTCATATGTCTTTCTGGGCGAAAGGATGCAACTATATGAGAAGTATGTCTCATTTGACTGTGGCACTCTCACTATCACCAGTGGGGACAAAGGCTTGGACGTTTTTGGTTAGAGACTGGTCATTTATCAAGAGACAGCCCAGAGCTAATATACAACGAGAGAACAGGGATAGTTTCCCGAAGTAACAAGTAGACTAACGATTTTTATTGAGTACAATAAGTGAATGATAATTATTCGATGCTTCGTCGAAGTATCATCAAGTTGAGATAATGAGAGTTGTGCGTGTAGTGTACAGTTGTGGAACACATTTGTTCCGGAGATAGGATAATATACTTATTGCGAACAAAGACAAGTTATACAGAATGCCCACGTCTGCGGAGCCACCTATCTGGTACACTAAAGGAGGAAGGAATACAACAAGACTTCACCCACCAAATACTTAAGACTACAGTTTCCGATAACAAATCTTAGGAATGGATTGCCTTTGGAAAAAGGCCTTTGTCTTATTTGATTCTTTACTTCAAACTACTCAAAAATCTTACTTATTCCACATGTAAGATAGTTTTTGCCCGAGATTCACATGAATATGAACTTCGAAACAAAGTATCTACCAACATAGTTGAGAAACACAGATCAAAAACTCAGGAAAACCTCTTCCTCATCAATTATGCAATAATATGGAACAGTCTTCTCTTCGAAATACGCACGGCAAATGAATTACATACGTTTGTAAAATTGCTTGATCAAGCTCTCACTTGCGCTGATCTAGCACGTACGAACACATCTGCGCCCCACTCAGATATCATAGGCTCTCTCCATGTCTAGACCAAAATGGACTTCAAGTTCAGTTTGCCTTATTTTCTTACTTCGCAGTTGTATTAGTTACATTTTCTATCCTATTTCTTCACTTGAAGTAGACAGGTAACTCACTGGACCTATCGGTACAGTTCAACTAAACTCGGTTGCTAAGGGACACCCACCACCATCCTAAAAAGTCAAGGGGACAGCACAATCGACTGCCTGCTACCAGTGGTCTTGCATCTATGGAGCCTATTACCTACCAACTGGTTACGACAACACAAAATAACATCAGCACCAAGTTAATGTGAGTTTCTTCCTGTTTATTATTGATTAACATTTTCCTCTTCTGTACACTATATTGACTAGCAATTAATATTATTTCACCACTCGTTACCTATCTACAACTCATATACTTCTGTACTTTTCCGCCTGTTTTAATAAACAACAGTTCTACATTATACCCTTCTTAATGCTTATACTCTGATTGGCAAACTATACTTCATGATATGGTCAATTTAAGCACTTCATCAATGCCTTACCTACAATACAGAACTCGTAATTGCCTGATAAGCTTGTAAAATTTTACTTATAGAACAGTGTTTCCCAACAGGATGTGAAACACAGAGCATTGTGTGAGGTATGATATATATCCAAAAATTAAGGTTAAATGAGCCTAACACCACAAAAGGAGGGAAGGTGGAGTTACTGACCAGCAAGCATTGATGGTCAGGGCGATGACCTCAATCCACCCATGTTTGTGGGGCAGAACATTTTGTTTGTATTAGGCTCTTTATGGTTGAGAGCGAGTCAATCAATTTGTGATATAGACTGTCTTCCAACGCTCACCACTCAGAATCATGTTTCCAATTTTATGTTGGATTAGCTATTCTACTAAGACAACCTATAACAGGCTAACTCGGACTTTTACATTTAGGATTGTGTGGCTGGCATCACGTGGACAAAAAAAAGAAAAGAAGGAAAAAAAACTAGACAATAAAAGTTATATTTATTAGTATTCTGAATACTTCACCGTCTATATGCACACTCGCTTCTAATGGACCGCTTTCCTTGTACCAACCCTGACTTCCCTTCTTTCATGTGAGCTTACTCCAACTTGTTGAACATCACAACTCATTGTTCTTTATCGCTACATTCTCTTATACGGAGCCTCTGACTTCATTTCACTCTAACAAGAGATAATATGAATTTGATCTAATTTATTATACCTCTGTCTGTTCTACTACAAAATGTTGAGCAACGTTTGGCGTTCATATCCAAGTGCCTTGCTGCTCTTCTGTTCCTCTTTTTTTCTTCAGAATCTTGCTCTGAGGGCACAGCTATGGAACTTCTGAGGTCTGGAACAAACTTGACGTACGCGTCTCCTCAAAGTCATGGTTTACAGCAAGCACTCTGCGAGTCTAACTTATGACAACTATAAACTTGATAAGCTAGGAAGCATGCTGTGAGCCAACAAATGTTGTTACTTGTAAATCATGCCTGTAAAAATGGCGTGTACCTGCTCATGCAGAAATATATTATTATTATTATTATTATTAAAAACTTTGAGCAATAGATGACATCTTGTTAGAACATATTAAATATAAGGACAAAATTCTCCAGATTCGGGCTCATATCAAGGAAAATGAACAGTCCTTCAGCTTCAAAGAGTCCCGAACACGTATTTGAAATACCGAACCAAAACACGTTAGAAACCGAAACTTCAAGATAAAGCAGTGAATTAAAAGTCAGTATGGTGAACGATATTCACAATAACAGTAGCAAGTCAGTTAAATACTCATAAATTGCCCAGCTTCAGGTATGAATGGAGAAAAAATAATTACTCGTAATTATTTGTTATCAAAAATGACTTCATTAGGAAGAACTCACAAACACCACCTTAAAATTTAATAGAGTTCAACCCAAACACATAACTACGGAGATTAATTAAAAGAAAGGAGTGTAACCCAACAGGTTCGATTGTGGCCATAATTTATACTCTGTATGAGTAGTTAGGTCCTGTAATCGCTTCTGTCCGAAATGTTAAAAATCTCTTTTCTACTCTCTTAAAGAACCTCAACATGTGCATAGGAACTGAGAGCATGATCTACTACCGTTCTTTTAGATGTTAACTTAATGTGGTCAGATTGAAGTTATGTAACTAATTAATTTACGACGTCTTATACTGAAACCCATTTCATGAGACAACTCACTATCTCGGTTCATTATAACTCGAATGATGGTTTGATTCGTTTCGCAGTCACCTTATAGTATAAAAAACGAACGATTGAAGATGGCAACAGCAACTCCAGAAAATCTACTAATAAAAATGGATAGTGCAGATGATCTACAGCCGGAGTCACGTAAATTTTGGTAATATAAACAAAACTGTATTTATTCAAGTGATTTGGACCACATCTTGGGGTGAAGCAGTAGATAAAGTCGTTGGAAAACTTAAAAACAGAGTAAAAGATCGACATCAGTTTACATTTACAAATATATTTACATTGCCGCCGCACTTTCCTTTATTGATTGATTGCTTCTGGGGATACGTACTGAAACCTTGTAGTGACACTAAGCAACCATCTTGTAAATCATTTAACCAGGGCTCTTGAATTGTGAACACACCACAATTACAATACATGTTCAGAATTAGGAAAAAAAGAAAATTCACCATGCCAATTAGTGATAGGCAATTGTAAGTTAGCAGTTCAGGAATCAGCATCTTATTATTCTCCAATCTTTTCAACGCATATTGCCAGCTACCACGATGTCTCTGGTTGTTTTTTGTAGCTTGTCAGGCGCTAGTTTGTAAAATTTCCATACACAAAACGGAATAGATCACACGACTAATTGACGTAACATTGTGTTAAAATGAACAAAATGGATAACTTGTTGAAATATTTTGATGGTAGGAACAAGTAACCCACACATTCATGCATGTCGCTCTCTGTGGTTAGTTCACTGTACAACAGACAGTGACTACATCCTTGCATGCGCTGGAGCTATTCCTTTGGCTGATCATTCCAAGACCTTGAGTAGAATCGGTAAATGCGTTCAACGCGACAGATAACTCAGCCAGTGTTCAGTGGTATTTAACTGTCATTTATTAACTTTCTTCTTGTTCGTATTGCTTTATACATCTAGATTTCGATCTGGCGACATCAAAGATCTATTACCTAAAGAAATAGAGGCTTTTAAGGCATAAACTTCTATTCCTTCCCCAATCATTTTAACTATTTTTGGTTCAGTCGACAGATCTAGTGGCTCTCTCCAAACAGCATGGTTTTTTGCCGCCAAAAATGCTCAGTAACTCCTTGAAGTTGGAAAGTTGGAGCTGCATCATATAATCAAGCAATCCATATCGGAGAGTTTCAATGTTGGTAGTTATAAATGTATTTATTTTGGCTATCAAAGAATGTCTTCTTGCTTAATCAGATTCCCGGTAACAATGAAAAGTATTTTTTCTAATGACAGAAGCGAAATGTATCAACATTCACGCTTTATGATTCTGTCCACAGGAGTTTGAATTAACTTTTCATCAGAACGTTATTGATTATTGGCTCACCTACTTTCCATTGTTTTGTCATGTATCATTTTCAATATTTGGCGCGTGATGTCTACTCCGGAGGGTGTTTTGTTGCCAGATGGCCGGAAAATCGGAGACCTAAAGGTTGCTGATCTTCGAAACCAACTAGAGATTAGAGGTCTTAGTCGCTCAGGAGTAAAAAAAGACTTGTGCGCACGTCTATCGGATGCTGTAGATGGAGAATTGCGTCAAATGAGAAATGTAAGTTACCACATATATGTCTGAGTTTCTGAAACACCTTTTTACCGTACTAATTCTCATTGTGGAATGTTACGTCATGACGTTTAAGGATTCTAGGTATGACAAAGTGCTTTGGTTTCCTTGTGAATATTTAAGTATATATTATTGGTCATTAGGCTGTTTAGAAAAGAGTCGTAGTGTCTGTATTTATTGTTTCTTCCTTTTACTGTCTAAGATAGTATCAGTTACGTCGAAAGTTAGGTGAGTTATGACGTTTATCAGGTATTGTCCTGGATCTCTTCATAGAGTATTTAAAATGGATCAAGGAGAGGTCACAGGTTACAACAGCCTCACTCAGCTACTAGCTCAAAGTTTTCTTACAGACTGAGAGTCGCCAAGATGCTATCCTACTGCTCATCCGCTTCAAACGAACGGTTTGTACTTTTTGTGTTTCATTGGAAGGCTCGATAAGTATACACGTATCAACTGGTGACCGGTAGTTCACTACCTCCTAATACGTGGCTAAAACCTAAGCAAATTACTACTGAGAAGTATTTAGATTATTATTTAAATGTTTTGAAGCAAGATTAAAGCTAACAATAGACTCTTCAAAAGCCCTCGCTAACTGATGTGTGGGCATGCATGATAATGATCGGTTGTCTGCTTAGATATGTAGATAGTCTGACAGGTGTCAGATGAGTTATATATTCCCCTATCCTTATTATTATTGTTACTCACCTATTACTGACTGTTTATTGTTAGATTGTGTCGGGTTTTGGTGTAGAAATATATCTACATTATGGTCAGGCTAATCACGTGTTTTTTTTATCTAAGTTGTGTTGACGTCCTGTAAAGTAGGCACTGGGAGGGAATCTAGTGTAGATATTCGTCAAAGGCAAATTAACGTCCCATACGTGTAAACGTGGGAACCCAACGGTTATAACATTAGACGAAGTAAAACCGAGCGTTATACGATTAACAATAGTATTGAATGCATAAAGGTGGATTGGAAATTTGTAAACGTCATTTGAAGCGTAAAGAGCAGTAGTAGCAAATTTTACCGTTAACGTGCTAGTTGAGTGATAACTGGAATCGGTAATCCAATTGATATAACTCAACTTCATGATCCCACTAAAATCTATGTGTATGAAGAACATCCTTCACATGGAGTGCGTTGACACCTCAACGTGAGTGCCTGGATATTACATGGGTCATAAATGAAACGTTCCATTCGATGTGAAGGCAGTGTTTTGACTTGAATAGCACTCAGGTTATTTTAAATCACCCTCCCCATTTTCATCTATTTTAGGAGTCTGGATCTGTTGCCAAGTGTGTAGAATCAGAAGACCCCCTTGGTGGTAATAATAATGTACAAAACGAAGATACTTTAGAAATTGATGCAGTCGCATCGGACGAAGAAATTACTGAAGTATCTACATCTGCTGATATATCTGAAGTCAAGTAAGAATAAATGAATGCCTCAATTTTTTCTGATTCGGTTTTTCATATATTAGTTGAAGCTCCTAGTCAGTTGTCAGTGTTAGGTCTCGAATGATTGTTTGGCAATTTAATTGCCACTTCAAGTCACAACAAAAAAAGCCACAGTAGGGCTAAACTGAAAGTGGTACCAAAAGCTCTAGAAATTTTAACACAATAGTTACAGCCCAAAACGATCAGTTGCGACCAAGGAATGGAAATTTAAGCATGATATTTTGCTGAAAATTTTTGAGTGAAGTGGAAAATCGACACATTATGTAACACAACGCCTTCAATTGTTAGTTACAAGTATTGTGTGGATTCCAAATTACGGAGTCGCGTAATAGCCTTGGGACTTTGGTATAAACTAAAATAGTCAATTGGAGCCCAACTTTGAGAGTTTGTCATGAAAATTCTGCCAATCCTTATCAGACCGTGTTTTCTGGTTAGGATTAATGTAGTTCGTTCAAGAAAATATAACACCTAAAACCAGTAATTTTATCTAAAAGTTTTGTGATTGGTTCCAGATAGATTTTCATCACATCCTTAGAATTGCTTACGCACTTTCTTCGCTTAATAACGGCTTACATAAACCAAACCAAAATGTTGGGTATCCAGATGTGTCCGAGTATATTTACTAGTTAGCTTGCCGCACAATAATGTTTACTTTTAAATGAAAAATTCAAGTACCTATCCATTGACAAATCGAGTTGAGATTCCGTTCATACGTATTTGAATACTTGTCTTTCAAAATATGCTGCGCTGCAATCTATTTAGTCATACTCAACCATAAATTTGAAGGAAGTGTTGCCAAATTCCCAAATAAGACTTGTTCTTCATTTCCGTGTAGTGACCAGTCATTTTTGTAATGATAATAAATTTCTCTGTATTTTTATTTATGTGAACACAAATATTGGTACAAAGGGACACCAAATGCATGTGCGCCACACAAACCATTCGATATGTGTGAATCTAGAATACTGCCCGTGCACCCAAACTGAAACAGGTTTTGTTAGGGGACTACACCTCAAGCCTTTGACCTAAACGTCTAATCCGCAAGACAGTGGTATGATGTTAGGAGTTGTAGTCCTACGGTAATCTGTATCCAACAGGTTCATACGCCATTTGTTTCCTTAGGATCCGGGGCCGATGTGCATCATTGGTTTAGAATTGTGGTTTTTCAACTCTCCCCTATATGAATCCTCCATGTCCACCAACCCGGTTAAAGCGTTGGCCATTCGCACTTCGTCCTTTGAATTTCGTAAAAACACCAATGATAGAAGGTAGTGAGTAGGACTTCTTTGAAAGTGTTCGTATACGCGTGACTATGTGAGAGCATTTCAAAAGTTTGAGCGGACTCTTCGCACACTCGATCATATCAGGGCAATTTTTCCGTATGAGGAAACTGAACAAATTAGTTGGTGGCTCATTTAACGCAGACGAACCTCTAAATACATCTAACTATTGTTTTTGCTATGTTTTACTACTTCTGTTACTTAAGTTTATCTCCTATTCATTGTGTGTCTTACGTGTGTTTATCCTGAAAATGACATCGTCCGGTATTGGATAGCGTTGTTTTCACATTTGGTACCACAACAAAAATAATACTGAACCATTGGTTTCCCATTAAAATTTGATTATCTGTTGTTGGACTAGAAATTTTCAGGAATCGATCTACCAGAAGGTCCAATTATGGACTTAGAATACTCATGATATAGTCCTGTCTGGTGAAAACACTGATAAAATGCAGTCTTTTGATAATACTATGCAACAATGCCAGGATGTTTGGGATGCGTTTCTCCTCTAAATGCAAGTTGTTGCTTCAGGACTGGCCTATGTCAACACCTGAGCTAAGGATAGAGTTGAGTAGTCGAACGTATCGACAACCTCACTTATCTTGGAAGTCTGGTCAGCTTTAATGCGTTAATGTTTGACAAAGTCTCTACACGGATTCGAAAAAAACGGTTCGCTTTTGCCAAACCGCGTCACCACTGGCGAAGGCGGTGGCTTCCACGTGCACTATAAGTTTCGTCCTAGCGACTCCACACCGTGCATTATTTATAGAGACTGGTTGGAATTGGCGGAACAGTGATCAGTTTATAACACAGTGACATATGGAAGAAGGCTGTGAAGACTGAGATCCGTTGGTCATTCACGATTTTTTTGTTGATGTCCTAGAGGTAGTGCAACACAGTGACGTAAGACATCAAATATGGTTTAAAATAAAGCCAAAGGCAGTCCTAATGTAATTTTTTTTACTTTATATAGGTCAGAGGAGCTTCTGTACCTGAAAAATCCTGTGGTTGCATTTTTCCTTATGTAACCGCTTTTCCTTTGTATACCACTCTGGTCCAAATATTTATCCTTTTGCTGTTTTTACTTATATTTACTTTTCTCTGTCTTCACAATGTTAGCTTATCGTGTGGTACATATTCATTTTAGTGTTCATTTGTACCATTTTTTGTGTTTAAATAATAAACAGTCATACTTATGTTAATTTATCTTTGCTGATGTATGGAACTTGTCCGGTGCACATTATCTCTGTATTGCTTTGAAGAACTTAATTAAATCAACATAGCATCGTGTAAGCGATGTCTTCACTAAACTCTAGTACTTTTGTG
The DNA here is from genome assembly GCA_944470405.2 of Schistosoma mattheei. Lineage (NCBI taxonomy): Eukaryota > Metazoa > Platyhelminthes > Trematoda > Strigeidida > Schistosomatidae > Schistosoma > Schistosoma mattheei. The sequence continues at coordinate 19,020,907 of OX103946.1, read as the reverse complement.
AAAGTAGTTGATATTTTTTCTCAGCAAACTTAGTTTCAAGGTATTATTATACTGAACATATGAATAGAACCAAAGGATCGTAGATTGTTACAGTATAACTAGTTACTACATCGTACTTTGTTCATATTAATTCTACTAAGACATTTCATTTTGTTTTCAGCATTGAAATAGCTGTAAGTTTAACTGTTAATATTTGATACTTGATATAATCTGTTCTTAATAGCGTAAGAAAAATCAGTTGTAGTATGATCGTGTATAGATGTTTATAGATTTTATATCATTTGTAGCATTGATAGTGGATTTATGCAATTATAATATGTCATTTTATTATTTTTTGTTGTTAAATATGTTAATAACTTACCGAAAACCTTCCTTCTTTATCCTTCGTCACTGGTGTTTGTTTTACCTTTTTTGTACTTGCCTAAATGTACTCCTTGTTCCTGTTTATACTCGCTAGTCGTTCACATATGAGATGGTCGCATTCGCACTACGCGTTTGTTAGACAGCACGCTTACTGATGTCTCACCTAATCAGTCAATTGGGGCAACTTATAATCCAATCATATATGGCCTTTGATTATAACGACGGTTATACCTTTCGAAATTCAAATCTGTAACTCTTCTTACTATGCTGGTCGTGTTGCATATGGATTGTGTTGAAAAAAAACTTCATATTTGAAAATTACTGACAATTGTTACGCAATCTCTTTTTCACTAACCAATGTTGAAATAAAAAGACATCCTAACAACATAAATATTTAGTATCTTTAAAACCAAACTGTTGTTGTCTAAACTGTCGTTATCGAATAAAATCAATTGTATTGCCCAACAGTAATTATTCTTTCGCTTTTCTAAATTGACATTTTGTCCTTTTTCACTCAATATCTCAGTTCTCGTTTTTTGTACATTTACAATTGCAAAACCTTCGTGATTTAATCTCACATGAACTAAGGCGCTTTTTTATTTCAAACTCGATTTGTTGTCTTATTTTGTAAAAAATCTGTACTATTCCATCTTATTCTATCAGTGTCGTTTCTTAATCTGGTTACTTTAAAGAAAATCATTCATTCCTCCTTTTGGTATTGTACCACTAAACATTCAACAATCCACGTACCCTAAATGTAATATTTCTTAATTTTGATAACGATCTCTTTGAAAGACAATCCACATGATAACATTGTTCTGCAAATCAGTCTTTTGTATTATTATTGTTATTATTACCAAATCACTTATTGGTCTTCTTAGCTTAAATCGATAAATATTTTCAAGTGACAATTTAGTTAATTACACTTCAAAACATCACTCATTTCCTCTTACTAAAAATTGACAATTATGTAATGAAAGACCTATGGTCATGATAATACAGAACAACTTATTTTTATACATCTCGATATTCGATGGTATAATTCTCAGAAGAACCGCGTATAGTGATGTGTACTCTACGTGATCTGTCAAGTATATGTAGAAACGAAGTTTCAGGTTAATTTTTTTTTCGTATTACGTTGTTTGTATTTTTCTTAAAAAAGATTTTTTAAATGTGTTTACTTTGTTTACTCCAGTTGTTGTTGCTCATAAGATAGAGGCATTTAATTAATTGTCCATGACGAAATCCTGTTGTGGTGCTGGTTTTTATGTAGCCCTGCTAGCATGATTGATTCATTCTGTTGTGCTATTATGCATTAAGTTTATTGTTGCTACAAATGAACAATAGCGTAAGTGAATGGTTGTTTTGTCTTGATTCATAAAAAGTGTTTCTAAAATTTTCTGACTGTCTGTCAGCAAGTGTGAAATAAGATAACCATCACGGAGTGTTTCTTGATATGTTTGTTTGTTTGTTTTCCAACTAATGATTTATTAATAAAGTTGAGTAATGTGATCTTACGTATTTGTTTTGTTACATTTAAATTACTTGGATTTTAGAAGTCTGAAAGTCTTTGTAAGTCGCCATCTGTAATCTCCGAATCTAAACCGGGTAAGTGCACTTGCAAATGTCAAGTATATTATGAATTGTATATTTACGCCGTATTAAAATATGATTCCTTTTAAGTTATGGAGGGTGTCCGTTCATCTGTCAAAGGGAAAAGTGCAGTAATTATGTATGTTAGTTTATAAAGCATATATCTATGATGCTTGTTCATTTCTATATAGAGTACAATTATTTTAGGCTACTAGCTCAATTTTAGCGGGCCGATACCATGTTATTTATAGGGTCTCCGTAGTATATCACCACAGCTTAGCTTACTACTGTTATGCACAATATAATTAGTGTGCACTTTTTTGGTTTTACTCCAAATTAAATCTCCTCTTTATTGTTATATTTTTATTTGAACTGGTACCACTTATCGTTATTCATAGATCCTAACAACTCAGGAGTGTCGGCTGAAGTATCGAACTTCGAGGTCACCGATGGTACACAGGTTTCAGACCCACCTATTTCGATTACGACTGATACCAAAACAGAAGTGGAAGCACAACCGGTACGTAGAAGACAGTGGGGGTCACGCTCAATCGCGAGCACCCCATCATTGTCTTCAGAATCTTTAGAGGTAGGTCTTTGACTCTTATTCCGTAAAAAAAGCCGATGGTGTTTATTTTCTTAAATAGAAAAGTCTGACGCAAGCACTATTTAAGATCTAAGAAAACCTTAAATATGTAATAAATGAGACTTCATTTGTTGATCAGTCTTTCAAAAACCTAGTAGTCATGTATCAGCTAAAATCTTGACATGAATTAGCTGCCGTTAGTCAGTAATGATCATTTTACGCCGGTGCAACATACTTTGAAAGCTACATAGTCAAAAAGGTGCTCGCAACTTCATACAATAATTTGTGGGCTTCACGTAATACGTAACACATAAACAGCACTACATAACGTAGAAGTTCTGTTATAAACTAGCAATCTTTCAAAGACACTAGAATTAAATGTTTACAGCTTCTGTTCGTCTTTCATTTTCAAAATTCATACTTCTGATTGTGTCGGTTGTCGAGTTTTCTAACCTACAAATTTTCACTCTTACAATTTCCATAACCCCACCTAAGCGGAACTACAGTCATGAAAGAAGCAAACCCAGTACTTTATATCTCTTTTTGAAAAGAAAACAGTTAATACATTGGGACCTGCTCCGGTCTGAGCACCCGAGTAGTGTCACGGCTCACACAGAAATCAAGTGACTTGTGTGGCGCATATGTATTTGGTGCTCCTTTGTACCAATATTTATGTTCAATTAAATAAATAAGTTGGAGATAAAATTAGTCAGTCAGGAAATGAGAGTAGACCATACTGAACAACGATGAATGGTGAGAAAATATTAGTGCATGTAAGTAGCAATCATATTTTCAGTGTGAGTTTAGATCTCATCGACTGGCTGTCAAGTAGTGCGGGAAAGGTCAATCTCCAACTGAATCAGCGGTGTTTAAAAATAAAATAGTACTAACCACTTTAGTTCTGGGCATAAACTCCTTTAAGCTGAAGTTTAACTGGGAAGCTTTCACAATTTACTCAAAGTTGAATTGACTCCAAATCAAGTTTTTTATTTTTATTATTGGTATTATTAATTTTTTTAATAGAAACTCATACCAACTTCATGTTGGATACGAAGTAAAAGTACAGTGATAGATAATGAAAATGATGAAGTTTCACACACATCACCTGTCGCTATTCAGGACACCGTCAGTCATATTGATGATTCAAATGAGAAATGTGAACCGTTTAATGATGATGTTGATGATAATGCGAAAGAGGAAAATAATGAGTTTGATCATAGAATTAAAAATAAATTATTCACCGATCATAAAAATAATCATAATATTAATGAAGAAAACAGTTCCGACAACAGAATTAAAGACAATAGTAATAATAATAATAATCTTGAGCGTGAGCTTGAATTAGAAGTAGATGCAGTTGTAGAAAACATGGATACTTATGATGACAATAATAACCCTATTGAAGAAATTTCAGTTGCATATGATTCTCGTACTGTTCATTTATCGTCATCTGATATAAGCCCAAAATTAGATGTCATTATCAAGCGTGGATGTGTTGTTAATACTGCTTCTACTACTACAACTACTATTAATATAACAACACCACCACCAATAACTATTGCTGCTATGACTACAGGCATAAATGTTAATTATCCTACTATTACACAGTCTACCAATCAAATGACAAAAATAGGAGAAGGACTACAATCGAATTCATGTCATTTAACTAAAACAAAGAAATCACCACCGCCTAAACGCAAAGGTCCCAAAGGTAATTAAATAAACGTATATATGCAATTTATTTAATGTATAATCCTCTAAATTTTTCTTGTAATTTTACGTTTTATTCTCAACTTGTAACTACTCTCAGTCCAGACGTTTAGAACGATAGGCGGAACATTTTAAGGAGCAGTTCAGCTGACCTTCAGCTACTCTACAACTACCCTCCATTCCCAGACAGTGTGAATGGAACATTGAAGTAGGTCCCCCAACTCTAGCAGAAGTTCAAAAGGCTATAGTTAATCTGAAACGAGGAAGGGCGGCTGGTCCAGATGGATTGACTCCAGAGGTCTTTAAGGATGGTGGTCCAATTTTAGCGATTGGGTTGACTAAGATCTGGGAGTTAGACGTTATTCCATCTGACTGGTCACAATCACTTATAGTCCCAATATGTAAGAGAGGGTTAAAATCATCCTGTGACAACCACAGAGAGATTAGGTTAACTAATATAGTATCTAAAATACTAGCCTCGATAATTATCAGACGCCTAACTAAGACTCGTGAACTGCAAACACGAGAGGATCAAGCTAGTTTCAGACCTGGTCGTGGCTGCATCGGCCACATATTCACCATTAGTCAGGTTCTAGAACGTAGGCATACTAATCGGCGTCCGACAATGGTGGTCTTTCTCGACCTAAAAGCAGCATTTGACTCGGTAGACCGCGAGATTCTGTGGCAGTGTCTGTCATTGAAAAGCGTACCTCAGAAGTACATAAACCTTGTGAAGGCTCTTTACTCGAACACTACTAGTCGAGTGAGAGCTTATGGCGAACTGTCATCTACCTTTGGAACCTCAAGTGGTGTCCGTCAAGGATGTCCACTTTCCCCATTTTTGTTTAACTTCATCATAGATCTACTGATGGAAATAACACTCTCGTCGACTGAATTCTCGGGTATTGATCTCCATCCAGGAGGTCCACTTATCGACTTAGAATACGCAGATGACATAGTCCTGTTTGGTGAAGACGCTGACAAAATGCAGAGTCTTCTGGTAGCACTGAGCAACAATGCCAGAATGTTTGGAATGCGCTTCTCTCCCTCTAAATGCAAGTTGTTGCTTCAGGACTGGTCTGCGTTAACACCTGAACTAAGGATAGGGAGTGAAGTAGTCGAACGCGTTGACAACTTCACATATCTTGGAAGTCTGATTAGCCCTAATGGGTTGGTATCGGACGAAATCTCAGCACGGATTCGAAAAGCTCGCTTGGCTTTTGCCAACTTACGTCACCTTTGGCGAAGGCGAGATATCCGTCTATCAATAAAAGGACGGGTATACTGCGCGGCAGTCTGTTCTGTTTTACTTTACGGCAGCGAAACATGGCCATTAAGAGTAGAAGACATTCGTAAGCTACTAGTATTTGACCACAGTTCCCTTAGAAATATTGCTGGCGTCTGCTGGGATCACCGGGTAAGTAATAGTGAGGTTAGACGCAGGGTATTAGGGAATAATGGTAAATCAGTTGATGAGGTTATGAATCTTCATCGACTGAGATGGTTGGGCCACGTGTTACGTATGCCTGAACACCGATTACCACGACGTGCAATGCTATCCGGTATTGGAGATGATTGGAAGAAAGTTAGGGGCGGCCAAACCAAAACGTGGCATCAGTGCTTGAAGACACTAACTTGTAGTCTGAGCCATGTTGGTAGATGCAGACTACTTGGTTGGGGTCCGCGTGACTATGGTAACCAATGGTTGGAGACTCTTGGTGACATGGCTCAGAATCGATCACAATGGCGTCGGTGTATACACTCCCTGTCTTCCCTTAAACTAAGAGATTAAAATTGCATTATATCTTTCTTTCTATGAACTGATTCTTTCTTCCTGTACTATATCATTATATGCAATCTTTTTCCTATTTACTACCACCTTTGACCTAACCACTCCTATGAATCCGGTGTTCATCTTGCTGTGCTAATGAGGTGTGGCAACTTGGACCGATGCATATATGTGCCTGGTCCTACGTTGTAGCTGACTGACTGACTGACTTTTTATTTTGAATGAGACCAAACATGACTAAGAAATGCTTCTTGTTTTCTAAATTGTTTCTGTATGGAAGGAAACTAGGGATGGCTAAACCAAAAACATAGCATCAATTCATGAAGTTATTGACAATTGAAATGAGCCATGTTAACAAATCTAAACTACCTAGTCGGGGTTCACTTCATTACCATTACCAATGGTTAAAGACTTCGAGTAACATGTCTCGAAGTAGTTTGAAGCCGCCTAGGTGTATCCACTCTTTGTCTTCGCCCAGATTTTAAGCTTTTGAATTCTTGATCATTTTCTTATTTTACTGATTTATATTTTCATGTATCGATATTTAATCCATTCTACTACCACTAATGCTATTATCATCTGTACCATTCTGGGATTCGCCCTGACAATCACCTCTACTAATGAGGTGAATCGCCCCATAGAAATAATTATATCATGGTTTTCTAAGATATATATGAACATGTTAGTAGCTTAATGGTTAATACGTGCGACTTTCAACCACGATCGCATTGTTAGCACGCTCACACTTTTATGATTAACTTTTCCGTTCAAATCAGTGCGACGTTATTGCTTTGCTTGGTAAATATTGCACGATTCGAAGGTTAAAAAGGTTAATTAAATGAAAATTTAACTCACTTATCACAGATATTCATTTTGTCCATCTAAATTTCAAATCCATCTATTAGGTCTGCTTATTCGGTAAGGTATTCTTTTACTGCCTAGTATTCTCGAGCATCTTGCTTCACTCGACTGGTTTGAAAATCAAAATACGACTTAAACGGAACGTAAATACATATTACGGAACAAAACAGTAAGTTAGGCAGAAAAATGTTAGTATATATGTAAATTTTACGCAGTGATATTTCAAAGTCTTTCCAGCTCGTCCATTGGTGTCGATTAGTTCAGTCAGTCAGTCGGTCAGCTACAACGTAGGACCAGGCACATATATGCATCGGTCCAAGTTGCCACACCTCATTAGCACAGCAAGATGAACACCGGATTCATAGGAGTGGTTAGGTCAAAGGTGGTAGTATATAGGAGAAAGATTGCATATAATGATATAGTACAGGAAGAAAGAATCAGTTCATAGAAAGAAAGATATAATGCAATTTTAATCTCTTAGTTTAAGGGAAGACAGGGAGTGTATACACCGACGCCATTGTGATCGATTCTGAGCCATGTCACCAAGAGTCTCCAACCATTGGTTACCATAGTCACGCGGACCCCAACCAAGTAGTCTGCATCTACCAACATGGCTCAGACTACAAGTTAGTGTCTTCAAGCACTGATGCCACGTTTTGGTTTGGCCGCCCCTAACTTTCTTACAACCATCCCGAACACCGGTTAGGATTGCACGTCGTGGTAATCGGTGTTCGGGCATAAGTAATACGTGGTCGATTAGTTAGGAACGAAAATCTAAGTTAGAGGTTACTAACATAATTGTTACTCTTCTATCGACTGGAATTAAATTTCTGTTTCTGCATTATTTCTTATTTTTGAAATTAGAAACAAAGGCTGTAGGCTATTTGGTGGAACCACCAGAGCGTATTGAACCCATACAACCTGCTAAGCATCCACAAACGGATATTGTTTATATTCGCTTTCTTGTACGACCATTTACTGCTGAACAATTGCGTCAAATGGTTGTAACTCATTTCGGTCCAGTTGTTGATCTATGGCTGGATAAAATCAAATCATCTTCACTGATACGCCTGCAAACAGTTGAATATGCTGCAAAGTAAATAAAATTTATTGATTAACGTACTTTATATACACTGTGAACCGTTTATCTATAAACTATGTATTACTTGTATGTCTACTACTACTTCTAATACTGTATAAATGAAGTTTATATATATGACCAATTTTTTTGGTGTTACTTTTGTCTCACTACTCAAATGGATTGAAATTCTCAGTGATTCTAATTTCTTGTCCAGTATGCAAATTTCTAATCATTGATAACCTATTGGTGAAGCCACTTCTCAAAATGAACTGTCATCGTTTTTCAGCTAACCTTTTCTTATCCAACTTGAAAATAATCATTCTTTGTACTGCTTCTTGTGTATAATAAAATGACCTGAGTATGATGCTTCCTATCGTATGTTTTAATTGTTGCCTAGATATCATGTTTTCTGACGTAAACATTTGAGATTTAACATCATACATTGCACATACTTCTTGATCTAGTTAGAACTGGTTCTCTTAATTAAAGTTGTAAATCAAAGTTGACCAATTGCCGAATGTGATATGAATTTCCTTTGAGTTATTGCTGCACCTTAGCTATTAGTGTAATTTATCTGTAGATCTGAGGAAACCAGCATCATCATATGTTTATCATTGAAGTTCTAATTATCACAGTATCTATTTAATAATTAAATACGTTTAAATATTGACATATTTCATTCCATACAGATGTCGTGACGGATTAGATGGATGTCGTTGGCCATCAATGAACCCACGTGTGTTACGCTGCGACTACGCAAGTACAGATTTATTTGAATGGATGAAGGTCAACGGAGATTCTAGTGATCTTCAACCACCGAAGCATTTGTTACTTGGTGACGCTTCTTCAAATACAGAGATTTCCATAGTGGAAGCTAATAAATCAGGTTTGTACTTTTCGATTTTTATAATTGATCCATTTTTTCTCTCAATTCCATTTGTAAACACCTATCAATGAATTATAGTTATATTAAATATCGAAGTTTTTTTATTTTGAATCAACACAATTTAATCCTACAACTTAAATTATACCCTTTTTTGAGGTTCTAAAATTTCTATAGCGATGAACATGTTTATAGTCACCGTTGAGCTAAAGGTTCTCACGCTGTTTCACTTCATTCGATTTAGAAAATCGGATAGTATCACTAACCCTACTCTTTGTATCTTAACGCTCTGATTAGTTGATAATTTAATATTAACACCCTCCCAATCCAAGCTACGCAAATCGAATATCAACGCAATGGTAAGTCCAATGTGAATACTTTTCAACAGAACTTGTATTACGCTCTCAATAACTATTACCCAACCCCAAATTATTAAGAAGACAAATATTTTATTTTCCGCTCCAACCTAAGATAATACACAAGAAACTGTCCTCGTAAATCTGCCATCCAGAATGCGAGTTCCATGGCGTTCGGTTCAATGGCACACACGATCTAAAAGTTTGAATCGGTGACCGTTAACAGATCGTGTTTGCCTGATTCTAGTTGGATTATCTTAAAAGGAAAATCAATGCAAACTATATTTTTACTTTTACAGTAATTTTCATTGTTTTGTTGGTATAAATGTTTAACGTTAAACTTCATTGCTTATTGTTTCGTATATCTTGTCTGTTATAAGTGGTTGTTGAATGATGTGGTTCTGGAAAGGTTACAACATCACATACACTATATTTTCTTCATCCTTTCGATCAAATTTCCCGCAAAATTTTGTTTTAGGTTCCGATCAATATTACAGCTATAATTGTTATGAATGTTTTGTAATTTTCGTTTTTCATACTTTTTAACTTTCTTATTCACTAAAACCAAAATGATCATAGAATTACTCAATTTTGTTAAGAATACTAAAGTCTTACTGAAAACAGTAACTGCGAATACATTTTTTAAATTCGATTTTTCATATGACCTTTTCCCTTTTCTGATTAGTTACCTCTTTCAGTTTACTAACTTTCTAAATATTTGAAGGATACTTTGACGTTACTAAGTATATTGGATTGTGTCGGAATATCAATTGTTTCAGGCATTTGTTTTTCTTGTTAAACTGTTGTGTTTAGTTGGTGTTACTGAGTTCATAGTGAAACCATTAGTATAAAATTAGCTTAATTGATCCTAAATTCGCAAGTATCGTAGCCCAACCGAAATCCCTAATAAACATGATCGTTTTGTTAAAACCACTATACTTATTCTCTAATGTTTGTTACCATAATTCGGTTTAACATTCTACAGTTGTCTATACAATAACTGACTTATCAAATTTGTATTAGTTTCATGTATGTGAAGTATTTATAAGATGAAAAAATATAAAGTATATATCGTTAACATTTACAGAAATTTCACTTTGATTTGTGTAGTTGAAAATATGTTTTCGAAGTCTTATAGATTCAGTACGTATTACACTGTCACTAAGTCTGTTCCTTTCACACTGCTTACTTTTTCGATGTTCTCTGTAATTCAGTAAATTTCGTCTCCAAATATTTATTGTTTTATTTTGATTAAGATCCTATGCATTACTATTTGTGATGCCAATAACATTCAACAATCTTCACAACATTATACTAATAATTATTATATGCCCACTAGAGATAAATTTCATTGTATTCAATGAAACGTGATCACGCGATATGATAGATTCATTAAAGTTAGACTTCCACACCATTGGATGTCGTTTTAGTGGTTCAGAGGTTAGGTGTTCACATGTGAGACTAAAAGACCTGGATTCAATCCCCTGCGGTTGATCCGTGAATACTCCATTACTCCGGGGTCTCATACTAGGGAGAAGAACTTGTCTAGTGCTTTTTGTTTTTCAGCTCGACTTGTGATATCGGTGGCATGCAATAGTCTCCACAAGTATTTATATTGTTACTTGTTCGTTAAACTAGTGATATGTCATAAAATTCCCTAGTTTTACCATACTTCTCTGTTCGTCATTGTCCTCATTCTCCGTTATATTGAACTATTTTCCTGATAATTGTTTCGTTCTGTGTTTTTAGATAATGGTTTTACGACATCCACAGACCAAGAAAAAAAACCTATCGATCTAAGACGAAAATTAGAACGAAGCAATCGAGACATAGAGCAGCCTCTTTCTGTTACCAAATCTCGACAAGGTGAAAATAAAGCGTCTCCAATAGTTGAAGCGAAACGTAAGTATTTAGTCTGATTCGATATTGTGTAATACTTGTCTGACTTTACTTTCCTGTTTACCATCATCAAGTCTTTGCATTGTTGAAAAAAACATTAGGATGATTATTTTATTTGGTAATAAGTCGTGTCGCTGTTGGGTTGAGTACTCTTTCGTCCAACATGTAAAGTTTATACCGTTTTAGCTGTAGGAATTACGCCATAAGATACTTGTATACAAAAGCGGCCAGTAAATTTGTAGTGATTCAGGTTAGCGCTGAACTTTTATTGGGTCAAAGTTCGTAATTCAAAAAATCTCGTTTAACACCGATAACCGGACTACGTTCATTACTATCTCTTTTAGCCTAAAAAACATAAAAACACAAGGAAAATACAATAAGTTTTCTAACTAGTGTTTATTATTTAGTCAGTATTGTTATCGTGAAGTGATTAATTTTTCAGTTTTCTGAATTTTAAAATGGACTGAAAAGTGTGATACATTGGGAAAAGTGGTTAGGCCGCCGAAATTTCTGTCGTTTATTTACCGAACTTATCGAAAAACTTTATTCCCTACGTCGTGTTGACTACGACAGAAATTAATGGAATAGAGGCAGCATTGAGGAAGTTGCGTTGAAGCTATTATTGATTCTGAGCATTCAGATCTCAATTTTCGTATCTCATGTCTAAATTGAGTGGGATGGTTTTTAGCTGTTAGAGCTTTCGACTTTTAGCCGATAAGCTCCAAGTTCGAATACTGCTACACCTTCGGTTTGTGTAAGCATATGGTACCACTAGCCTGTACTCTCACAGTTTGGCTCATACATAAATACCAGATGAATTAGTCAACTATTTTCATATCTAAACTAAACTACTTACTATTGTGTATGGTACTTAAAATGATATCTAACCTGCATACAAAAATGCAGATATTTTCACCTCTTTTAAACAATGAATAAGTTGTATTTGTGTATAACGCGAATGTTGAGACAATAATCTTAGCAATTATGAGGTTAGGCTTTAGGTGGCAAGGTGATGAATCTCATCATAACGTAACGAGCTTTCATCGTTCAAGGTAGTTAGAACACGTTTCGCGTTCAGAAGTAGTTTAAGAGAATGCCAGTGGCAGCCAAATTTAAACGTGGGATCAGTCCATAAAGCCATAGAATTTGTGTAAGTCATTTTGGTAGATGTAGGCTATCTGAATGGGGTCCACGTGAAAATCTTCATCACTAACTTGAAGACTTCCGGTAACATGGATCGAAATGATTCACAGTGGTCCTGATGCGCCTGCCCTTTGTTTTCCTCTAGATCCCGAGTCCCTAAATTGCCTTGTTTTTTAGTTCCTTTAATCTGTATTTTCGAAGCCTTTACTGGCACCATATGTACTGTTACTACCACAGTTATTTTCCCAACAATTTCATCTTGCTGCGGTAATAGGGTTTGGCGACTTGGACTTATCTGCACATGTGTCGTCAGCTTCCATTTCTCGTTTGACTGATATTTTGATCTGTCAGTCGAATTTGAATCACTATTTTTAAATGGCACTATGGTAATTGGCTATTTGTAGACATGTCACTTTTTCTATGATTATTTATTATTATTATTATTATTATTATATTATTATTATTATTATTAATAATAATAATTCGATGCCCATTCGATTTAGCTAAAAGTGAAGAACCTGCAAAGTTGTTGAACAACTTATTTCGTAAGACAATCGCCACTCCTTCCGTCTATTGGCTTCCTTTAACACCTGAACAGGTAAGTAAAATCTGTTTAATTCTGTTTCGCATTATTCATGTTCCCTATAAAATTGAGCCATGCTAGAAGAACATGTAGGAAATAAATCAGTACACTGTAAAATCATGTAACAACATTTCACTATTCTTTCATAATTTATCCACTTAACCTTCAGTCATACCTTGACATGTACAAACACATAGTTCCAGATATTTTTGCTTAGGAGAGATGGGATGATAAACGTAATTTTCGAAATCAAGTACACTAACCAGTATATGGTTAGCGAGTCACATCACTGTCAGTTCATAAACGATAAGTAGAGGATACCAGAAAAATGTAGAGGATAATGACATCAAGTGTTTACTGTTAAAGTTGTTAGATTAATGGAGAACAACATACTATTTACTTTTATTTTTTAGTTTGTAATTTCGGTTTGTTTCACATCAACATTCTCTACAAGATTCACACTCCATTTTTATCGCCGTTGTAGACATTTTTACTGTTGGTCGACTACTCTCCCTATTTTTCGTGTTCTCTGTTATAACCATTCTATTCACTCACATGGTTTGCCTGAATTATTCTTCTTTCGTTCTATGGATGCGAAACTTCCACGAGAGGTTGTGCTTTCGAGTAGCTAGAATTAGGATAAGAAAGTTTTCTTACTGTCTAGTTGTCCGAATCGGGATTAGCTGTTGTTGTCGTTGGTCCAAGATACATCATTTCCAACAAAATGATTCGATGCATCCGACCAATAACTATTTCACCAGTTTTAAGCAATTAGTTTATAACTCCATATGCTTCGATGAACTGAAATTCAAATCACTCACGCTTTAGTCTAATCGATTCAACATAAGCAACACATTTTGTTATGCTCTCTGTTTCGAATATAATTGATGTTTCACTGTGCTACTTCTTACTGTTTTCGCTGGTATCATTCACAATGGTTTCTTAAAGCCCATTAAAAATATCAAGTTATTTTGTTTCATCGTTTCGTTTTTTTTTACTTTGAAAATTGATTAGGTTAGTCGGCGAATAAAAAAATCGGTTGCTGATAAATCGGATGCTAAAAAAATCACAAGCCGACATTCCTCACATCCATCAGAAGAGCCAGTACAAAAAGCAACCCGTAGTCCATTTGCTAATTCTTCCTCGTCTTCGGCTTCTCCTCCTTCCTATCCTTCTAGTTGTATTCCCAATCAATCTCGCAGGAATCCAACCACAGATCGTAGCTCTAGACCAAAAATCCCAGATACAAAGTTGTCCTCCAACTCTAAGTCGAGTGGTGACATTGTTAGGCATAATTCGACAAAAAAACCAGTATCAGGTAATGTATTGTATGACAGTAAACATTCAGCTTCTGAACCTAAACCGAAATCTACCAGAGATTCAAAAGGTGAGAGTCGTGAAATCGTAGCAGACGACAATAAACAACAAGGTCGGTTGTCAAAACAAGATACTTCATCTAATAATCCTACTTTGTCGAAAATTGATAAACCATCTGACAATAGTCGCAAAAAAGAATTAGTGAGTTTACTTGTTTATACTGTCAATGTTATGTTTAAACTAGAATTGATTTCACAACCTGTGCTTCGAAAATCTCAGGGTGTATGTCTATTGATTTATGCACACTGCTGTGTACATAAATATTTCCTGATTAGAAAAGTATTATATACTGACGACCTTGGTTGTTTATTTATTTATTTATTTATTTATTTGAACACATGAATATTGGTACAAGAGAGCGCCAATATATATGCGCCACACAAAACAATGGAATTCGAAGAGAAATAGAAAGAAAGAAAAAAAAAACTAAGGAGCGCAAAAAAAAGAGAACAATAACGAAGAGATTGGTGTAAGGTAGTGTGGTAGTAACGAGGGAACGGAAAGGTACAATCAGAAGAAATCTTTCAGGTAAGGAGACACAACCACTTTTTATGAAGAAAGTAAAAGAAGGTTACAGCAGGATCGCCACTGGCTTCTATTCTGAGCCATATCTGATAACGTCTCTAGCCACTGTGTAGCACCATCTCTCGGACCCCAACCAGGGAGTCGTGAAGGACCAACACAAGCCAGTCCTTTGCAGCTTTCTTTCATGCCACGACACCATGTCATGCACTGACCACCTCTCCGCTTCTTCCAACCAGTCCCAGAGTCGGCAAATAATGCACGACGTGGAATTCTCTGGGACGACATTCGGAGAACATGTCCAAGCCACCGAAGTCGGTGTTTCAAGATGGTGACACCAATTGAATTATCATCTCTGTGCCCGAACACACGATGCCGAACCTCTGCATTACTGACATGGTGTTGCCACTGAATGTCAGCAATCCTTCGGAGACAGCGATGATCGAACACAGAGAGTCGTCTAACGTCCTCAACTCGGAGAGGCCAGGTTTCACAAGCATAGAGCAAAACTGCTCTCACCGACGCGTTGTAGATCCGACCTTTTACAGCCAGACTAACATCACGAAGGCGCCAAAGGTGGCCCAGATTGGCATAAGCCGCTCTGGCTTTCACTATTCGTGCATTGATCTCATCACTCACACCCCCACCAGCACTTATGCAGCTACCCAGATACACGAACTTCTCAACTACGTCTATCTGCTCACCATCCAGGGTGAGTACAGGATTAGAATCCTGCCAGTCTTGTAGAAGTACTTTGCACTTCGAAGGTGCAAAGCACATACCATACCTACGGACACTGATTGCCAACTGATTAAGTGCGGATTGCATGCCTTGGGCATTATCGCACAGTAAGACAATATCGTCCGCATACTCAAGGTCGAGAAGTCTTTCTCCAGGCAACAGATCCACACCACCATTACTTACATTCATCAGAGCTGTTTCCAGAATGTCATCGATGGCAAAGTTGAAGAGGAATGGTGAGATTGGGCAACCCTGCCTAACCCCACTGCTCGAATGGAACAATGGAGAGAGGTGGTTGTATGCCCTCACTCTGCCTGAGGTGTTTTTATATAGGGCTTTTAGGATGTTAATAAACTTCTCAGGCACACCCTTCTTCAATAGACAATCCCAGAGAACAGTCCTGTCCAACGAATCGAAGGCAGCCCTGATGTCAAGAAACACTACGATTGTTGGCCTTTGAAAAGTATGGCGGTGTTCTAACATTTGGCGGAGGGTGAAGATATGATCAATACATCCTCGACCAGAACGAAACCCAGCCTGCTCCTCGCGAGTCAATCTTTCTCGGGTTTTGAACAACCTACGAAGTATGACGGAAGCCAATAGCTTGGACGCAATCGGAAGTAGACTTATCCCCCGATAGTTGTTACAAGAACGACGTGAACCCTTTTTAAAGATAGGGACAACTATCGACTCATTCCATGACGTTGGTACACTCTCTAGTTCCCAAACCTTTGTAAACAACGTCGTCAATTCCTTAGTCAAAAAGTCACCACCATCTTTAAAAAGAGCCGGAGGTAAGTCATCTGGGCCAGGTGATTTGTAACGCTTCAAGAGTTGGAGTTCCTTGCGGACTTCCTCCTCGTTTGGTGGATCAGTCGTCACCGGCCATGGAGGGCAGGACAGTCTGACCGATGTTGCCGGAGCAGCAGGCCAGTTGAACTGCCCTTCGAAAAATTCTGCCCATCGTCCAAGACGTCGATGGATGTTAGTGATTGGCATCCCATCATCCTCGCAGATTGTTTCACTCACACCAGACTTCTTGCTGCCAGTGGCTCGGATGAGCTGGAAGAGCTTCCGGTAGTTACCAGATGCAGCTGCTGCTTCCAGCTCATTAGCACGCATCGACCACCAGGCTTCTCGGTCCTTACGCAAGCTTTGCCCAATTTCCTTACGTAACATCCTTCGTTTATGGTCAAACTCACGGTCACCCGGAGTAGACCGACGGGCTTCAATGAGTTGTAAGGAACCAGAAGAAACCCAGTGCTTAAAAGCGGGACGTTTCGCAAACCCACAACTGACTGTTCCCGCCATTTTCATGGCGTCATGCAATTGCAACCAATGCTCATCTATACTTTTCGGTGGAGTGGTAGCTAGCCTAGAGGCTAGCTCGGTTCGATACTTACTTGCAACAGAAGTTGCAACCAGCTTGCTAACATCAATCCGTTGATGGCGGTCACTTCGTTGTCCACTGAAAAGTAAGGCAAGATTGGCGCAGACCAAGGCATGGTCAGAGTCCAGATAGGTACTCCAAAAGGAGCGGCAGTCTTGTACACAACCACGCCAGCGGTAGCTGATCGCGATGTGATCAATCTGAGTCCAGGCTTGAGATGCAGAGGGAGGACGCCAGGTGGCACATCGGCGATGACTGTGCCGAAAGTTAGTGCTAGCCAGAAACAGGTTGTGGTCTGTGCAAAGTTGCAGTAGACGGTCCCCGTTATCTGACCTGCGACCAACGAGTCCCCATCGGCCACCTAAACGACTCTCTTCTGTGCCTAGACGCCCGACCTGAGCATTCAAGTCTCCGGCTAGTACTACAATATCTGTCGAACGCACTTTCTGGAGAAGAACAGATGGAACTTTCTAATCTAACAGCACATAACCGACTGTTAATGGGGATCCAATCGACTAGTGCTGCCTCAGCTCTAGCGCTTAGTGCGACACTAACGCCAGCAAGACCGGACGAAGGTGCCACAGGGTCCCCGGATAAGCGCACGTAAAACAAGCTTTTCGAAGCGACAGATGAAGATCGAATTTGTAGTACTTCGCCAGAGTCTTGAATACGGGTCTCGGATAGACAAAAAACATCAATATTAAGACTTTCCAAAGACATAGCCAGCCCTATCTGTTGTCCGACCTGTATAAATGTGCGAACGTTGAAGGCAGCCAGTTTGAATGGTGCACGTGGTTTCAGAAAAACTGTTTCAGTTCTCGTATTCGGTGGTAGCATACAATTTTCAACCGGACAGTGACTCGAGAACGTTTAGATACAGTCGAATTTCCACCAAAGACGAGCCGCTGTATAAGTATAAAAGAGGGTGAATAATGTGGAAAATAATAATAATATTAATAATAATAATAATAACAATAATAATGATGATAATAATAATAGTATTAATAATGATAATAATTTGAATCAATTGACTGTTTTTCGAAGCGAGAAAAGTATATTCCATAGACATAAAGAGTTCATTATTTGCGTGTGGGCTGTGATACTGCCCGGGTGCCCAAACCGAAGCAGGTGGTTATCTTAGGGGGCCACACCCCGAGCCTTCGACCTAAAGGTCTAACCCACAAGGCAGTGGAGCATCGTAAGGAGATGCAATCCCATGGTAGCCGGTGACCAACGATTGGTTCATACGCCATTTGTTCCCTCAGGATACTGGAGCCCATGTGCACCATTGGTTTGGAATCCGGTTAAAGCGCCGGACATTCGCTTTTCGTCCTCTCATTTTCGTAAACAACACCCCCGCCACGAGAAGGCAATGAGTAGGACTTCCCTGGCAGAGGCTGTATACGCGTGGCCGTGTGAGAGTATTTCGAGAGGGAGGGCGGACTCTCCCCACTCTCGGCCGTACCAGAGCATTTGGGGGCCTTGGTTGACTGATCAGCCAGTCAGGAAGAACTGTCCAGTTGTAAAACCATTAACAGTGGTTGATGCAGCCACGATCAGGTCTGAAACCAGCCTGATTTTCTCGTGTTTGCAGTTCACGAGTCTTTGATAGGCGTCCGATAATTATTGAGGCTAGTATTTTAGATGCTATATTAGTCAAAATAATACCTCTATGGTTATCGCAGGATGGTTTTGACCCCTTCTAGTATATTGGGAACTGTTCGCGTGTGTAACTGAACATCCTGGATTGCAGCTCCACTGTTGAAGTCCTGACGAGCCTCATGCTAGGAAAATGCAGCTGTCTATTATTAATTGCTCTGACCCACAATTTGCTCGAGAAAAAAGTATGTCGTTCAGTTTAGCCTAAGGACCATCTAAAATTCACTTAATCGTTGTACCGTATTTTCATTGATTTAAAACATTTTAAAAGTAACATTTGTACGAGCATTCCATGAACCTAAATAAATGGTCGCTCTGGTTGTCAGAAGAGGCAACGGCCTCGTGACTTCCAAAGGAACTCGGCTGTCATCATGAGGCGTCATAACTCTTCTAAATAAAGACTTTCTGACTCCCAGGGCAAAGTTTAAAAGGTTTGAATAATTTTTTCTGGTTAGCGTTTTTTAGCGAGTTAGTTTTCTACGGGATGGGGTCGCTAACCCCATGTCCAACCCTCCTCCTTTATCCGGGCTTGGGACCGGCAGTAGCCCTCGAAGGAACTCCAGGCGGAGTTATTTTTAAAAAAAATATTAACAATTTTCTCTTTGTTTACAATAGCTTACGTGTTATTTATCATCCACAACTTTCATCTTGACTGTTTGTCCTTTCTGTTGTCGTAGTAACCACCTCCTGGAACGTGGGTCGATTTATTCGGACGTTAGTCTCCACACACTTATTGCGAACTTCTAGCTTAAAAACTTATCAATGAATATCGTACAGAGACAAGTTTATGACCATCTAAGCTTTCAGGTTTCATTTAAGCGTTGATAAAATGCCATGAACCATTATTGTTTCTGTTGTAACGGGTGGACTGCAGGTTAGATGCGTAGCGTATTTATCGATCGATTCAGTGATACGTAAAACACGTAAGAACGGCCTAGGGTTCTGACTGGTCCCGCTTCCCTGTCTAGCCCAGCCAGTTGAGTCCAGAACGCAAGTCTTAGCCTCTGAGATATGAATCATTATATTTCAAACACAGTCTGTTTATATACTAATCAAGCAGACCACATCGTACCATAAAATAGAAAACAACATTTACACAATATTTAACAAGTGAAATAAATAATGGCCGGTAGGGAATGTCCATTTAAAGTCCAAGGACATCATTAGACTTAACATGATAATGATTGGTATATTCCGCTGCATCCCTAACAGTTTCATCTTCGCTAATATTTCCTGATTATTTATCCTATTGTGAAAACATTGTTGTGAATGCTTTTAAAAGATTTGCTAACTCATCTTAAAATTTACACTATTTTTCATTATCTAGTCTCCATCTACACATACACGAAAACGCCGTTACTCAAAGACGGATAGCGATGATAAAGAAGTGATTCCTTCAAAACAGAGTCGACCGAGCTTAACGTCATCTGGTGATTCATCTGTTGTAGGTGAAGCATTGGCAGCCTATAAGAAGAACCATATGGGGACACAACATCATCGTTCGGAACATCGTAGACGTTCATCCAGCAATCGTCATAGTTCTCCAAACCATCGTAGTAGCATTAAGAATAGTTTTCCCGAAGGTTCTCGTGTCAAAGACAAGGATTCCATGCCACATTCTCGTGACAGCGATCGACGTCGTTCACGTTCATTAAACCAAAGACATCGTTCTCGATCTACTGGACGTAGAGATCGTTCCTCATCAAATCGTTATCGATCACGACGTTGACTTAGTGTCTTATATCATTTGGATCAATATTCATACACATACATACAAATGCATTGTATATGGCATAAAATCTCATTGTTTTTTGCTGGCGTTTTCTTCTTGTGTTATAATTCTTCTCTTTGTTATCCGAAAAATATATTGTTTTCTCACTTTGTGAAGACATTGTCAGTTCAATGAAATATGAACATGAAATTTTATTCATTTTGCATTTCTACGTTTAAAAAATATAGTAAGAAAAATCGAAATGATCCTATTCGTGATTTTAATAAATTAAGTGTTGAACTGTAGTAATTTCACATGAAATCGTTGATGTTTTCCCGAATGAAATTCAAAAAAATATTCATCTTTTATTAGAAATAAATCGTTTTGCGTGGTAAAATGATCCGTCGTTATTCGAACGTCATTTGTGTAGTGGTAATACTGCTTGCTTTAATATTGACCAAAAAGGGTGTTTGAATAAGTTCGACACGTGTTTCAATAACAGCATACAAAGTACGGTAGGTTAGATGTCGACAACACAGTCATTATACTCTTCTGTGTAGAAAATTAACGTTGAATTTACGATGTTTCGTAACCATTATTTTAAATTATTAAGATTATATGAAGCAAAATGTAACGTTAAAGCGATGCATTTGAGGTGGAACTGGTTTATGATATACAGTATGAGAGCGCATCCATAGGTGCTTTCGTTCATCGTCATCATCATTATGCATAAGTGAATCTGATTCATTCCATTTTGCATTGTTGATAATAACTTTGTTATAAGCAGTGTGTTTTGCAGTTCGAGAATGTTTTCTCTTATTTATTTATTTGAACACATAAATACTAGTACAAGGGGGCACCAGATATATATGCGCCACATAAATCACTCGATTTTATGTGAGGTCTGGGATGCTATCCGAGTGTCCACACCGAAACAGGTGGTTTTCTTAGGGAGCCACACCCGGAACCTTCCACCTAAATGTCTCAACCACAAGGCGTTGGAGCATCGTAAGGAGATGCAGAACCACGGTAGCTGGTGACCAACGATTGGTTCATACTCCATTTGTTCCCCCAGGATCCTGAAGCCCATATGTACCATTGGTTTGGAATCAGGGTTCTCCAACTCCCATACGTGATCTCTCTGTGTCCACATTCGCATTTCGTCCTCTCAATTTCGTGAAAAACCCCGCTACGAGAAGGCAGTTAGTAGGACTTCTATGGCAGAGGCTATGCATGCGTGGCCATATGAGAGCGGACTATCCCCACTTTTGGTCGTACCAAGTCATTTGGGGGTAAATAAATCGTTTTCGCTAATTGCGTAATGCACAATCAGTAGTCGATCGATCTATCTACTGCGCGGCAGTCCGTACTGTCTTACTCTACGGCTCCAAAATGTGGCCTATAAGAGTTACTAGTGTTTGATTACAGATGCCTTTAGAAATATTTCTCGCATCTGCTGGGATCACCGTGTAAGTAATAGTGAGGTTAGATGCAGGGTATTAAGGAATGATGGTAAATCAGTTGATCAGGCTGTAAATCTTCATAGACTAAGATGAATGGGCCGCGTATTACGTATGCCTGAACACCGTTTACCACCACGAGCAATGCTGACTAGTGTTAGGATTGTTGAAAGTTAGGGGCGGCCAAAACATAGGATCAGTGTTTGAAGTCACTGACTTCTAGTCTGAGCCATGTTGGTAGATGCAGACAACTTGGTTGGGGTCCGCGTGACTATGGTAACCAATGGTTGAAGACTCGATGTGTTATGGTACATAATCGATCACAATGGCGTCGGTGTATACACTTTGTCTTCTCTTAGACCGTGAGATTAAAATTAGTTTATATCTTTCTACGAAGTAATTCTCTGTTTAATATCCTTATACACAATCTTTTTTATATATTACTACCATTGAAGTGACTACTTCTATGAATATGTTGTTCATCTTGTATGCTAATGAGTGTTGCATATATGTGCCTGGTCATACGGCGTAGCTGACTGACACGCGAACAATGGGCCTCCAAGCTACTGAACTGATATATCTACCTTCAGACAATCTGCAATATCTCCCATTGTCTACACTGGATAACTGTCACACACCCAATATTCTCGAACTCCATTTGTCCACTTGCTTTCACTGCCAATACACGTTTCCTATATAAATAATAAATGCTGTTATCCTGAATTCTTTTTGCAATTTTATAACTGTCAGGCTATAATACTTCCTCAAATCACAAACGGAATATCAATCCCTCTCAAGATCACAAGTACATCTTGCAGACAAGTAACACACTGCTTCATAACTCAAATCGAGGAATATTTTCTGCGAACTTTTTGTCAACTGTATAACATCTCAGCATATTACATGCGCTGCCTAATTATTTAGACTAGTGGTCATATTGCAAATTGAATATTATAAAATTTTAACTACAAATACAATCGAACTATTTCAGTAGAATGGCAGATTAACTTAACTAGGCACCTCAATATTTTTGTTTAACATAGTGATCAATAAGTTTTACCTTAGTGGATAGATATAATCGGCTTATTATTATTATTATTTTAAAATGTATTCACACTTCAATCACATTCTCACTTAAATTTATCATTATAGCTTACATTACGAAATGATCTTAGTTATGTATAAACTAAAATTCCTGAAGAAATTTAACAACTATTATATTCTAGTATAGAATTCCGTCGTCAGCGTATAATAAAGACCCTCTCATCGATGATTCAACGCATAACTGGAAACCTTGAGGTGAATCTTTATCCTTTAGACAATTGAGTAGGTATTCCAAAGTGAGCATGTTTTTTTACTTTCAACCAATTCGTGATATCCCACAGTCATCTTCCAAATTTTTGTATAAAATAGAATCGATTGTGCTGGAAGCATCTAATGATTAATTCTGAATAATAAGACAAATAACCACCAAATACAAGTAAAATCTTTGGAATTTATGAATTACAAACTGTATTTCTTATGATATTTGTCCGTTAAGTATCACGTGATAAGGTAACCAATCAGAATACGACTTATACAATCTTGGCACTATGCTACACCAATAACGTATTGACCGGTATGAGCAACCTAACGTCTTATTTGGTCTTTTTCCCTGACGGTTGAGTCCAGAATACCATTCTCAGCCTCCAGGATATGAATCGTTTATTTCAAACAGGAAACCCTGTCGACTATCTCCAACCACCATCTAATCTCAATATATAGTGCACGCAGTGTCGAGTTACCTAGACTGGTGGCCACATTGCAACATGGTCGATAGCATTCAATCTGCACTAAATAAGGACTTGACACACATGACATTGATCACCACCCAGTGATCAATCAATTATGATACTTAGTTTATATATCAGCCAAATAGACTGCATCATACTATAAAATAGGAAATAAAATTTGTCCAAGATCAAGCCAAAAATTGTAGACTGTAAACAATTGACTGGGCATAATTTAAGAACAGTGAATCATATCATAATTGTCTACAGGTCAAAATGAAGCTTACAATAGCAGGAATATGAATGAACATAATCTAGTTACTGAATAGTTAAACAATAAGAATATATGTATAATATCAGACCATTAACAGTATTGACGTATATTATTTTGTTGCTAATACAGCAATATTACTGAACTGTTAGAACAGGTACTATTTTATAAATACAATTATCTCTTTGTAATGTTATGTATTGCATTTTCAGAATTTTATCCCAGTTTAATTAGCTTAGGTTCATGTTTTCAACGGAAATAGTGAAACTTCATCAGTTGAGATTGCTGGGACACGTATTACCTGTGCCCAATCACCAACTACCTCGATGTGTGTTGTTCCATAGTGTAGGAGTAGGTTGGGAGAAAGCTGGGGGCGGCCAGACTAAAACATGGCACAAACCCATGAAGTCACTGACAAGTGGACTGAGCTATGCTCGGAGGTGTAGACTACCTTGTTTGGGATCCACGAGACGATAGCAACCGATGGCTAGAGACCTTGAATGACATGGCTCAAAATCATTCGCAATGGTGCAGGTGCATTCATTCTTTGCGTTCTCCCAAATTCTAATCTCCTGAATCCTCCTCGTCCCTTTTTTCTCTTTGCAAATTTATTTCACTGGACTATACTCCTTGAATAACATCTTCAAACCCTAATCTTTCCGATTACTGCTTATACTTTTACTACCTCTACCACTACGGGATTTGAATCGACAACTGCATTTCTGTGCTAATGTGGTATGGCAACTCGGACTGATGTACGTAAGTACGAAGTTCTACGTTGTTGACTGACTGACTTTTAACTGGTAATTTTCGTAGCACAGTGGAAAGTTATACTGAAGTAACTAATAAATAACTGATTCAAAACAAATGTTAAACTGAACGATTATCACATCAGATTTATCGACAGTATTCATACTTCTATTCAAACCCTAAAACATAGTTGAATATTAGTGAGCAAATCTACAGTTTTTATTTCTAGGAGATACGCATCAAGTAATCAAGACTAATACATTAGTGCTGGTTCAATAGCTTATATTTTCAGAGAGTCAGTCATAGTGAACGTAGAGCCTAGTATATAAATGCGTTACAATACCATATTAGCATAGCGAGATAAGAAATAACCACATAAACAGCAAAAGAGAACGAAGTAATGTACTACCAATGATAATGAGAAAGGCTAAAAGTTAATGTTTATTGCAGACGAAAATACATTCATGAGATATTGCAAAATATCTCATAAACTAAACTCCCACATAATTCATAATGAGTAGTTGGATGGAAAGAATTTTCGGTTTGAATGACCATTCAGTTCTCATCAGACACATAGACCAAGTGAAGATTAATTACGTAGGTGATTCCAACTTAACCGATCATTCTCTAACCGATCTTATTTTAAAACTTAAGATAGATATAAGCAAAGATGGATAGTGGCTAGCAGTGGAATCCAGGACGCGCGTTTCGTCCTGTTTGGGACTCGTCAGCTGGATGTACCTGCATCTCAGAGTTGATGTCCACTCTGGGACTCGAAGTCAGTACCGTTCGCTTCAAACGCCATCGCGTTATCCACTTAGCTACTGAGTCCTGATAGCCACTTGCTTGTGCAATGGGTTGAAGTTTAATTCACTTGATATTGTTTTACTTGAATCTTCCCATTGATGTTTTAGGACTGAAATTGATCAGTCTCTTATTGGCATATGTGCATACTGTGCGTATGCCTCGATATTGCCTTAATTTACAAGCATTATAAGCAAAGATGGATAGTGGCTAGCAGTGGAATCCAGGACGCGCGTTTCGTCCTGTTTGGGACTCGTCAGCTGGATGTACCTGCATCTCAGAGTTGATGTTCACTCTGGGACTCGAACTCAGTACCGTTCGCTTCAAACGCCATCGCGTTATCCACTTAGCTACTGAGGCATACGCACAGTATGCACATATGCCAATAAGAGACTGATCAATTTCAGTCCTAAAACATCAATGGGAAGATTCAAGTAAAACAATATCAAGTGAACTTAAGATAGATAGTTTCAATTTTAATTCTTCTGGTTAGCGTTTCTTTGGCGAGTTAGTTTTCTACGGGATGAGGCCGCTAACCCCATGCCCAACTCTCCTCGTTTATCCAGGCTTGGGACCGGCAGTAGCCCCAGAGGGGCTCCAGGTGGAGTTTAGGAAGAAGTAATCCTAACGATTCCTCATTATTAATTACTCCAAATTTCAGACAGATGAAAATGAAAGTCAGAATACCAAATAATTGAGATATGTAAGAATTACAAATAAACCAAGACTACACTATAGACATATAAAGAGCCAATGTGCGGCAGTTGTGACGAATAACTAGTACATTTACTGTACAAATATTTTATAATATACTATAATCTGCTATAACAGTACAATGAAGTTTCATTATGCGTACGTTAAATTCGACTTCTTGTCGAAATCTTAGCCTTAACAGGATTAAACTATTTCGAATTCACGAAAACGTCAGGCAAAGACAATTTGATTCGAGAAGATCAAATTCACGAAATAAAATAGGAAATTTTAAAAACTAGAGTTTGAGGAAATTCAGACGGTAGACGCATCTGTGGCACTGTGATCAGTTGCACGCTGTGTTATCTAATGTCCCCAACCATTTGTCAGGATAATTGCAGAACACCAAACTAGCTAGTCCCCATCTGCCAACATGGCTCAGATTAGCATTCAACGAATTTATAGACTAATGCCAAGTCTTGGGTTGGTGATCCCTAGCTTCTTTTTAACCTTCCTCTACATTAACAAATATTGCATGTTGAAACAGAAGATAGTTAGGCATGCGAACCACCTAACCCAACCAACTCAATAGACAAGGATTCACTACTTTATCAACTGCTTCACTCTATCTACCAACCAAACAGTAGATCCTGAACCGTCTTAACCTGGATCTATTTTAATATGATCGAATTACATAACTTTTTTATTATACAGAAAACTATCAATATACTTACTGTATAGTTAAAATAATGTTCAAATTAACTAAGAGTATCTGTTTTTTATGCGGTATGATTTTATCAGGCACTTTACACCCTTCTCCTCAATTACCACTTGTCAATAAAGTAACAATCACATAAAGGAAGGTGACGCTTATTGCTGAAATTAAGTTAGTAATAATAGTAATAGTAATAAGAATAAGAATATATAAAAAAACTACGAGATAGGTAATAAACTATTTACATAGAATATATATATATATAAACAGTATTATGATCCATGGAAATAATTTTGATATGCTACCCCATGAATACGTCGATTATCTTGAGGTGTCATATTGACATCATTTGGAATATAATAACTAAATGGTTGACGATCAGATTGTTTCATCATAGTCCGTGGAATATTTAAAGAATCTTGATAATGATGATGACGTTGACGATGATAATGATGATTTTGATTCAAATCATATGGATGATAATTGTGATGGGATCTCTTGTTTGAAGAGGAAGCAGGCATTGAACAATATGGTGGAGCATTATTTTGTTGGTGTTGTTGTTCTTGACCAGCTAGAATAGATCAATTATACAACAACAATAATAAAGGAACAAGAAGAAAAAAGGCTGAACAGAGAAAGTAACTATATCAATAAACAAATTACGTAATCAAGATCACGAAATGATTGATTGTTAATTCAGTGATGGTCTATGTCTATTGGGTGGGGTGGTGGAAATTATTGAGTTTCATAATTTATATCACAAACAAATGTTAAATAGATATTTCACAAGTTGAAATCATGAGTCAATTGAAGCTAGACCACCATGGAAAACCTGGAGGCACTGGACGGCCGTTTCGTCCCGGCATGGGACTCCTCGGCAACTTTTGAAATTTCTAAAAAAAATCTCCACAAAACCCATTCTGTTAAATAGATAGCCAATGTAAACAAGGAAGTTCAAGACAGCTCTTTGTTTTTAGTACGAGACATTCTCATAGCGGGAACCTTCAAACACACCATGATCTAAATTAGGATCTTCAGTTAGCGGTTGAACTTTAGTCTACTGAGTCATCTCCATAATTCAGGCGTAAGATAACCAGTGGCAATGAAAGATACTTGGGCGAGACCATGAAAAGACAACTAATAGTTTATTTTATTCCAAATTAATGTTCTATAGTATTTCACTTCCGAGTTGTAGAGCTTTCCGATATAGATGGAGAACAACGCAAAACGTCTGGTCCACAATACAGTGGAGCATCGTAAGGAGATGCAGTCTCATGGCAACCGGTGACCAATAAATGATTCATACGCCATTTGTTCTTTCAGGATAATAGGGCCCATGAGCACCATTGGTTTGGAATCAGGGTTTTCCAACTCCACTAAGTAGATCCCCCGTATCCACCAACCCGGTTAAAGCGTCAGACATTCGCATTTAGTCCTCTAAATTTCGTAAACAACACTCCCGCCACGAGAATTTAGGCATTAGGAATTCCCTGGTGGTGGTTTTAAGCACATGGTCATGTGAGAGCATTTCGAGAGGGAGAGCTGACTATCCCGCGCTCGACCGTATCAGGTCATTTGTGAGCAGGTATTTCGTGGAAAATCGACACTTTCTAGGTTAAAAAATTATATATTTCAAGTGTATGTTGCACAGCTGAAGCACACAATTTGTATAATCGTAGAATTAAAGGTACTTTCACTCTAAGCAACAATGCAAGCATGTTCGGCATGCGATTCTCCCACCTCGAAATGCGAAATGTTGCTTCAGGATTGGGTTGCATCGATGATAGGGATTGAAGTAGTTGAGCGTGCCGACCGCTTCACTTATCTTGGAAGTCTCATCAGCCCTTGTGGTCTGATGTGTGACGAAATCTCAGCACGGATACAGAAGGCTCGATTGGCTTTTACCAACTTGCGTCATTTATGGTGTAGGCGAGATATCAGTCTATCAACCAAATGACGTGTTTACTGCACAGCAGTTCGTTCCATCCTACTTTATGGCAGTGAAACATGGCCGGTAAGAGTAGAGGATACTCGTAAGTTATAAATATTTGATCATCGGTGTCTTTGAAACATTGCTCGTATATCCTCTGACCACCGGATAAGTAACGCAGTTGTTAGAAAACGGGTATTAGGTAAGGATAGCAAATCAATTGATGACATAGTGAAACTTCATCAGTTGAGATGGCTGGGACACGTGTTACCTATGCCCAACGACCGACTGCTTCGACGTGCGATGTTCAGTGGTATGGGAGTAGGTTGGAAGAAAGCTAGGGGCGGCCAGACCAAAGCGTGGCACAAACCCATGAAGTCACTGACAAGTGGTCTGAGTCATGTTGGTAGGTGTAGACTACCTGGTTGGGGACCACGAGATGATAACAACCGATGGTTAGAGACCCTGAATGACATGGCTCAAAATCGTTTGCAATGGCGCAGGTGCATACACTCTTTGTGTTCTCCCAAATTTTGATCTCCTTATTCCTCCTTGTCTCTCTTTTTTCGCTTCCCAAATTTATTTCACTGTATCATACTCTTTAAATAACATCTCCAAACACTAATTTTCCTGATTACTGCTTATACTCTTATTACCTCTACTACTACTACTACGGGATTTGAATCGACCACTGCATCTCTATGCTAATGTGGTGTGGCAACTCGAACTGATGTACGTACGTACG
This sequence comes from Schistosoma mattheei, assembly GCA_944470405.2. Classification (NCBI taxonomy): domain Eukaryota; kingdom Metazoa; phylum Platyhelminthes; class Trematoda; order Strigeidida; family Schistosomatidae; genus Schistosoma; species Schistosoma mattheei. Next base: position 18,991,526 of record OX103946.1, on the reverse strand, counting down.
AAGTTCTACGTTGTTACTGACTGACTAACTGACTTTCACTTAATAACATACGGAAAATGTCCACAAATTTACTACTAATATCTAATTGAATACCAACATTACTAATGTATTCACATTTGACAGAACAAGTAAAACCATTTAGTAAAGAGACAATAACTGGATCTGTAAACAACAACAAAAAAAACACCAACAAACAAAATTCCAACAATAAATATACATTGAATCAATGACTGACTTACATGTAAATAATAATAATTCTTTATATTGTGTTGCATTTAATTTTAAAGCTTTTTCAGCAGTTCTATGATCCATGATACGACAATTATTAATTTTCTCTTCCCATTTTTGACGTAAATCAATTAATTTCTCATTGAATTGTTTACGTATTAATTTAATTCTTTCAGCGCATAAAGATGTTGGCCATGTTGTCCAAAGTGTAATAGCTTCTTGATAAGATAATTTTAATTGAATAGCTTCATCATCTAACCATGGAGCTGATTGATGATTATTTTGTTTTTGTTTTATTAAAAAAACATACATATAATTTAATTACATGAATATTATGTAAACAATAAAATCTATTCAATTAGACATTAATCAAAGAATTAAGTTGATCTTTTCTTTTCAATTCTTATTAGGATTATGTTATATCCTGATGAGTATAATGAATGGTAACTCTTTGAATCCATTTATGCACCAATAACTATGCGTATACTTTTATTGTATAATTGTTAAATAACTAAACTATACATATTCATTTCTCTCTTATTATGAGTTTTATTTTGAAATAGAAACTATTACACAGGTTGAAATCATGAGTCGATTGAAGCTAGACCACCATGGAAAACCTGGAAGCACTGGACGGCTGTTTCGTTCTATTGTGGGACTCCTCAGCAGTGCGCATCCACGATCCCGCATCACGCAGGGCTTGAACCCAGGACCTACTGGCTTCGCGCGCGAGGACTTACCGTTCTTGAGTTATACCCTGTCTATTAATTACTATCTCCCTTTATTCACAATCCCATTTGGCTAAATCTTGTACAAATGTTGTTTCCTATTTTATGGTACGGTGTGGTCTTTCTGGTCGGTATATAAACCGAGTATGTTTGAAATAAATGATTCATATCACAGAGGCTGCGATTGGTGTTCTGTACTTAACAGGCTTGCCTAGGAAGGAAGCAGGACTGATAAGGACTCTAGACTGCTAGTACATGTTTTATACACCATTGGTTCGGTCGATAAATCACTGTTCTCTAATAGAGGCGATATCATTACTTTATACATTATTAAGACACAGGGCACAAGTTTTAACAGAATAATCAAGAGAAAAAATGTGTCAGTGACACAGGTTTTACATGGACTATGACAGAATCGGTAATTAAATTGAACGAATAGATAAAATATTCCTTTTAAACATATTATAAGTTTTCACTATTAAAATCAAAATAATACGTTAGGATGATTGAATTGATTTGTGTCTTTTGTATGTTTATGGGCTGGAATACTGTCTGATCACCCAACCAAAATAGTTAATGCCCAAGCTCTTGACCTTATAGTTTAATCTATAAGACAGATGAGCAACGTCAAGAAACTTCATGCCATTGTTGCTAGTTTTAGATAATCAGTTAATACGCCACTTCCTTTCTTTAGGACTCTGAAGCCAATACACACTATTCATTTAGAATAAGGGTTTTCCGATTTCTCTAAGTGAAGGCTCCGTACCCACCAACCACATCTAAACTCATGGTGTCAAATTCTCGCTTTTAGAAATAATGAGTAGAACTTTTTTGGATAGTATTAGGTAGGAGGATATACTTTTCGGTAGATTTATCAAAGACAATCAATATTTACTTATTTGAGCACATAAATATTGGTACAAATGAGCACCAAGATATATATATATATATATATATATATGCCACACAATAAGATTGTGTGAAGACAAGGAAAGCTATAATAAGTGAAAAAGAGAGTAAATAAATAGAATTTAGCGAACGAGAGTGGTATATACTGGGGAAGGTGGTTCCGTTAAGCCAAATATAATCAGGAAGGATGTTTTCAGTTACAGAAGTTATTAATATTCATATATTTATTGAAACATATAGATATTGGTACAAGGGGGAACCATAGATTTATGCGCCACATAAATCACTCGATTTTATGTGAGGTCTGGGATGCTATCCGAGTGACCAGACCGAAACAGGTGGTTTTCTTAGGGAGCCACACCTGGAGCCTTCCACCTAAATGTCTCATCCACAAGGCAGTGGAGCATCGTAAGGAGATGCAGAACCACGGTAGCTGGTGACCAACGATTGGTTCATACGCCATTTGTTACCCCAGGATTCTGAAGCCCATGTGCATTATTGGTTTGGAATCAGGGTTTCCCAACTCCCCTAAGTGAATCCTCCGTATCCACCAACCCGGTTAAAGCGTCGGACATTCGCATTTCGTCCTCTCGATTTCGCAAACAACACTCCTGCCATGAGAAGGCAGTGAGTTGGACCAAAATACATAAGTGATGCTTTGAAGAAACCCAGGATCGAATACTAGTAAACTACGAATATCTTTTATTCTTAGTTGTTGTGTTTCAGTATTAGGCACTGAGAGGTTTTTTATTCTATTTTACTGAAATTAGGGCTTTGAAATCAGTGCACTGACTTTCGAACTAATTTGTTTGTTTTCATTATGTAATTTAAAATTAAATCAATACGTGGAATTCGTGAATACCAAGACGATTTATATAAGATGGAAAACTGAATTGGATATCGATAATAGAGGATATGTCACAATTGATTGGTCACTGGGTGGTGACCAATGTCATGTGTATCAAGTCCTTTTTAGTGAAGATCGAATGCTATCAACTAAGTTGCAATGTGGTCTCCTGTTGACTACCTCCAACCACCATCTTATCTCAATATAGTGAACGCAATGTCGAGTCACCTAGACTAATGGCCACATGGCACCTTGGTCGAAAGCATTCGATCTGCACTAAGAGGACTTGACACACATGACATTGATGACCACCCAGTGATCAATCAATTGTGATTACATCTCAGTCCTACAGGAGGTCGGTCGCGGCCCGGATAGCCTGGTGGTAACGTCTATGACTGTGAAGCTGGGCGACACGGGACCGAATCTGTCAGGGAGTACCAGTTCCCTCAAGATTACAGGTACACCTTGTTGACGAGTGCCAAGTAGCATGAAACCCGGGTCCAGGGTTTTCTGTTGACTACCTCCAACCACCATCTAATCTCAACAGAGGATATGTGCATATTACTAAGGAATTCCAGAATGCAGTGGAAAACTTTGACTGGATATTATATATTCCACTAGTTAACTGATTAACATTAGTTTGAAATAAATACAACTTATGTTTATAATTTGTAAACTTGCCATCAATGGTATTTCTAAGATTTCGATTATCCTCTAATAAACCAACATCCATCATACGTTGTCGAACACAATTATACAATTGTGAAATGCCAGAAACTTCAAGTTTAGAAGCTTCTTGAATCATAAAATTGACTCTAAACAAGAAGACAATTACAATCAAATAATTTTTGCTAGTTTTAGAATATAAATTAACAGCATTCACACAAAAATGGCAATAAAACATCTAGTAAAAGGGCAAATAAAATTGTGACCTGAACAAACCAGTTTTCTTAAACCTGCTCATATTGATTTTTAACTTTTATTGAAATTCCGCTCTAACATGACTTCTACAATAAAACTAGTTTTCTAATTTGGTCTAATTAAGTTAGTCAGTCACCAAAACGTAGGAACAGGCACATATATGCATCGGTCCAAGTTGCCATACCTCATTAGCACAACTAGATGAACACCAAATTCATAGAAGTAGTTATTTTAATGGTAGTAATATATGAGAGAAAGATTTAATATAAGGACGTGATACAAGAAGACGAAATTACTTTGTAAAAAGAAAGGTATAAAGTAATTTCAGGTTTAAAGGAAGACAAAAAGTAGTCTAATTAAGATTGTATTTATCAGTATGGGATTGTGGAGGTTGTTAAGTTTTTGATTGAGATCATGAATCGGCTGATGTTAGAGCACCACTGGGAACCCGAAAGCACTAGATGACCTCTCTCGCGGGTTCAAACCCAGAAACTTCGGTCTCGCGCGCGAGAACAGTTAACCTCTAGACCACTAAGCCGGCATCCAACGGTTAATGTCTAACTTCAACCGATCTATGGAATTGCGCGACCATCTTCCATTGTCTGAGGTAGATATCTTTCTCTACCTTATACGTATTAGCTCCACTGGTCACGGCCTCTCCGTGTCAGGTACAGACAAGAGTCTACCTCAGACATTGGAAGATGGTCGCACAATTTCGTAGATTGGTTGAAGTTAGACATTTACACTGTTGGATTCCGGCTCAGTGGTCTAGACATTTTGCTTCTCTCTCCTCTTCGCTCCGTTTTTCTGATTGTCTGTTCAGATCAACCATTGTGTGCAATATACGCATTTAAACTTCATTCTCATATTTGACTTAGTTAATTCCGTTATTCACTAAGGCGAGTTAAGTCGATAATAATATAAAAGGGTTGATGATATGTATATTTTGATAACAATCCTTCACACCATCCAAATACAGTCAGATATTGGACCATTAAAAGATAACTACCAGATCGTTAAGCAAAGATAGTCACTTTGCAAACTATATTGAAAACTTGAAAGTGATCCATATGATTCTACACAGATGGTCAATATAAATATTTTTTGTAGTGCTACCACCGAAGTAGAGTGACCTTATTTGGTACACAAACATCAGAAAAATTTTACAAACATCTCTGGAGAAAAATGGATGTTCTATTGAATGACTATAAGTAGGGAGAATCTTCAAATGATAATGTACAAATACCACTGTCTAACAATTGGATCAGATAAATGCCCGCTTGTACTTAATTACTGGCTAACTGATGTGAGGGCGATGGAACTAATGATTGTTTGCCTAGTAAGACCTGTAGATAGTCGGACAGGTATTAGTTGAGTTATATATTTTCCTACCCTTATTATTACTATGATTGTTGTCAGTTATTGGCGTAGGAATGTACTCACATTCCAGTCAGACAGATCATGTGCTTTTGATCTGAATTGTGTTGACGTCCTGTATAATAGACACTAGGAGAGTATCCAGTATGGATATTCGTCTAACCTAAATTAGCGTCCCATTTGTGTGAGAGAGAAAACCGAGCGTTATTTCACTAACAGAGTAGAGAGTAAATAAATAATTAAGGGTCATCCGTTTGATTTAGCTTCTTTGACGATGAATTAATTTCACCTGGTCATGATTAGAGTATTTCAATAAACTCACAAAAAATTCAACAATCCGAATCAAGCAGCTGAATGACGCAACACTAAGGTAGTCTCCCTACTGACAAAATGAAGACATAGTAATGTGTTTCCACTTTCGTACAGTAAATAAAACGAATGAAATTATTAAATTGAACAAAAACGATAAGAGTAGAAGAAATAATGGTAGGACGTAACTTGAATAGTATAATCCAATTTTGTGCAGATTTAATTTCAACAGTTAATAAAACTCACCTAGACGAGGATGACTTTTTGATGTCCTCGGGTAGCTTTTCGTTATCTTCAGATGGCTTTTTGGTGCCATCCGATGACATGTTATCTGTAGGTATGAAAATTTAAAAAGTAGTAAGTGCCTCTTAACAATAAGACTAAATAAATACGGTTCTCTTTGGGAATAAATCGATGATATTCCTTTGATAAAAATTTCCAGCAACAAAACAAGAAATAATATTTATGGAAAAATTCCATCCAAATTCATTTAGTTCTGGTCTTCATATACATGTTGACTCTAGAATAACTGAGTGGACCAGTGTGAAGTAACCTTGTTGAAACTTATCAGATTTACTTATAACATTAAGTGGAACATTACAAAGTGTGTAAAAAGACGACAAAATAGTTGTGACGAAATAAAAATAGCAAACACACTAAGGGGCTTGGTCTACAAAGGAATGAAATCATAATATACTGAGTTGATGAAGAAGATTTGTAGCTCAGGTGGATGAATTTGATGGGGTTTTGTTCTCTGAGCTGGATGGTTTGATCGTGGAGCTTTCATCGTTCTTCTGAACGACACCATCAGCACAAACTTCAGATAGAAGTGAAGTGTTCGAATTTCTCCATACAGAACAAGCTGTGAAACGCACATGGAGGAATTCGAACACTTCACTTCTATCTGAATTTTGTGCTGATTATGTCGTTCAGAAGATCTATGAAAGCTCCACGACCAAACCATCCAGCTCAGAGAACAAAATTCCATCAAAATCATGATACATTGGATTCACTTTAATATTTATGAAGAACGCTCGGACAAAACAGCACGATGTTTGAATTAACGAATCATTTGTGAGAGCACGAAATCATAGAGTGACGTCGTATTTTCCTGTAGATCTGACAACCGGAAGTCACGATGATATTTGTGCAATCGATAGGCTTGTTTTCGCAACGAAAATACAAAAGCACTGCAACCTAGGATATGAAACCGTTAGTTTACCATACAGACCGAGATCTTAAGTGCCACCACTTGAAATCGGCTCCAGCAGCCTATAGTTGTTCAGTCGATTTTCTCTTTAGCCTTCAGTTATACTATTATTTCATGGTCTCCGTATTTTGACTTATATTATTTTCGAGCCGTAATCCCTATATTTTTTGTTCTTAATTATTATAGATATCACGATTTTTCCAGCTTCTCGCAGATGATGGGATATGACTACGTGAACCAATATGATATCGTACCACATCCTACGTTATGACTAAGATGTAGTTCAGCAAGAGACATGAAAACCGTGAAATGAAATTTTTAACAGCACGTTAGACAAGTGGCTTGTTTAACATAAATCACATTTGTTTATACATTGTTTGAACCACTGATCAAGCAGGTCCATTGTTAATACAAATGCAGATGAACTGAATGATGCCCTCAACTACTTAATTTTCTAATATCGAACTAACTGACAAAGTATACCATTACTGAAGCAGAAACAGATTTAGGAGTGAAAGTTGCATTAAATTTCTCGACAGACTGAAACATACCCACAATGCTACCCTAGGTGACCAACAGCATTTTCATTTTATGAGTCTTCACTTGGTATTTGTCAACCAACAATACGAATGACAGCGAACAGAACTATAGAATAAGAAAGAATCATTTTTACGTGTTACTCTAGTGGTTACTACACCTAATATGTACTAAGTCAGGATCAGTAACTCAGTTTTACTTTGAATCATCAGACAAAACATGTTCCTCATGCAGTGCCTAAGTAATTTTTCATAATCTTGATTTTTGAATGTTCCTAATATATAAAAGAATACTGTAGGAAGAAATAATGTGTCGAAAGTTTAGAGAATTTATTTTCAAAGGAAACTGGTAGACTCTCATTCTGAGTAACAAAATACACTGCAAAATTCTGAAAGACGGAACTCCACCCCCGTCGTGGATGGAAAAGGCTTATTCTCAGAATATTATTGTAAGTAATTTGCTATAATAAAAAACCCCAATCCGAAAATTGGACACGCGCATGATTTAGGAAAGGTTGGTGCAGTTATTCGTAGCATCTTACCAGATAATCCTACAGGAGTTTAAGTCAAAAAATTAGTAACAGGTAAGAGGACCGACGAAAATGTTGAACCCCAACCATATAGACCCCTTAAAGTAATCCTAGGGTCGGAAAAACAACGAGATCTTTTGCTAAATAGCGTTCAAAGTCACAATATTACCGACATTCGAGTAAGACCTGATATATCTCTAAAAGATATAATAAAAAGACGGCACTAGTTGAACCAGAAAGCTGCCGATAAAGTGATGAGGAAAATCTCTGTTTAGTGGGTTTTAGAATAGTCAGGACTTGGAAGCGGATGCTACCAAGGTTTGTATGGATAACTCGCTTTCTCTAGGAGTTTTAAATGAAAATGCTTGTAGTCTAAGAAATGAATTCAAAAGACTAGGAGCATCAGTGGACAAATTAAAGCTACTCAGTGTAACTGTGATGGAAATTTGACTAGTCCATGACTTCGACGTTACTCCAGAACTATCCGGATACCACTACCTAAGAAGTGATAGGAAGAGATGCAAGGAAGTGTGTGAGGTCTTTGCATACATACTTGATAATATAAATATCCTCTCCTCTGATTGTGAATTCCATGATAGTGGAACTTGTAAAGTCATTAGCTGTGAACTCACTATCGAATGTTGTACATTTGTACTCGTTGTCATCTATCGTAGCCCAATCTGTTTAGCTGATGACTTTATTTTAGAGCACTTCAGCTATGAAGTGGAAACATCATATGACTGATATTAGATTTTAATGCACCTGACATTAGTTGGACTGAGAGGACCAACGTAGGATCTGTAAACTCCTTTGATAGTAGGTTCCTGATAACGGTAATGGAGCATGTTTAAGTACAGAATGTATCCGAACCCACAGGTTTTGACTCAAACCAAGGATTTTTTATGTTAGTCTTAGTGATCACTCCTAAGACTGAAGATATCGCCAATCTAAATGTAGTTCCACCATTAACAAGTAGCGATCACGCTATTTTTTCATTAATGTTTAGAGCTTGTGACTCAATATACGATCAGTTTAAAGCTCACCCAAATGTATGGAGAGCAAACATATCAACCATTCACGAGTGCGGTGGAAAAAACAGACTGGTCATTAGATACTAACTCATCGGTCGAAAAATCATGGTCTATTCTTAAAGGTAAGCTTAATTCAGTTACGTTCTTGTTTATACTATGCTTACTACCACGTAGACCAAATAACTGTCCACCATGGATAACTAAACAGGTCGAGAAACTTCATGGACATGGGAGAAAAAGCATTGGGACATGCTGATCTCTACAGGTTTACAACAGTATAGATGTAGTTATTGTAAGACTAGGAATGCTTGTAATGCGTTGATAAGGAAGAGAAAACAGTTATATGAAGAACAACTGACTAGGGATTGTAAAAATAGTCCGTGAAGTTTATTATCGTATATAAAGTGGCAAACTCAGAGAAATGATTGAATTTTACCATTTTTGGTAGAAGAAAATCTATTGACACTGGCAAGAGATTATGCCAAAAAGCTGAAACTTTATCAACATATTTCAGTAGTGTTTTAGACTAGCAATGAGGAATGAACAACGACGCTTGTCGACGGATCCCGTAGTTATTGTGAAAGGAATGGTCTTAAGATTACTTCATCTCAAATCAGATAAGTCCAGTGATTTTGACGATATTCATCCTAGGATTATGAAAGCCCTATAGGATGTAATTGCTGAGACTGAGAAGAAGCAATAATTAATCCGGTGTATAAGGCGAGGAGTAGAAAATTAATTAGTAACTATCGACCGTTTAGTCTAACCAGTGCAGCTGTAAAACTAATGGAAAAGATTATTCGGATGGCTGCTATAAATTATGTGGAAGGGCATAATCTTTTATCTAGGGAGTAACATGAATTTCGGGAAGGCCAATCATGTTTGACAAATCCCATTGCAAGAAAAGATTGGGTTGTGGCAAAAGATCGAAATATTCCTGTATATGTGATTTTCATAGACTTAGTAAAGCCTTTGATAAGGTCTTCCATTCTGATCTTAAATTAACGCTGGAAGTTTTGAAATCCATTGTAGAGTCATAGACTAGATAAATGACTTTCTTCATGACAGGAGGCAAAAGGGAAAGGGTAAATGGGACTCTCCCATTTTAGGAGCGTGTAAGAAGTAGAGTTCCCTAAGGTACAATTCTCGGTTCCCTTCTCTTTTTGCTCTATGTTAATGAATTATCAACTGTAACAAAGTCATCCGTCCTACTCTTCGCCGATGACATCAAGATTTGGACACCCATACACCATATGTCAGATGGAATAGTATTACAGAATGATCTCAACTCACTGGTGGCATGGGTAGACGAATGGTCACTAGAAGTGAATCTTAACAAGAGTGTGGTGATACATTTCAATACCTATGATGATTCACATCACTACACAATATGCGGATTCATGTTACCCGAAGTAAAAAAACTATGAGACCTAAAAGTCATAAAAAGCAGTGAACTCAAAACTACTGGTAACTGTAAGAATGCTTTGTAAAAGGCTTTTGGGTACTATGTGTTATTTGTAGACCTTTTCAATATATGGATGAATAAATGTTTAGATTATTGTACCCGACTATTGTGAGGCCGCATTTAGGATATGGGGTTCAAGCAGCGAGTTCTTGTTTCAAGTATGGGGCGGATATGTTGGAATGAGTCCAACGACGAGGACTAAAATAGTAAAGTCTTTCTGGCCTATCTTCATATGAAGACAGAATGAGACACCATAACATATTTCCGTTATCCTACCGCAGATTGACCGCAACTTCTTTTGATATATTCAAACCACGATTGAACCCCCACAGTGTTATAAACTGCAAGGATCAATCTAAATCGACAGATCCCTAATTATTACCATTGAAGCCCAAATACTTACCAGAGTGACGCACTAACTTATAAATTGCGCGAAGTGAATAAAATAGTGGTTAAGAGACATTGGAAGTTTGATAGCTTTGAGAAATATTGCTTAAAATGACGAGGTGACGATCTTACGATAAGACAAAAGTTTATCAAGACATGTATAAACAATGGTTTTTGTAACAACAAAAATAAAACCACTAATTCATCTAGTACATGTGACTACATTCATAAACAATATTTATTATTTTTCCCCATCTTTTAAAACTAACATTAATTATTAACTGAATAATGCCAATGCTACTGTCGCTATTCAAACAAACTCTGTCTTAGCCACCTGATCTGCCTTAATGTAAACAGACTGTAGTTGATGATTACGTTTTATTTCATTCTTTTAAGGTTTCTAAACAACGTTGAAACTTCTGCTCGGATTGCTATTCGACAAAGCCATCGAATTTATATACATGACAGTTCTTTGCTGCCACCACGCACAGAGGAACACTTGTTAATCATTTGTAGTTGTTATCCAAGAAGGAGCTTACCATTAATATTCATTTCATTACAATTGTTACCGTTTTTGTTTTCCTTGTTCAGTATGGAGGCGAATAAATCCATGAAACAAACGGTTATGTAATTCTTCAACATTGGTGCTAACCTCACCAGTTTTGCTGGACATACCCTAGCTGTAGGCGCCCGGTCTCGCGTCTGCACAAGATCACGAGTGGGAATCCCATGCTACGCATCACTAGCAGTTACTAACTAGCTTAGACCAGACGTTTCTCGACGTGTCTATAACTTTCCAAAAATAGCTTCGAACTCCATTGTCGACGTATGACTTGGCTAGGTAGGTATTATATAGTAATAAAAGCGTTACGGACAAAAGAGTCGTCAAACATTGGTTATCAATGGCATCTTCAGTAGTAAGCCTGATGTGATCTGGTTCACCAAACACTAAAGTGAGCGTCTGTTCATTATTTTAACAAGCATTATTTCTAAGTTTTCGTTTTTTTTCAGGGATAATACTTTTATCTTGTCGAATTTTTTCAATTGCTATCCTCAATAATACAGAAAACATAAACTGTATGAGATTAAGAATCTTACACCCCCACCTGTCCACTGATGCCATTCTGTCCCGACAAAGTAGAGGCCTGATTGTTCTGTTCAGCAAAGAGTTGGCCGCATACATCCTAGCAATAGCAGAACATTATAGCTCAAGTGCTCACTCAATTCCCCATTTAGCATTGGCATCATATTTCCTATTACTTCATCTTAGGTGTTGAAAACGTTGTGTTTCAAAGGGATAACTTCGAGCCCCATTTGTCCTGCTCCACGATCAAAAGAAAACCCATGTTCACCGCTACTTTAATTTCTTCTTTTGACATGACGAGGCTTGCCCAACAGCACAGAACACTCATGCTTCCACGTAATGGAATATATTCTCTAAACTACGAGCATCTGTATATGATACTCCCAAAGTAAACATCCTATCCATAAGGCCTACGTAACATTTGCTTTCAGGGCGTGACTATCCAATAGCATACTAAGCAGAATTTTTCACTTGTATTTCTTCGCGTTTCTAGTTTACCTAGCGCCCCTTTCCTTCACATCCTCAATCTAGAGAAATGTTCGGTGTTACACGAGTGCTGATGTTATTGTGACACCGGGTAATATTTAAGAAAAAACTTATTTGTTCCACCGACTAAATTGTTATCTTAAGAAGTCAATATGGTCGGGTTCAAATTCTTGGGAGCCTCCTCACCTGGTCTTATCAAGTTGTTGACATGAACTCCTGCAGAATTATCTGGTAATATCTTACGAGTAAAGACATCAGGATCGTTTGGTTATAGCAACTTACTACAATAATATTCAATGAGATTGGGCTTCTTCCAGTCATTTCATGGCTAAATATAGTCTTATTTTCGGAATTTAGTGGAGTATTCTATCACTCGGGATAAAGGACTATCTAAAAAATATCGACCAAACTGCGCCGTTTGAGGCCTTTTTCATCCTCTTCTTTGTTTCCACACTGTCCATTTCATTATTTGCGACAGCTACACTGCAACTATTTAGAGCTCCGACATTCATACCCAGATATTCAATTCCTACCTTAAAATCGTTACCATCAATATTCAGTGTAATATCACACTTTGTATGTTTCAAAACATATTTCTCTTTTTCATGTTTCAAAGTTGGATGTTTGGCTCCACTCATAACAGCATGTGCTACACCAACACGTTCTTCACAGTTGTAAGTGCAGCCACTATTATCTTTCTTGCTTGACAACCCTAGAAGTCTCATCGCCTCCCGGATCAGTAACGTCTTACACGAGCGGCAAAATATACAAACCTAATCGGAGTTAGTAGTCAAGGGTATTTCGCATGCGGTAAGACCTAAGCTTGCAAAAATCTTGTGTAACCACCTTTTACATTCATCACATTGTATTCCATCCTCCATCGAGAAAAATTAATTTTAGCGTTTGATCTTAGATGATTAGCGAGTGTTGGGGATGCGTAGTACAGCGTATCTACTTGTGATTTAGTGCGGATGTGTGAACGAGCGCCTTCAGCTATGATGTCTCCGTTAAAACCGATGAGACCAGCATAAAACATTTGAGACTTGCAAAACCATTTATTTTAAGCATATATTATTATATTTATTATGATTATGTATCGCTTCTGATGCTTCAAGGTGCGTAAACCATTGATAAGGCTGCGTGGCTGAAAATTTTCTCTTTTATTGAAACATTAAAAAGTGATTTTAATAAGCTATCGACTCACTGAATTTGCATAACTGTGATACAACTGGGTATCATAAACAACATACACTACACAAAATATGGCGACGTTGGGTTCATACAATACCTGTAACACTTATTCATAAGTGATATTCCAGATGATCAACATCTCAAATAGAAAACTAAAACAATTTTATCTGCTCGTCATACGGAAAGTCTAGGCTGTAAATAAATACAAAAGTCCAGTAATATAGCTACTTGATCACAAGTAATCATTACGTTTTTGTGATATCACAATGAGTAGAAAAAAATATAACGAACCGTCTCATCAATCCTCACTTTATTTGAAAATGTCAAGTCCAATCTTGATATTGGTACCTGTTTGATCATTATTTCTTTCCAAGTATGATTTGTGCTTAGAGTTGGACTAGATATAGAATAGTAAGTGAAAGAGGTTAAAACAGTTGATGACGTGTCCGTTTCCACTAAGGTAGTAACATTACGTGTCAAATAAGGTAATTGTGAGGACGACCCACGGGTTGACTCGAGGAAGCTTCTAAAGAGCCAAAGATATTCTATCCAATCATCTTGTGTAGGAACATCCCAGAATCTCAACGTGTAACCGCCCTATTGAGAAAATGCTAAAAACCACTGTATGCCGATTGTATGGCTACAATGATGATCTCGCTTTTATTTAAAACTATAAATACCTGAGAGTTCTGTGCCATATTGGACACTGAAATAACATTTAACCTCATTTGTGACTTGGAGGGTTCTAGCGTTCAGCTATTCATGTAGTACGCGATATATCAAGAATCCAAGATCTAGATATAGCAATAATTCAAGAAATACCTGTTACTGAGTTCCACAACGTAGCCATACGGTGGATGAATTTCGATTCGCCAATAAGCCCACCTTGTGCGAGTCAAAAACTTAATAACAAGTGGATTTAATTGGCCAAGAAACTGTTTCGTCTTCCAAGGAATATAACCACTTATACGTATTAGTCGGTTTAGCCCAATAAGCTCTCTTCATCACTCAGTAGCGGATTGGGGTCTTGAGCATCGGTATCAGTCTGAAACAGAGAGACGACCAAAATCGTGTCATAAGTCTCTATATTCCATAATGCCATAGGACTAATAAAGGCGTGTGGATTCATCCATTTTCGAAAATAATGTGCATTTTCTATCCGATTTTCCATGTATCAAATGTTTCTTTATATCGCATTATTCTTTACTATCGCTTAGATAAACTTAAATGGCTTCTTCATTATGATTGGTTAATTAGTGTGTTTTCTAATGAACAAATTTAACAAGGAAACTTGCACAGTCATGTATAAAGTGAAACACGTACCCTGAATCCCGCTGATATACACTACTCAACTCTGCTAAAAATACTTGTGACTTTATGTCGATATCGAGGTTATCTGCTCAGGCGTCACATGTGCAAAAGGAGACCAACCAATAGTTCATAATAGTAACAGAAAGATTAGAATGCTATTATAATTATTCGAAGCACTTCAATTCAATATAAGCAAAATAATTTAAAGGCAGAATGAATTTAATCCATAATTTGTTAAAATTGAAAACCCCAATATATGTAGGAAACATAGAAAGATTAGTTGAAAAACAATAACTTAGTATACACATACAAATAGTATTTTGGCGCGAAAAGGAAAGAAGACTGCAAGATTTTGAGCATGAGCCAAGAAAATCATATCAATTGCTCTATTGGAAATTATCTTTAATTATCATCATCGTCAGTCTCATGATCCTCGTCATCGTCATCAGACAATTCACCACCTATATGTTTGATACGATTACTATGAGCCAGTTTAATATTCATTCTTTTCGATGGATCTTTAGTTAATTTCGACTCTAATACGCCTAGTTTGGCTAAATGCCATTCTAATTCTGTGAAGAAAAGAAAAAAACACGAAATATGAAGAGGGAAATAAGATTGGATGAGTTATTAGAATATATTGTAGACTAATATCATTTGTAAAATAAAAATCATCTACAGAAATTTTAGTTAAAGCGAAATAATGAATATTGCTTAATTCAATACCAATGAGATAAATAGAAACTTTGAAACAGTAGTATAAGTGTTTTCGATTACCATTAGAAGTCGTAGCTTTCAGCAACGAACGAGTAACTACTAAATATCAGTAATTCTTAGGAAACTATGATGACCAAATAAACAGAACTGACGAACATTCTCGACCTCAAAAGACGAAGTCTCACTACCATAGAGCAAACCTGCTCTCACCGATGCGTTGTACACCCAACCTTATACAGCCAAAATCTTATCATAACAACGCTAAAGTAGCTCAGAATTGCATAGGCCGCTCAGCCTTTCACGATACACAAAATGATCTAGTCACTCACGCCACCACCAACACACACACAGTTATCAGTACCAGGAAAAGATTTCGACAGTGTTGTTGAACCGAACGAAAGACTCAGTAGACACCCAACTTCGAGGTTATCAGGCTAAATTCCGAAAGGATCGGTCGTGCACAGACCCAATCGCAACACTACGAATCATCATCGAACAATCAGCTGAATGGAACACGTCACTATACATCAACTTCATTGACTATGAGTAGGTGTTTGATAGTGTGGATAGGAGAACATTATGGAAACTTCTTCGACACTATGGTGTATCTGAGATTCTAAACATCATGAGGAGTACATACGACGGACTAAAATGTAGAAGGACCGGAGTCAGATAAGGCTGCTTCCTTCCTCCCTTTTCTGGTGGTTGACTGGATTATGAAGACCTCGATATCTGAGGGGAGGCGCGGAATACAACGGACAACTCAGAATCAATTAGAAGATTTGGACTTCGCAGATGACCTGACTCCTCTATACTGATGCATGTGCGAGGAAGCTAATAATTGGTTATTTGCTTAGTCAGACCAGTAGATATTCTGGCACGTGTTAGATGAGTTATATATTCTCCTGCCCGTATCATTACTGCATTGCTGTCGGCTTATGGTGTAGAAATATACTTACGTTCTAGTCACGTGTTCTTGATCTGAGTTGTGCTGAAGTCCTGTAAAACAAACACTGGGAGGGAATCTAGTGTAGATATTCATCTAAGGCAAAGTAGCGTCCCATTAGTGCAGACGAGGAAGACCGAACGCTATAACACATACCACACATACGAACAAATGCAGGTCAATGCAACCAGTGTAGCAGAAACCTCTGCATCAGTACAACTCAACGTACACAAGGGAAAAGCACGATAATCAAACACATCACGAAGAACACCAACCCAATCACACTTGATGGAGAAACTCGGGAAGAGGTAGAAACTTCCAAGTATCTGGGTAGCATCATCGATGAACAAAGAGGATTTGATGCGGACTTAAAGGCGAAGATCGGCAAAGCAAAGAAAGCATTCCTAAAGTTGGATAACGTATAGAACGCAAAACGACTGTCAATCAATATCAAAGTCATAATCCTCAATACGAACACAAAAACAGTTTAACTGTACGAAGTTGAAACTCGGGGAACTACTAAAACAAGCAATAAAAAGGCACAAGTCTTTCTAAACAGTTGTCTACATAAGACACTCAATGCCCGTAGGTTGGACATCATCAGCAACAGCCAACTGTGGGAGAGGACGAACCAGCTTCCATCTGAAGAGGAAATTAAGAAAAGATGTTTGAATTGGGTAGGACATACATCGCGAGAACAATCAAATTGCATCACAACGCAAGCTCTTACTTGGAAGCATGAAAAGAAACGGAAAAGAAGAAAGCTGAAGATCACACCACGTTCAAATTTCCAGGACCTTAATTTTCACCGAGAGATTCACTTTTTGACCTAGAAGATGCCGATGACATAGTTCTATTTGGTGAAGACGCTAACAAAATGCAGAGTCTTCCGATCACTCTGAACAACAATGCAAGCATGTTCGGATGCGATTCTCCCACCTCGAAATGCAGAATGTTGCTTCAGGATTGGGTTGCATCGACACCCAAACTAATGATAGGGCGTGAAGTTGTTGAGCGTGTCGATCGCTCCACTGATCTTGGAAGTCTCATTAGCCCTTGTGGTCTGATGTGTGACGAAATCTCAGCACGGATACAGAAGGCTCGACTGGCTTTTACCAACTTGCGTCATTTATGGTGTAGGCAAGATATCAGTCTATCAACCAAATGACGTGTTTACTGCACAGCAGTTCGTTCCATCCTACCTTATGGCAGTGAAACATGGCCGGTAAGAGTAGAGGATACTCGTAAGTTATAAATATTTGATCATCGGTGTCTTTGAAACATTGCTCGTATATCCTCTGACCACCGGATAAGTAACGCAGTTGTTAGAAAACGGGTATTAGGTAAGGATAGCAAATCAATTGATGACATAGTGAAACTTCATCAGTTGAGATGGCTGGGACACGTGTTACGTGCGCCCAACCACCGACTACCTCGACGTGCGTTCTTACATGGCGTAGGAGTGGGTTAGGAGAAAGCTAGGAGCGGCCAGAATAAAACATGACACAAGTCCATGAAGTCATTGACAAGTGGACTGAGCCATGTTGGTAGGTGTAGACTACCTGGTTGGGATCCACGAGACGATTGCAACCGATGGTTAGAGACCCTGAATGACATGGCTCAAAATCGTTTGCAATGGCGCAGGTGCATACACTCTTTGTGTTCTCCCAAACTCTAATCTTCTGTAGTCTTTATGTCCCATTTCTTTTTCTCTTTCCAAATTTGTTTCACTGTATTATACTCACTGAATAACATTTTCAGACTCTAATCTTTCCGATTACTGCTTATACTCTTACTAGTTCTACCACTACGGGACTTGAACAGACAGTTGCATCTTTGTGCTGATGTGGTATGGCAACTCGAACTGATGTACGCACGTACGAAGTTCTACGTTGTGACTGACTGACACTACGTCGGCAATTGGAAGCAGACATAAAAAGGAAAAAAAGTAACTGGAAAGGGTTACTCAGGACAGGGTTGGAGGGAAAATGTTGGTGGGCGGCCTGCAATAACCTAATATTTACCAAACCATGAACTATAAAACTCAATTGATAACTTTGTTTTCGTAGTATTCGGTTAAAAATACTAATTTACAGACTCATCGAGTGACTGGAATGAATCAGCCATAAGCAACGTAGAACACGGAGTGACGAGATAAATAACAAATGAGTCCGAGAAATCAAGCAACAATGTGAATAAGAAAGATCAAACATTGAGAATACGGTTTGAACAGAAGAGTTGAAAAGACATATATGAAGAAACACTAGAACTCAAGATTAAAAATAGATAAGGTGTGGTACATCGACTCCGATGTGACAGATTCTAAGCCGCAACACTCAAAGTCTCTAACCGATAATTGCAGTTACTGTGTAAACCACAATGCGATAGTTTGAATTTACCAATATGGACAAGACAAACCGTAACTAACTTCATGGGCTGGTGCCATGTATTCGTCTGACTGCCCCTATGACTCTTTCAACACAATCCTATACCAGCAGCCAACCCATGTTGAGGTAAGCGGCAATTGAATATACGTAATACATACTTGGATCACCTCAGTCTATGAAGAATAATGATCGAAATATGATCTCAGACAAGATCCCGATGGATTATTAGCCTGATTAATATCTAAAATAAGTGACAATTACTTAGAAACTCTAGATGGCCTGAATAATCCTTTCTCAATTTGAAGAAAGTTTACATCCCACCGTTTTCATTGCCAAATAACATGTAACAATATCGTTATTATACATTATATATGATATAAAAAGACACAATTGAGCAAACTTCACCTGGTGTATGGTTGTTTCTATCAGCACAAAAAATAGGATTAATGCTTGATAAGTCAGTCAATAAGTGAAACACATTGTAGAACCTGGCACATATACACGTCAGTTCATGTTTCAACATCCATTAGCACAACGAATCCCAGAGTAATGGAGTTAGTAATAGTATCAGTAGTAATAGAAAGCATTAGGAATCCAAGATACAATTTGCAAAGAAAATATGGATTAATGGAATGAAAAACTTATAAACTGATCTGAAAACTTGAGATTTAAGAGTGAATGCACCAGAGTTATTGTGAACGATTTTGAGCCATGTCATCCAGATTTTAACAATTTGTGACGGTAATCTCGCGGATCTCAACCAGGTTGTCTGTACTTACCTGCATGATTAGTTTCAGTAGTCACTGTCTTAGTGGACTGATGCCATGTCTTGGTATGACCACCTCTAGATTTCCTCCAACCTACTATTAACACCATCTATAATCGCGCTTTGTGGTAGTCAGTGGATGGGGATACTTAATACATGTCCTATCTATTTCGGTAGATGAAGACTCATTACCTTATAAATCTACTTGCCATCTTTACTCAGTATTCGGTATATAACTTCAAAATTAGCAACTGAGCGGCTCCTAAAAGCAAGAGAAATAGTTTAAGGGGACCTATGATTGAGTGCTAATAACTTACGAATGTCCTCTATTTTTCAAGGTCATAAAGTAGAAAAAAACGGAATGCTGCGCGATATACTCATTCTTTATTTGGCAAACAGATATCTCTGCTATGCCTAGAATCTAGCGTCGTCAATGTATGTTGTGTCCGTGAACACGCATACGGGATCCGAGTGTGGTCGTTCATTTGACCTAATCTGGTCAATACAGAGAACTAGCGCGATTTACTCTCCGTATATGCGGAAACTTGACTGCCAGTTCTCGTGGCCTCGCTGACCTAGGTATAACATGTTATATCCGCGAGTATAATGGGTTCTTCTAGACGATTGCAAAAGATGTTTAATTGAAGGAAGGAGGCAAGAAATTAAAAGACTAGTAAAAGCATATAATCCAACTTTTTTCGACTAAGTTTCCAAACATAGATAATACTATATCACCCTGTAATTCTCGCCCATTCACTTTGCATTCGTAATTTTTGATGAGCATTTACCAATTACACTTGCTTCATCGAGCATGAGTCAGCGTGATGATCATCACAAATTGTTGAAATCTGGATGACATGGCTCAAAATCGTTCACAATAACTCTGGTGCATTCACTCTTTGTCTTCTCTTAAATCTTAAGTTTTCATTCCATTAATCCATATTTTCTTTGCAAATTGTATCTTGGATTCCTAATCCTTTCTATTACCACTGATACTATTTATTACTAACTCCATTACTCTGGGATTCGACCAAACAATTTTATTTTATTGTGCTAATGGATGTTAAAACATGAACTGACGTGTATATGTGCCAGGTTCTACATTATTTATGACTGACTGAATTCAACAAGATGACAATTAGAAACGTAGTGTAAAAATTAAAACTCTAGTCTCACTATAGAAATCAAATATATCTGACATATGTTTTTTTCAAATGACTTATATTATGGTTGGTAATCTGGTTAAAGAGAAATGATTCATTTTTTAAGATATTTAAACACATTATGACAGGTAATATTTAGGCAATCGAAACCCAAATAACAGGATATCTGTCACTGATCAGTAGAGTTTTATAGAATTAATTAATAAAACAGGTAGTGCGGATGATCATATGGAGTGTATCTATAAAAAGTATATTTACAGGTGTACATATGTATGCACTTAGCTTTGAGAAATATTATTTAAGTAAAGGCTAGTGATACTATTCACCTGCCAAAAGCAAAAAATTGAAACGAGTTTCAAACCCATGACCTATTTGGTTAAAAGTTATTCGCTTGAGACAAGAAGCCATAGTGTATGCTTGCAGTTAAAAGTATAAGAACTTAATCATTTATTTACTTGGTTATCAATTAATATTTTCACACATCTAGTTTAGTAAATGTAACAACATGAGATAATTAAGAAAATTTGCAAAAGTATACGACTATTGATATAAATATTTACTTCATTCATTGATAGCTTACACTCGTGAAATGAACTCATTTATAATGATTGTTTGAATCTTCCGGTTGATATTAAGAACTGTGACTACGATGTTTCTTTAGAGATCTCTGCATTCTGAGCAGATAACTTCGATACTGCCATTAGGTTACAAGTATTTTAGGCAGAGTTGGACAGTGACTAGCAAAGGAATTCAGAACACGCGCTTTGTCACATTTGGAAGTCGCCATATGAATGTTAATGTACCTCTGCGACGATATTCATACCGCGAATTGAACTCAGTGCCTTTAGCATTACACAGCTTCAAAGCAAGCCCTGAAAATGGATCAAAATTAATTCACAATGCATAGGCCAGTGGCCACCTTAACCAAATACCTCGGTGGAGAACAAGTAGGGTCTCTAAAGCGAAATGTATTACGTACAAGTCCCAGTAAGCACATCAATAATCGTTCAACTAAGTAAAACCAATGAAGACCAAATGGAACAAGAAGCGCATCTATTGATTCGCTCTGTGAGGACATTATATCAGGCTTCTTATCACGTGATTTATCCACCAATCACAATACAACTTATACAATATTAGCACTGTGCCAAACCAATGACGTCCGATCGGTATGAGCAGCCTAGCGTCCTTATTGGTCCTATGTCCGCCTAGCTCGTCTACTTGAGTCCAGAACACCAAATACCAGCTCCCACTATGCGAATCGAATCGAATCATTTATTTCAGACATACTGGGTTTATGTATCAACCAAACAGACCGCAACGCACCATGAAATAGGAAATAACATTTGTACACAATGAAGCCAAAAAGTGGCTGTGAATGTGGGAGGCAGTAGTTAATAAACTGAGCATAATTTAGGAACAGTAAATCGTATAATAATAAATTATAGGTCAAAATGAAGCTTATAATAAGGGAAACATAGATATACATAATCTAGTTACCGAATATTTATGCCATGAGAATATATAAATAAGAATACTTCATTAATAAGTCTCGGACGTTACTCGTAATGTAATCCTCACTAGGATATAACACCTCCCTTTTTTGAAGCGTTAGAGATAATAATGATTTTTAGGATTTATTTTTATTCAATTAGGTTTCGGCCTGATGCGCTGTGACCTCCTTGGGAGTGTTGTATACGTCTTATTATTATTCGGGTCATTTTTAATTTCATTATCCGACTCAGTTAATATATTTAATGGTATATTCGACGTTATAGCATCTCCTGTCTCCCGCTCTTGTCTGGTTGGTTGTATCTGGTTTGCATGTCGCACCCATATCTTTTGTCCAACTTTTACTTCATGGATAACCTTCCCTTTTTTCGTATTATGATGCCAAACTTCCACGTTTACTTTATTCTTATGAAATTTCTTGCTATTGCCGCTTGTTGAATCGCTGTTCCATTCATCTGTTCTTGCGGAGGTTGACTCTAGGTTTTGGTTTCATTTGCTCTATAGGTATTCTAATCTTTCTGCCAAAAATTGCTTCTGCTGGACTTTCTTGATTATTTGTTGCTGGGTTGGGTGTTGTTCGGTAGGTTTTTAAAAATATTTTAATCATCTCTTCTATTTCCCCTTCTCCCTCGGCTTTAAGCAGTGCTCTTTTAAACGTATCCACGAACCTCTCGACTAGACCGTTAGACTGCGGATGGTATGAGGGTGTCCTCATATGCCTAATGGCGTTGGCGACGCAGAACTTCGAAAATTCAGCGGAGGTAAACTGTGGTCCATTATCAGACACCAATACATCTGGACACCCAAAGCAGCTGAATACTTGTCTCAGTTTTTCGATAGTAGCTTTTGTCGAAAGAGACTTCATGTAGTGGATCTCTGGCCATTTTGAGAAGGCATCAACAATCAACAAGTACTGTTTCCCGTTTATGGGACCGGCGAAATCCACATGCACTCTTGACCATGAATTTGTCGGTGTCCCCCGACTCTGCATTTCTGTCTTGAGAGGGTCTTCGATAGCTTTTGCACACGCGAAACATCTCTCAACATATTCTTTGATCTGAGCATCAATATTCGGCCAATATACATAGCCACGTGCATGTGCCTTCATCCGTTCTACCCCTGGGTGTGCAGCATGCAGTTCTGACATCACCTTACGGCGTAAGTTTGTGGGTACAATTACTCGATTTCCAAACATCAAGCACCCGTTCACGAGTGATAGAGAATTTCGACGGTGAGAATACTGTTCAATGTTTTTGTTGTCTATATGAGCGGGACAACCATGTTCGAGGTATCTAATAATCTGCTTCAGCTCGTCGTCTTCTTGAGTATAGGGTTTAGTGTCTTCAGAGGATAACGGTGTTGCTTTTATGGCAACTTGTAGTATTTGGTGAATACCATTTTCCAACGATATCGTTGCGATAATAGAATCTTCGCTTTCCTGCTTCTGATTCGCAATTAATCGGGATAAAGTATCAGCTTGTTCAAACTTTCAGTTGATTTATATAGAATTTTGAAATCATAAGCAAGCAATGTAATAGCCCAGGGTTGTAATCGATTCGCTGTATATGCAGGAATACCTGACTTCGATCCAAATATAAATAGAAGCGGCTTATGGTCCGTTAAAAGGGTAAATCGACGACCATAAATCATTTTATGAAATTTTTTACTGCAAAATCTAAAGCTAGTCCTTCCTTCTCAATCTGACTATATTTTCGCTCAGCTGAGTTAAGAGTTCGGGATACATGAGCAACTGGCTTTTCTTTACCATCGGGAAAACAATGGCTGATAACAGCTCCAATTCCATAGTTGGAAGCATCGGCGGCTACAATTATTTCAAGCTTAGGATTGTAATGAGTCAGCAACAGTTTAGAAAATAAAATCCTTTTTATTTCATCGAAAGAATCTTGACATTCCTCTGTCCAGTGCCATGCTGTATTAGCCGTCAAGAGTTGATTTAATGGGTGTCGCAATTTATACATATGGGGTACGAACATACTATAATAACCAATCATCCCCAAAAATGAACGAAGGGTCCTAACCTCAGTCGGTCTGGGCATATTTTTGATAGCATTTATATTGTCTGGATCTGGTCGACGACCATTTTTATCAAATATATATCCAAGGTATTTAACAGACTCGGGTAGAAATTCACACTTTCCTTTTTGTAACTGAAAACCAGCTTGTGATATTTTAGTGAGCACCACGTCTAACCGACCCATTGATTCCTGCGCAGAAGAGCTAACAGCTATAATATCATCCAAGCAAACTGCTACACCTTCGACGTTAGACATCATAGTATCCATTATCTGCTGGAAAATTGCTGGAGCTGGCTTAACACCAAACAGTAATCGGTTAAATCGATAGAGTCCACGGTGGGTATTAAGGGTTAGTAACTCCTTTGAATCTTCGTCAACTTCCACCTGTAAGTAAGCTTAAGATAAATCAGGTTTAGAAAAATAACGTCCATCGTTTAATTTAATAAATAAATCCTTTGGCAAAGGTAATGGGTATGAATGATTTTGTAAGGCGTCATTTAATCCTGTTGAAAAATTTACACAAAGGCGAATAGCTCCGTTCGCTTTCTGAACTAATACAATTGGTGATGCTTATGCGTCGAGTTGCATATGTGGCTATTGACAAAGTCGACAAAGAATTAGACCGACTAAAGAAGCTCGGTGTTATACAACGTATAACTATAAGGCATAAGCATCACCAATTGTATTAGTTCAGAAAGCGAACGGAGCTATTCGCCTTTGTGTAAATTTTTCAACAGGATTAAATGACGCCTTACAAAATCATTCATACCCATTACCTTTGCCAAAGGATTTATTTATTAAATTAAACGATGGACGTTATTTTTCTAAACCTGATTTATCTTAAGCTTACTTACAGGTGGAAGTTGACGAAGATTCAAAGGAGTTACTAACCCTTAATACCCACCGTGGACTCTATCGATTTAACCGATTACTGTTTGGTGTTAAGCCAGCTCCAGCAATTTTCCAGCAGATAATGGATACTATGATGTCTAACGTCGAAGGTGTAGCAGTTTGCTTGGATGATATTATAGCTGTTAGCTCTTCTGCGCAGGAATCAATGGGTCGGTTAGACGTGGTGCTCACTAAAATATCACAAGCTGGTTTTCAGTTACAAAAAGGAAAGTGTGAATTTCTACCCGAGTCTGTTAAATACCTTGGATATATATTTGATAAAAATGGTCGTCGACCAGATCCAGACAATATAAATGCTATCAAAAATATGCCCAGACCGACTGAGGTTAGGACCCTTCGTTCATTTTTGGGGATGATTGGTTATTATAGTATGTTCGTACCCCATATGTATAAATTGCGACACCCATTAAATCAACTCTTGACGGCTAATACAGCATGGCACTGGACAGAGGAATGTCAAGATTCTTTCGATGAAATAAAAAGGATTTTATTTTCTAAACTGTTGCTGACTCATTACAATCCTAAGCTTGAAATAATTGTAGCCGCCGATGCTTCCAACTATGGAATTGGAGCTGTTATCAGCCATTGTTTTCCCGATGGTAAAGAAAAGCCAGTTGCTCATGTATCCCGAACTCTTAACTCAGCTGAGCGAAAATATAGTCAGATTGAGAAGGAAGGACTAGCTTTAGATTTTGCAGTAAAAAATTTCATAAAATGATTTATGGTCGTCGATTTACCCTTTTAACGGACCATAAGCCGCTTCTATTTATATTTGGATCGAAGTCAGGTATTCCTGCATATACAGCGAATCGATTACAACCCTGGGCTATTACATTGCTTGCTTATGATTTCAAAATTCTATATAAATCAACTGAAAGTTTGAACAAGCTGATACTTTATCCCGATTAATTGCGAATCAGAAGCAGGAAAGCGAAGATTCTATTATCGCAACGATATCGTTGGAAAATGGTATTCACCAAATACTACAAGTTGCCATAAAAGCAACACCGTTATCCTCTGAAGACACTAAACCCTATACTCAAGAAGACGACGAGCTGAAGCAGATTATTAGATACCTCGAACATGGTTGTCCCGCTCATATAGACAACAAAAACATTGAACAGTATTCTCACCGTCGAAATTCTCTATCACTCGTGAACGGGTGCTTGATGTTTGGAAATCGAGTAATTGTACCCACAAACTTACGCCGTAAGGTGATGTCAGAACTGCATGCTGCACACCCAGGGGTAGAACGGATGAAGGCACATGCACGTGGCTATGTATATTGGCCGAATATTGATGCTCAGATCAAAGAATATGTTGAGAGATGTTTCGCGTGTGCAAAAGCTATCGAAGACCCTCTCAAGACAGAAATGCAGAGTCGGGGGACACCGACAAATTCATGGTCAAGAGTGCATGTGGATTTCGCCGGTCCCATAAACGGGAAACAGTACTTGTTGATTGTTGATGCCTTCTCAAAATGGCCAGAGATCCACTACATGAAGTCTCTTTCGACAAAAGCTACTATCGAAAAACTGAGACAAGTATTCAGCTGCTTTGGGTGTCCAGATGTATTGGTGTCTGATAATGGACCACAGTTTACCTCCGCTGAATTTTCGAAGTTCTGCGTCGCCAACGCCATTAGGCATATGAGGACACCCTCATACCATCCGCAGTCTAACGGTCTAGTCGAGAGGTTCGTGGATACGTTTAAAAGAGCACTGCTTAAAGCCGAGGGAGAAGGGGAAATAGAAGAGATGATTAAAATATTTTTAAAAACCTACCGAACAACACCCAACCCAGCAACAAATAATCAAGAAAGTCCAGCAGAAGCAATTTTTGGCAGAAAGATTAGAATACCTATAGAGCAAATGAAACCAAAACCTAGAGTCAACCTCCGCAAGAACAGATGAATGGAACAGCGATTCAACAAGCGGCAATAGCAAGAAATTTCATAAGAATAAAGTAAACGTGGAAGTTTGGCATCATAATACGAAAAAAGGGAAGGTTATCCATGAAGTAAAAGTTGGACAAAAGATATGGGTGCGACATGCAAACCAGATACAACCAACCAGACAAGAGCGGGAGACAGGAGATGCTATAACGTCGAATATACCATTAAATATATTAACTGAGTCGGATAATGAAATTAAAAATGACCCGAATAATAATAAGACGTATACAACACTCCCAAGGAGGTCACAGCGCATCAGGCCGAAACCTAATTGAATAAAAATAAATCCTAAAAATCATTATTATCTCTAATGCTTCAAAAAAGGGAGGTGTTATATCCTAGTGAGGATTACATTACGAGTAACGTCCGAGACTTATTAATGAAGTATTCTTATTTATATATTCTCATGGCATAAATATTCGGTAACTAGATTATGTATATCTATGTTTCCCTTATTATAAGCTTCATTTTGACCTATAATTTATTATTATACGATTTACTGTTCCTAAATTATGCTCAGTTTATTAACTACTGCCTCCCACATTCACAGCCACTTTTTGGCTTCATTGTGTACAAATGTTATTTCCTATTTCATGGTGCGTTGCGGTCTGTTTGGTTGATACATAAACCCAGTATGTCTGAAATAAATGATTCGATTCGATTCGCATAGTGGGAGCTGGTATTTGGTGTTCTGGACTCAAGTAGACGAGCTAGGCGGACATAGGACCAATAAGGACGCTAGGCTGCTCATACCGATCGGACGTCATTGGTTTGGCACAGTGCTAATATTGTATAAGTTGTATTCTGATTGGTGGATAAATCATGTGGTAAGAAGGCGGACATAAAGTCATAGGAAATAGTCCTCGGAAGTTACCTGTAATTTAATCTTCACTAGGATACAACACGCTCCCAGTCGAGTTATGAAATTAAGCCGTAAATTGACTAATGGTAAAATTCAAACCTACACTACTTTATAGTGGATTGTCTTTATGTCGTTTGTGCTGCAGTGTATGAAGCTATAAAAAGTCAATGAGTTAAGTTGTATAGACTGAAACGTTTTGATGATCTGATAGCTTATAAGACTCAGAACCACTGAGACAAAAGTAACTAGTAACCAAAGAAAGTATATGAACAAATGGACCCATAAACAATTACCTTTCAAAGTGACAGTATTTCCACCAACAGCTTTAGGACCAATTAATTGTTCTTTTAAATCACCGGATTTATAGATAAGAATTGATGGTAAGTTGCTTGTTGGGTAATTTGGAATACATAAGCTAGCTTCACCACGAAGAAATTTCACTGTGGGAAATTTTTGTGCTAATTTACGAAAATGTTGGTCAATTAAACTGCATAATCCATGCCTGTGGTATAAAATTAAAGTATTTTTGACAAACTATAACATATTTTATAGAAAGGAAATTTAAACACTAGCCAAGGATATATACAAATAAGTTCCGGGTTGTGATTGGTTGGAGGAGATAATCTAATGTGAAGTTACTAATTTTATTCACTTGTTGGCAGGTGATTACGTTGTTGGATAAGTCAACTTTCAACAAATAGCTGAGTGTCTCAAAAGACCTCCTTCCATTTACCCTGATTCCAAAATTAGCGCAGTATCAGTTCTTATGTCAGCAATGTAACTCAGAAACGATTTTATTTGATTACTCAGTTGTATAAGTCAAGTGACTTAATAGCTAACTAGGCTGGAAGAAAACATCTATTTGTACTTCATTGGTGATTTTTATAATTCTTCCTACTTCATAGTGAAGACAAGAATGTAACTAATCTCCGTCATAATATGTAGCGTTGAATCATAAATACCTACCCATCAAAACGGATTCGAAACCGGTAGTAACATAAATAACCAATTAGAAATAGATAGAATGTACTTCAAAACTCCTATGAATTCCTCATATATGGATGGTACATCATAAATTTTAAATAACGCTCATAGCAAGACTGACATAATGATAGTATTTTAAATATCGAGGAAAGCAAGAGATCATGCACGTAAACTAGAAGACAAATTAGAAAAAAGTTATGTTAATATACT
Organism: Schistosoma mattheei; assembly: GCA_944470405.2. Classification (NCBI taxonomy): domain Eukaryota; kingdom Metazoa; phylum Platyhelminthes; class Trematoda; order Strigeidida; family Schistosomatidae; genus Schistosoma; species Schistosoma mattheei. Next base: position 18,962,527 of record OX103946.1, on the reverse strand, counting down.
ATGCAACAATTTTGAAGCAAATTTATAGCCCCAGGTGGTTGAATAAGGTCTATCACAATATTGAAACTTAACATATCCCAAAATTATTTGCATGTTATGACATGATTATGAACGATAAACCGTGTTTAAAACATCATATAGCCAGTCAGAATAAATACAACATCCGAATCTAATAAATTTTCGACAATCACTTTATTCCACTGATTACAGATAGTACACCAGAATTTTTATTTACTAAGTGCTCACCCTTTTTCCCCAACATGGATTACAACAAATGTATCACCAGCATTTGTCACTTCGGTTGTCCAATCAGCTTTGGTGACTTCCCGTACATTACCAAAACGAGATTTTGATGCCACCTCCTGCATCATCGCAATGCGTTTACGTCGATATTCTTCAAGAAAACGAGCCTCTTCACCATCAATCTCTCCATCTTCCAATAAATCAAGTTTCTCATCTAACTCATCCGATGTCAATTTATCTAAAATAGATTCTAAAAATATGAATGTTCATTAATTCTCTCTTTGAAATGAAGATAAAAATGTGTTTAAAAAGCCAATAGTATTTACTTGGATCTGGAGGTAGAGGAAGTTCTTCTTCAGGTTCAATCTTTTTCGGTGGTAAAATCCCTTTCTGACGTAAAATATCGTTCCATTCAGTATCTTCATTTGGATCCTAGTTATTGACAGGTTTTCAGAGATTAAATTAAGTTCATAAAAACAAACCAACATATTCCTCACTAATGAGAATGAATTTGGAACCCGACTGAAGGAAAAATTAATCAAAATTTAGATAACAGAGACCACCAATACTCAATCACATAAATATATCCATCATTGCCTCTAAGTAAACGAAACAGAAAAAATTAAGTTGAAACTAAGTGGAAATGTATACTGAGCAATAAAAACAAATAGATTAACACGTAAATTACCACAAAAGCTATCGGCTCAAATTTTCACCTCTTGACATCGTGCAGTTAGTAGATCAAGAAAATTGATATGTTATGCAACAAGCAAACTGAACATGAGTCAAAAAGACGAAACAAAGAAAGAATACTATGGTTTTTAGGACATAAAGGGTAGGGTTCAATGGACTTGTAATTGGTTATTATTGGTTTTACCACAACCTTTTATCACAGGTTACAATTATAGTGAGGACATCAACAGTGAAGTTTACATCTGTTTACAAATCTTTAACTCAATGTTAGTGATTTTATAGTCATTCTTCAATATGGTGCTAGATAGAGTTATAAAAATGGGTGAGCGATATTAGCAATGTGTTTTATCCCAGCTACTTAATGCAGATCCACTACTTCGTTGGATAACTTACCGTTATTGCATAGGCATTAGGACCCTAATTTAATATTGTTCGATTGGTAATTTTACTAATTATTTCAACCATAAAAATTAATAATAACTACTACTGGCCTGATTGTTATTGTGTAGCGAATATATGTTAGGTGCCCCCTTGTACCAATGTTTACGTGTTCAAATAAATAAATAAATGACCGCCTTACTTAACGAACATTTATCATAGACTGCCTATTCGCTTGATTACAAAATTCATGTTACTCATCTTATATGACTAAAATAAAAGGATTTCTAACTTATCTTAGAAATGGGAATGACTGTTCTCTGACGTGTCCACCTATAGCTCTAAATAATTGGCCTGGAAAACATTGACTTTTACTTAATCACGATAACTAACTTTACAAGCCTAAACAACAGTTAGTTCAAGTTCAAAGTCTGACATAAATTTGTTCAAATGTGCAGTGTAAACATCGGAGTATTTCGAACGGGTGCTAAAGCAATCATCCAACCAAAACTTCAAACTTTGGAGAGAAATAGTGAATTATTTGTTCCTTTGGATATACGTTTAAGTAAGTGTTCTTGGTTACGGAGAGGTTTTATCGTTATGGTCGTTTTCAATCTGAGAGGTGAAGACATTGGTTATGAATAACACGAGTGGGTGAGAAGCAACGATGAGTGATCTATTACAGTATGCACAAAGCTAAAATGAAGTTGAAGCTCATTTTGAAGGACTCAGAAAAAGGTGTCATCACTGTTAATTTTTTAGTACAAGCATCTGATTGGTCACTGTTGTGACTCTATATCCGGTTTTTTACCACATGATTTATCCACCAATCAGAATACAACTTATACAATATTAGCACTGTGCCAAACCAATGACGTCCGATCGGTATGAGCAGCCTAGCGTCCTTATTGGTCCTATGTCCGCCTAGCTCGTCTACTTGAGTCCAGAACACCAAATACCAGCTCCCACTATGCGAATCGAATCGAGTCATTTATTTCAGACATACTGGGTTTATGTATCAACCAAACAGACCGCAACGCACCATGAAATAGGAAATAACATTTGTACACAATGAAGCCAAAAAGTGGCTGTGAATGTGGGAGGCAGTAGTTAATAAACTGAGCATAATTTAGGAACAGCAAATCGTATAATAATAAATTATAGGTCAAAATGAAGCTTATAATAAGGGAAACATAGATATACATAATCTAGTTACCGAATATTTATTCCATGAGAATATATAAATAAGAATACTTCATTAATAAGTCTCGGACGTTACTCGTAATGTAATCCTCACTATGATATAACAGTTCAGTCAGTCAGTCAGTAACAACGCAGAACTTCGTAAGTACGTACGTACATCAGTTCGAGTTGCCACACCACATTAGCACAGAGATACAGTTGTCGATTCAAATCCCGTAGTGGTAGAGGTAATAAGAGTATAAGCAGTAATCGGGAAGATTAGGGTTTGGAGATGTTATTTAAAGAGTATAATCCAGTGAAATAAATTTGGAAAGAGGAAAAAACGGACATGAAGGATTCAGAAGATTAGAATTTAAGAGAACATAGAGAGTGGATGCACCTGCGCCATTGCAAACGATATAACAGTTACCTTTTGCTAAACTTGTTCTAAGAAAGTTTTATACTTTTAGAGATGGGACACATAACTTGATATTTTTTCAGACGAGTTGTTAAGTAAACACTGAAGAACGTTTTGAATAGTCCAGAAGTTAGGCAACATGAGATTGTGGAAACAGATCCCAAGACAGAGTATGTCCCGTAGGCTGTGAAATACGACTAAGGAAAGACCTAGAACATCACATACGATGATGCCGAGGTGCTGTTCTTCAGTGGAAAGTGTGGTGTTAACATTCCTAGGAAGGTATGAGGCTGACGTACTACTACAGTCCGCAGGCTTCATTCCGCGCCTACTGGTGGTAGGAGGGAACAAGCTTCTGGTGATCCAGTTGCATACCCTATGCACATCCTGATGAGGTCTTGTCTTCCTCCAGACCATGATGTTATCCGCAAATAATAGATTTTGGTGACCTAAAGTGCAAGTCATTTTACGCTACTTGTCACTTTATCAAAACGAGCACTTTAGAAGTGCGAGTTTTACGGCTGCATACGAAGAATATATATATATTAAACTTCAGGTGCTTCAACTAATCGGTCCCTGTCATCTGTCAACGAAAAAGACCTTGAGAAGCTGTACGACATTGGGACGCCATATGGTTTTCACGATATGAGAGGCAAATTACAAAAGCGTAATCAAAGAAGACAAGAACATGTATGTACTAATTTAAAGTGATAATTAGTCTATACTGCTCTATATGTACAGTCTTCAGAGTTAACGAACATAACCGTAAATGAGGCGTCAAGTAGCTAGTTGTGTAAAATCATGTCATCTAGATATCGTTGTAACTTTTTTCGGTCTTTACATTTCAGAATTCACAAGATTTTTTTGACTCTCAATACTCAAACAGGCGTTACGAAAAAACTTTCTCGTCGACTGAGTTCTCGGGTATTGATCTCCATCCAGGAGGTCCACTTATCGACTTAGAATACGCAGATGATATAGTCCTGTTTGGTGAAGACGCTGACAAAATGCAGAGTCTTCTGGTAGCACTAAGCAACAATGTCAGAATGTTTGGAATGCGTTTCTCCACCTCTAAATGCAAGTTGTTGCTTCAGGACTGGTCTGCGTCAACACCTGAACTAAGGATAGGGAGTGAAGTAGTCGAACGCGTTGACAACTTCACATATCTTGGAAGTCTGATCAGCCCTAATGGGTTGGTGTCTGACGAAATTTCAGCACGGATTCGGAAAGCTCGCTTGGCTTTTGTCAACTTACGTCACCTTTGGCGGAGGCGAGATATCCGTCCATCAATAAAAGGACGGTATACTGCGCGGCAGTCCGTTCTGTTTTACTTTACGGCAGCGAAACATGGCCATTAAGAGTAGAAGACACCCGTAAGCTATTAGTATTTGACCACAGATGCCTTAGAAATATTGCTCGCATCTTCTGGGATCACCGGGTAAGTAACAGTGAGGTTAGACGCAGGGTATTAGGGGATGATGGTAAATCAGTTGATGAGGTTATGAATCTTCATCGACTGAGATGGTTGGGCCACGTATTACGTATGCCTGAACACCGATTACCACGACGTGCAATGCTAACCGGTGTAGGGGATGGTTGGAAGAAAGTTAGGGGCGGCCAAACCAAAACGTGGCATCAGTGCCTGAAGTCACTAACTTGTAGTCTGAGCCATATTGGTAGATGCAGACTACTTGGTTGGGGTCCGCGTGACTATGGTAACCAATGGTTGGAGACTCTTGGTGACATGGCTCAGAATCGATCACAATGGCGTCGGTGTATACACTCCCTGCCTTCCCTTAAACTAAGAGATTAAAATTGCATTATATCTTTCTTTCTATGAACTGATTCTTTCTTCCTGTACTATATCATTATATGCAATCTTTTTCCTATTTACTACCACCTTTGACCTAACCACTCCTATGAATCCGGTGTTCATCTCGTTGTGCTGATGCGGTATGGCAACCTGGACCGATGCACATATGTGCCTGGTCCTACGTTGTAGCTGACTGACTGACTGACTGTTACGAAAAGAAATTATCAGTGGAATATTTAACATGTTCAACTACGTTTACAATAAACATTTTTAAACATGGGCTTAATTTCCTAAGTGCATGGGAAACTTTTTGAATAAGTGTTGAGAAAGCCTGTTTGGTTTAAAAGGCATTTGCAATTAAGTGCATGTGTCTTACTAATAATTACCATCTCTTTTTTTACAGATTTTTCCAAACTTCAATAAGCCTAGGTAATCACAATTAAAACACATAACAATTGATGATCTAGCATCTATCAGCTACTCATAATGTTATACAATGTTACACTTTTTCTTTCTAATAACTTTCTCTAAACATGTACCATTTTTTGCAGGGAATGCAGTTCTCGTCTAGTGTGATCTGGGAATAGAGGCGAACACATGAGACGTCTTGGGTTATACCAAAGTGCTAAAAGTGGAAGAAAAATCAGACAAATCGACGTGTAAATATGCAAAGAGTAGACAATTCGGTGATATTTGAAACACAGAGCGATACAAAGGGCGAAATCCGCATTAAATCCCTCCGTAGAGGCGAAAAAGCAGACATTTGTGCGCGCTTCACTATCATTTCCCGTATACTTCCCCTTTGTTCGCCTTTATTCCTACTTTATTGGTTGTTTTTGGTAGCTCAATAAGGTACCTTATTGAGTTATAAGATTAATAAACTAAAACGTTTTTCTATAATCAGACTTCATAAACAACCGATGTTTATGCTACGTATCTACGATTTATCTTTTGTAACATACTAATTCCTGAAATAATACGGGGTTAACACTAGGGATCCTCACAATTACCTTGAAGTGCTGGCTACTGTAACGCACTGTGTGTATAATCCGCCAATCAAATTGTTTCAAATGGTTCAAATGGTTAAGGACGGAATAGAAGAAGCTATCTCCCAACAGGCTTCCCTGTCTATTAGCAAAGATCACCAATACATCCAGGCAGGAACCTAGGTATTCTAGTTATAATAGATTAGAAAAAAATTGACAACTCATAATAAGATGTTATCCTGAGTCATTATTAATAGGTCAAGTTTCCCCATAAAGGACTCCTGGGAAGTCGCCTGGACTAGTTCAGTGGGCGGCGAGTGTTAGCATTTGGCAACTCCGAAGGAGTAGAAGTTGTGTCTACAGTACGTTCCGCTATGTTGTGTCTTCAGTTTCTGGGTGTTACCTCTGAGGTTTGTATTGGGACTAAGCTTAGGTAGGTGATTAAGGGGATCTCCAGAAGTGTTAAGGATACTGTAGGCCATCACAAAGTCACCTCTAAGACGCCTACACTCTAATGGGTGAAGGTTAAGTAATTGTAGGCGCTCCTCATAAGGTTTGAGTCCCCTAACTGATTTGGCGATTCGCCGTTGGATACGCACCAGAGTGTCCTTATCCTTTGAAGTGGGGAGAGAAATATTGTGTTTCCGTGCTCTAAATGGGGGCGAATAAAACTGTTGAAGTCTATGTGGAAAGTTCTGTGGAGAAGGTTGACAAAATAAATACAAATAACATTGAAAACTATTTACAAAATAAGCTTGTCAGGCCTATCTCTACAGTTCTTCCGTCAAACTGGCCAAAAATGCTCTCCGAAGTTACCAGAGCAAGGTTTGCTCGAAAGGCATTTTTGTCACAGTTAGCGTAAGACTTCAAATCGTAGGGCTCCAGGACTCCTAAATCTTTTTCAACTCGGAATACTAATAGAGAAGACTTTCTCAAGTTGTAACTGTAGTCTGCGACATATCGCAGATGGACTCAGATCAAAAGCTACTTCAACAACAACTTAATCCAGGAAGAAATAATTTTAAACAACTTAAATTCCCATGCTGATCGAAACGTGATAACCTGATCATCATAGCAATCTAATGTGAGACTCTGAATTGCTAGAGGTAAGTCCGTTGTTATCTGCCCAAATTTGAAGTCGAGTCAAATCATCCTGAAGTGCAGGTTTATCCTCTTGGTTGAACACTTCGCTCCAGAGTTTTACGCCATCAGCAAAAAGTAATAAATCTGAGGATACCTGTCGTGGAAGATCGTTTATATAAATCTAAAAAAAGAGGCCCTAGTACTGAACGTTGGGGGACCCCTTTGGAAGGTGAAGTAAATCCTGACCATAAACTGTCGACTTTTTGGGTATGAAATGAACCAATCAATTAAGGTTCATTTGATACCTAATCATTTGAGCTTATTGATAAGACATTTATGTTCGACCCTATCAAATGTTTTTAAGAAGTCCAGGTAAGTGAATTCAGTCTTCCCCTTGCGATCATGGATGCTTGTCCATCTGTCCACCGCAGTCAGCAGGTTGGTTATACAAGAATGCCCCTTCCTGAAACCATGGTGTTGGGGTGAAAAGAAGGTTAAGCATAATAAATAGTCGTATATACCGTCGCATATCAGGGATCCATAAATGTTGCGTGATAGAATGAAGAGCCACTGGTCAGTAGCTTGAAGTTTCTCTGAGTCGACCTTCTGTGAAAATTAGTTTGATGTGAGCCAGCTTCTGATTTTCTGGTAACGTGCCTAAGCTTAGCGAGTGTGAGAACATCAGGCTGAGCTGTGTCGTCAAGATTGAAGCCACCTACCTCAGTATAGTAGGACTGACCATATCCGGGCCAGGAGGAATGCCCTTGTTTAAGTGCTGTAGATCATGATACGCCTAGACAGCCCTCAGGTTCACTTCTGAAACTCCTGTGGATTTCCAAATGCATCTTTCATCAACGTAGTTAGCGTGGGTCAGTTGAAATTTCTTGTAGCACTGTTCTGTTAGGTCGATGGCGTCACCGTCATTGCTAGTTGAGCCATTAGAGCCTAGAAGTTAGGAAATTCCGGTTTCGGCTTGTCGAAAAGACGATGCATGACGGAATAAGCTCATCGGATGGGAGATAAATCTATCGACCAGCTTTATCTGATACTGAAGTCAATTTACTTTATCACCATTGTGCACATATTTGATGGCATTGTGCCATAACCATACAATTCTCGAAGCTGAACACAAGACTACTAGGAAAATAGATATTCAGTATTTAACGCGGAGAAATACCGAACGTTGAGGAAGGCGGGAACAAAGAACTGGATTGATTGGAGTTGATCAGATGGCATGGCTCGGTCGTGCAGGCGTAGTCCCTGCGGAATGTTATATCTTTTATTCATATTAAATATATTGTTCTTTCTCTAGCCTAAGCTTGTTCTCCATCATGTATTGGTAATTGTTACGATAAAATGAGTTGGTGCAGACGATGATGAGACTTCCACATAAGATATTATAGATTAGGCAGTTATATCATGACAAATCTACAATTTTAGGATTAGGTCTTTCATTAAAGCAGTACTAATATCATAGTAGACCATAATTCTACATATATACCTCACTTGTCTGAATTGCCTGTATGCACTGTTGTTACTAGTTCGTCTGTATTCAACACATTAGTGCCATTCGCGTCATATCATATCATGAGTAGAACTCTTGATGACTGTGGGTCTTCTGTAGGTTTTAGAAACCATTCACCGAACAGACTACTTTATAGCAGATATGAACATGAGCAGAAATTGACCGAAACGAGCATAAACATCAAGTTGAGACGGAACTTCCAGGTCCACCCGATGTCAGTCAGTCAGTAACAACGTAAAACTTCGTATGTGCACACATCAGTTCGAGTTGCCATTCCACATTAACACAGAGATGCAATTGTCAATTCAAATCCCATAGTAGTAGAACTAGCAAGAGTATAAGCAGTAATCGGAAAGATTAGAGTCTGAAGATGTTATTCAATGTGCATAACCCAGTGAAATAAATATGGAAAGAGAAAAAAAGTGACATGAAGAATTCAGTAGACTAGGATTTGGGAGAACACAAATAGTGGATGCACCTGCGTCAAAGCAAACGATTTCGAGCCATGACATTCAAGGTCTCGAAGCATCGGTTGTTATCGTCTCGTGGATCCCAACCAGGTAGTTCACACCTGCGAGCATAGCTCAGTCCACTTGTCAATGACTTCATGGATTTGTGTCATGTTTTATCCTGGCTGCCCCTAGCTTTCTTCCAACCGACTTCTACACCATAAAACATCGCTCGTCAGGGCAGTATCCGTGCTGAGATTTGGCCACATATCAGTCCGCAAGGGCTGATGAGACTTAAAAGATCAGCGAAGCAGTCGACACGCTCAACTACGTCACCCCTATCATCAGTTCAGGTATCAATGCAATCCAATTCTGGATCAACATTTTGCATTCCGAGGGGTAGAATTGCAGCCCGAACATGCAAGCATTAATGTTCAAAGTGATTGGAAGACTGCATTTTGTCAGTGTCTTCACCAAATAGAACTACAAGTCACCTGATGTAGATTGTCCTGTAAAGATGACACATCCAACCGCTTGAAATTTCAGCGCGTGTTGTCAGTAGGAATTTTAGGCACAGTTTTGTTGGTAAGATTGAAAGCTATGAAGGCATGTTCACTTTCACCCAGGAGAGTCAAGAGTTAGAGATTCTCTATTAGGAACTCACCGTTTGTAAATATACATTCTAAGCGCGACGGCGTCTAACTGTTTCAGTAGCGATTTGTCAACGTGCCATTTTCGAGTAACCTCAGACCTTCAATGAGGTTGAAGAACCGAGCTTTTTTAGAGTCGTCATCTCCAGCGTACATTTGTTCAGAGAGGTTGACTTTTGGAAGATTGAAGTCACCTACCATCAGGATATGAGTGTATCCGAGATGAGTAGAGTGGGTTAGCATTAGTGGCAGCCGGGGTCAGCATAAATGTCGAAGACTTACAGTAGTATTTACTTTGGGATTCATATACAACAAATGTAGAATTAAACACTGAGAAAGATAGAGGTGTAAACCTTCTGTGCAGAATTAGTGAACTAGCTTTATCAATTCTACTGAGAATATCAATGAGTGTTAGTCAAGTTTGAAAAAAGCGCACTTCTTGCTTTTGTCCTCATAATTATGTTTTAAAGTTTCCGATTATTTTACAAAATGGTTTTTATTTTAATAACATACTTTCTTTATTTTTTGGTTTTGTTTGTTTAGTTTCGCACGACCTGCCTACTGAAAGTCTTATTCAGTAGTATACGTCGCCATTTTGCTGATTTTAGTAAGTCCCGAGTTTCTTTTTTTCGGTGCTGTTTCACTGATATAGACACGTACTTTTTGATTCAACAAATCGTATTTAATTGGCTTAATGGAGTGTGACTCAATAGTTGTTCTCATAGTTAAGTGTCCATGCGTTCTTCATAAGTTGACGATTTTTTTATGTTGGAAGTTGAATAATCACAGGCCTGTTGGGTGTTTGTTACATTACTTATTAATTCGATCACAGGAGTTTTTGACTTACACGGTTGTTGCTTAAATTTGGCTTAAAGCTTTCGGCACCTTGCTCATCCAGACAATTAGCGGGACGTCCACTTCGTCTGCGGTTGTAACCTTATAAGCACCCCATTGGAGTATGGCCTGGGTCTTTCGTCAACATGGAAGCTTGGATACCAGCGATAGCTATCAGGAATATACAGCTAGTGTGAAACGTATGCCGCATTTTACTCGATGACAACTAGATATTTTGACTCCTGAGTTTATCATGTTACTTTCTGACCTACGCACGTCCGAATCTTTTTGAACTCATTGGTCCTACCTACACAACGTTCCACAATTTATTCGCCATTTTTAATAACTTCTATCCAATCTTGTCTTCTCCATTTCTTATTTTCTGTTTTCATTTATTTGATCAGTGTGTGTTTTAAGATTCAGATTTGTGTTTCGAGGACAGGAGGCCTACAGTCAGTAACAACGTAGAAATTCGTACGTACGTACATTAGTTCAAGTTGCCATACTACATGATCACAGAGATGCAGTTGTCGATTTAGATCCCGTGTCATGTTTTCGTATAACCGCCCCTAACTTTCTTACAACCTACTCCTACACCATAAAACATCGCTCGTCGGGGCAGTCGGTGGCCTACAATCCGTGTTAATCCTTCTCCAGTAGCTTCTAAAAGTGTCTAGTTTTCCCTTGAACGATTCAATTGAAGGGGCGGACACCCCCTTTTTCGGGTAACAGGTTCCAAGAGTTGGTAACTCGGTTTGAAGACCTGTATACCATGGGTATTTTGTTTGTTCTTGCCTTTAGTACTCGCTTGCCATAACATCTGAGATGTCCTGATCCTTGGGGACAAACCAAAATGTCAGATTTTTAATTACCTCTTGTTATCCTACACATTGGAATGGGTAACCCTCTATCCTGAACTAAGGATAATAAGTGAAGTATTCGAATGCGTCGACAACTTCACTCACCTTGGAAGTCCGATCAACCCTAATGGGCTGGTGTCTGAAGAAATCTCAGCGTCCATTCAAAAAGCTCGTTTGGCCTTTGCCAACTCACGTCACCTGTGGCAAAAGCGAGATACTCGTCTATCCATTAAAAGACGAGTGTACTGCGCGGCAGTCCGTACAGTCTTACTCTACGGCTGCAAAACGTGACCATTAAGAGTTACTAGTATTTGACCAAAGATGCCTTAGAAATATTGCTCGCATCTGCTGGGATCACTGTGTAAGTAATAGTGAGGTTAGACGCAGGTTATTAAGGAATGATGGTAAATCAGTTGATGAGGCTGTAAATATTCATGGACTGAGATGGTTGGGCCACGTATTACGTAGGCCTGGACACCGATTACCATTACTCGCAGTGCTGACTAGTTTTGGGGATGGTTGGAAGAAAGTTAGTGTTGGCCAAACCAAAACGTGGCATCAGTGCTTGAAGTCACTAACTTCTAGTCTTAGCCATGTTAGTAGATGCAGACTACTTGGTTGTGGTCGACGCGACGATCTTAACCAATGATTGGAGACTGTGGGTGATATTGCTCAGAGTCTATCACAATGGCGTAGGTGTATAAACTCTTGGCCCTCCCTTAAACCGTGAGATTAAAATTACCCTGTATCTTTCTGCGAACTAATTCTCTCTTCCTGTACTATATCCTTATATGCAATTTTTCTTTGATATATTGACATTATATTAACTACTATGAATTTGTTGTTCATCTTGTTGTGCTAATGAAGTGTGACAGCTTGGACCGATGCATATATGTGCCAGTCCTATAGTAGCAATCTACATTTACAGGATGCAGTTTTCGAGTTTGGATCCCACTAATGTTTTGTATATTGTGGTAAGCATAGTTGTATCTCAATCGGTGAATGTCCATCTTGAAGCTCATAGGGTCCTAAACCCCTTAGCTGCAACTTCCCGGCAGTGGGCAGTGGTCTTAACATCATAACTCACCCCAAGGTCATTGTGAGACTGAACTACGTGTGCTGACTCTTCCTCTATGCTTCACCTGATTGCATTTGTATTTGCAATGAGCATGTAGACACACTTGGCCTCGTTGAAAGGCACCAGCCATTTTTCAGACCAGCTAATCAAAACATCTATGCTCGCTCGAAGTGCACATCCGTCTGCGGCTTCTGTTGTTTCTCGCCAGACTTTTACATCAGCATATAGTAGCACCGAGGGCTCAAATATACTTGAGAGTCCTCTTACAGTATAGAAATTAGAGGACCTAGAGCAGAGCCTTAGGGCACTCCTCTAAGTATTGGACTCTAGGCGGAGCACTTGGAGTTTATTCTTTCTGTCCACAACCTACCAAGAAACCCTCGATCCCTTTTAGATGTCCGACAACTCTTAGATACTCCAGCTTCGTAATTTATTTTTCTGCACCTTATCAAATATTTTGCCGAAGTCTAGGTGGAAAACGTCCACTGATTTTCCATTATCTCTAACCTCTGTCCATCACTCTCTTTCTGTAAAGAAGTTTGTTGTGCCAAATCATCCTTTACTGAAACCATGATTTTCTCTGTTTAACAAGTTGTTTTCCACGAATGTCATTATGGTCTTGTTTAATATTTCTTCCAGTATTTTGACTACGACCGGTGAGGTCGACAAGTCTGTAGTTTGATGGAAGTTGTCTTGGCCCTGTTTAATAAATTAGTGTCGATTGCATCTTTTAAATCCATAGGTGACACCCTGATCAATTGACATACTGAATGCCGTTGTCAATGAGGCAGCAATATATCGTGCAACTTCTCAGTATTTTGGGATGATGTTCGTCAGGTCCTGCTTATTTTCCGTGTCTAAAGTGCTACGAGTCTTTAGTACGTCATCTCAATCAAAGTCCACAATGAGCAGCCGATTTTGTGACTTTGTATTTGGGTTTAGTCTAGAAGAGACTTGAGTAAAAATTGTCAAAATAGTTCGTCATGGCCTTTGATTTGTCCTGTTTTTCCCCTATAATTTGAGACCCACTCACTTTAATTAGGTTGGGAATCCAATAGTGCGTTATTGTTCTATAATTTATATACAAAACCAGTCTCTTAGGCTACTTCATTACAGATTGGGCCAAATACTCATATTGTAGCCGAGCTGCCCGAATTATATTTATACACTGATTTTTGACCTACATGTAGCGTTCCACCGTATTTGCTGTGCCAAGGCTAATGGTGAAATTCCAACTTCAGTCATGTACTAAGGATCTATGCTTAGTAGTAAGTGGAAATTAGTCTATCGAGACGGAGTTAATTCAAAGTAAACCTGGTTGCTTATTACTTAGGATAACAGTCATAATGTTGAATATTCTAGTTTTGAGATGTGGATATTAGGACCATGATAAGTTCCTCTAGCCTGATTCCTTGAATATTGAATTTTTTCTTATAGATTACTAAAATTTCATCTATCCTGGAGGTAATAGTACTTCGTTCTGATCGCCTAGAAAATTAGGACATAATGTTTATCTTTTCCAACGAAACGAATTGACTTCATTATTTACACTACTTTAGTGCAGGTAAATAGGTTGCTTTTTATGCTTTCCAAAATTTTATATTAGTAGCGACCGAAATCCCAAGTGAAAAGAGACCCGATTATCTAGTGAGTTGATATCGTAATAAAAAAGGATTTGTGATAGTTAGGCTGTTTTCCCAGGGAATCTGATTTACTGTCAGTTAGTTAGACTGTGGTATCTTTAAGTATGGTTAGAAATTAACATTTGATAGAGCTACCGAGTTCTCTATGTTTCTGATCAGTTCTGTATCTGAAAAAAGATCTTTTTGCAAAGAAAAGTGTTTTTTTGTTTTACATATTTATGCGTTACAATTCAATTAGTAATTTTAATAATAATAATTTGAATCCCTTCCCCGTTGCTTATTTTCTACCTTATAATCAGTAATCTAATAAAAATTTATTTATTCATCTCTAAGCGACATTTTGAGTTTGAGGGTTAATAACTGTTCAAAACTTGGGGCAAATTCGAACGTACGATGTAATAGTTTTAAAACATACTCTTACTAGTAATGTAGTGGTCACTATATAGTACGACTCGAAACCACTCCACTTCAGTTTGAAAAGCCAGATAGTATTGCTAGCCTTCACAAAGTACCTCCTATCTGAATGTGCAAATCTGTAAATAATACATGAGTTGCATTACGTTAACCATGAAGTCATTGATCTGTCTTGTAGTAGATCATAGAGACCAAAGTGATTACTTTTAAGCTTCATTAATAACAACTTACTACCTAGTTATCAGTTTTTCTTTCTAAACTTTCAGTCATTTTTGAAGGTTTTTTATGAAACCTAGTGGTACTGCTCAGTTCTCACACGTTAAGTCGAGGAATACTTAAACTTGTGATTTTATTATGAAATAAGAAATAAATGAACCGCTTGACCATAATGTAACACTTGCTTTGATGTGTGTTTAGCTTCATATAGTTCATCCTTCTATGAATATAGATTTCTTGACAAGAAATTCGGTGATATAAAAGCATCAATATATGTCAAAAAACTGAAAAAGTTGCTCATTACTCTAGTACACACATTGAGTTAAAAATTCTAAAATTGGACGCAGAATATTAGACAAAAATGGCAAATCGATTGACAAGGTTGCGAATGTATATCGACTGAGATGTTTAGGATATGTATTACGTATATCGATCCACTGACTACCTCGACGCGCAATGACTGGTGTGATGGTAGGCCGAAATAAAATTAAGGGCGGCCATACCAAGACATGGCATCAGTCCATTCAGACACTGACCATTAGACATAGCTATGTAAGTAGGTGCAAACTAACTGGTTGAGATCCGTGGGGTTACCGTAACTAATAGTTAGAGACCGGATGATATTGTTTAGAATCGTTAACAATGACTCAGTTACATTCACTCTTCGTTTTCCCTTAGGTTTACTTACACCCGTTACCCCTCGTGGAGGAGAATAGGCCGCCCACTAGCACTCTCCATCCTAGGTAATCCTTTCCAGTTGCTATTTTATCCATTTTATGTCTGCTTGCAATTCCCGACGTAGTGTGTTCTTCAGCCTTCCTCTTTTCTGTTTCCCTTCGGCATTCCAAGTAAGAGCTTGTCTTGTGATGCAGTTTGGTGATTTCGTAATGTATGTCCTATCCAGTTCCAACGTCTTTTCCTAATTTCCTCTCCAGCTAGAAGCTGGTTTATCCTCTTCCATACTAGGCTGTTACTCTTTTTACTCCACCTGTAGCTCTTCTAGAGTTACTGCCGGTCCCAATTTCGGGTAAAGGAGGGTTGGGCATCGGTTCGGCAACCTCACCCCGTAAAAAATGTCTTGCTAGAAAAACGCCAATCAGATTAAATAAATTCCTTTAGGTTTAGGGTTAGGTTTATAGATTACCTTCTACATTGTTTCGTTCCACTAATACATATTCTTTCTGCAATCGTATTTTTGATGCCTAATACTTCCTAAGACCATTGATACTATTACCACATTTACTACTGGTATTCGATCTGATAGTTTCATCTCGCTGTGCTAATGAGATGCAGCAACTTGAACCGACGTACGTATGTGCTAGGTTCTACGTTAAGTAAGACTGACCGAATGATTTGACATCTACTTTTGCAATAGGTTGTCGGTTGTTTATTATTGGGGGTGGGTCTAAATTTGATGTAGCTTTGAGCTTTAATAGTTAGGACGTCAGTATCAAGGCTATTTGAATAGCTATAATAATAAAGCACAGTATTTAGGTCTTTAAAGATATTTACTGGATACTTATTTTACATATGTCCTACTTGATAAAACTCATCTATCAATTACTAATTGTTGTACTGGGCTTTGAGGGCAAGTTATACCACTCGAGTGTCTCAATCACAGTGAAGCGGGTTTGCACCTGCGACTGATTTGTTGAAAGTCTAACAATGGCTATTAAGTCACCGCTCTGTTGACGAAATACTTCAAAATAATCGAATCAGTTATTAAGAATAAGCATAAAGCGTTTTAAACGATTGGGTGGAATATATATAAAGAAGCTGTAAACACATCATTAACCATTACGTATATGTACTGTATACACCCCTTAAACGTTCTGTGCTCAGAGATTCAGAAATGTAAAAGTTATCTTTTAAATGACAGCTACAGTTTTAAATTAACCTTTAACGTTTAGTCGGTACTTTGTTTGAACAGCATAATCGGTAAGCAACTTGTTTATCAACGTGCTTTAGTTTTTCCATCCGTTTCTCACTAACTCCATAATTTTTTAGGTCCAATTAAACTGAATAAATGAAACAAGAAGATCGAGGAAATACAAAATCCAGTACTCCTAACCAAGTATCAGCCCATGGTCGGAAGCAGAAAGCATCAAATAGTAGATCTAGCCGAAGTCGAAAATCTAAAGACCGTACATCTAAAAGGAAGTCACATGCCAAAGGTAATGAATCTTCCCAACCGGCAGATGCTTCTGCTTTGAAACGTAAGAAAAATGAACGTTCCAAAACCGTACCTGAAAAGACTCGTAGTAGTGGTCGTTGTACACGTTCTTCAACTTCTGCCGTAGTTGCTAAGTCTACACCAAAAGCCAAAGTATCCAACGCATCAACAAAAGAAACTTATTCTTATTCTGATATGTTTCTTGCGGATGATGATGAACACGATTCGGATGAAAACGTTGATATTGGGGATGAAGACAGCGAATATGCTCCATCTGATGAAGAAACTCTTAATAAATTGTCAAAAATATCAAAGTCTCGTAAGGGAGTTTCTTCACGCACACGCCGAAGTTCAAAGGCCCAGTTGACAGTCAGTAGTGACGTGGAAGAAGGTGGATCCACTGACGAAGACGAAGCTGGAGAGTCCGAATCAGAAGAGGAAGATGAGGATGATGAAGAACTGGGAGATTCTATTTTACTGGATCATTCTGGTGTTAATGGTGGTATGCCAATACAGTTATTTGAAGATGAAAGCAATCATATACAAAGAGATATTTATGATTTCGATGCACAAAGCATTATTTCAGATAAACGTGTTACTTCATTAAAGAAAAAGATACCAACAAGTGCTGTCAATCGTGGTATGAATGTAACGTCAGCTAGTCGGTCAACACGTAGAACAGCTTCTGGAAAAGGAACTAGTTGGGGATCGAATATTTATAGTGCTCTTGCAGCTGCTCTTAAAACACGCGCAGATTTAGATGCTTATTCAAGTTTCTTGAAATCAAATGTTTTAAATGCTAGTTTCGATAAATTTTTAGCGGAAATCTGTAAACCTAGTAATCAACATGCTAATTTATTTTATGGTGCATCTGCCAGTTTACAAAGTCTCATGAGTCGTATTAATGATCATGATAAAGTAGTTGAACTATTGCATGCATTTGTCGCACGTCCATATGATCAATTACAACATCGTATTGTTTATTTAATACCTATAATTCATCAACCATTGTTTGGTGTCGCTCATATGACACCAATAAGTCAACATCTTGAAACACTTAGTAAAGATATTGATGAAGAACTAATTATTAAACCAGCTTATATTCTTAATCAAGAGACAAATTTACTAGCAATTCGTAGTTCTGTCGCAAGTGATTTTGGTGTATCAAATACCCAGTATAATTTTATTACTGGTGCTGGTAATCTTGGAAGATACATGCCAGATATTCATCAATTAATTGTCCCATCGGATTTGTATCAAAGATTAACTGAACTAGTTGCATTGCCTCCAGAGCGAATTTATGAATTAGCTCTTGCCAGAGTACATCAACAAGATGAGGAAGCTGATATAGATATTAGTCCACTTGAACCACCGAATTTACAAAGAATTGTTTTAGCTATTAATAAAGAAGGTCAGTTGATTGGGATAGCAATTTTAGACACATGGAATAGTACTGAAATTCCACATAACAGACCAAAAGCTCCTATCGATCTAATTAACATAACTTCATTATCGGACAAAACTTCTTTTTCAGTAGACCAATATGGTACAGAAGAAGCAAATCGTCAAACTAGAGAGGAACAAGTTCGTGAAGTGTTAGATAACATTATTGATTGGGTTGTTTTAAAATCTGATCCTAAAGATTATAGTTCACTAGCAAAACGTGGAAACAGGCAAGAGTCTTCTCCACTTGGACCAGTACGTTTTATAGATGCATTTATTGTTAAACCAAATGGACGTCGAGATACTTTACTATTAGTTGCGCATCCTGTTAGTTGTCATCCATCTGAAAATGCTGTTGAAAATGATAATTTCTTTGTTTATTCTGTTGTTGATGAATCAAAGTTTTGTCTAGAAAAACATGGATTTATGCCAGAATTATCTATAGCACTTGATGGTGTACATACAGTTGATCCAGAAGATATACTTGAAGATAAATCTTTGTTAGTAGTTCCTGATCTTTTATTTGATACTTTACGGAAAGTTATGCTACGTGAATTGGCCAGTTCTAGTAGTACAGCTGCTGCTGCTGCAGCTGTTGTTGCTTCGTCGAGACCAGACACTACAACTCTTCCATTGACATCAACTGGTCCTGCAGCTGTAATTCACTGTACAAAATTTGTCATACTTGATCGCCAAAGGCGTGTTCCACTTGCGATTGCATTTGATTCACCTGTTCGCCTTACTCTCCAGGTAGCAGATGATAAACTTGGTTTACACCCCCATGGTGAAGCTGCTTCTGTCAATTTCGATCAAATCACTCCTTCAGAGTTAAAGTCATATGAGTCATCATTTAAGCCAACTTCTGCTGAATATCGTTTGGTTGCTATAAACGGTTTGTTGTATGGTTTACAAATCGATGATCAACGTGTTATTCGCCGTATTATTGAGATTGTTCCCGCTCGCTATGATTCCATATATCCTCATACAGGAAATCCATCACTTTGTGCACAGTCTATCTCTGCAGCTCACAAGTCTTGTCCGTCTAACGTTCGGATAGTGAATGATGAGACTAACAGTTCAACTGTTTTACCAGCATTTTATTATCCTCATTATGAACAAACCAAATTATGTAGTGTTGTTTCTGGTTTCACCGATCATTTGTGCAGTCTGTTTTTCGAATTGCCTGTCTCAGTTAGTTTGTACGATGTTGTTTTACGTATGGCACAAAAATATATGCCAGAGATTTTAGCTAGACAGCATATTGAGGCAGCAGAGGCTGCAGCTTATGCTGAAGCTGCTGCAAATCCTCATGCTCCTCCGCCATCACCAGTTCCTCTTCCTGAACACTGGGGTGTTTGTTGTTTATGTGCTAAAGAACTGCGTTCACCAAACGGTTTGTTGGATCATGAAATGAGACATTTAGGTCTCTCTAGGTTCCGTTGTGGAGTTCATAATGTTTCGTTCCTTGATCGGCGATCATGGCAGGTTCATATGAATGAACACCACGCATGCCCACGTTCAGGCCCTTTATCTGTTCTTTTACGTCCGAATCCAGTTAATCAAAATGATTCAGGAAGTGACCAAGAAGAAGAAGATGATGAACTAGTTGAACAGGACACTGTCCCAGGTAGTGGTTTACTCGCTGGACTTGCAAACGTATTCAACACAAATCTTTTAATTGGTCGAATGGAAGCTCCACAATGCGAAAAATGTAGTGATTATTTCCCATCAGCAGAAGTACTTGCACAACATTTAGACTTTTGTGATGGTGTTAGTTTCTCTCTTCGTACTCCTTTATCTCGAATCGGCAGTGGTGTTCCAAAGCCAATCCTAGCAGATGATTCATACACCAGGTCTGGAGATGATGCAACTGTAGAAGCTTCTGGTCCGAATGCTGATGAAGTGACATCAGACTCCAAAGATGATGCATGTGTTTGTGGTATCTGTGGAACCCAAGTCAATTCACGTGATAAAATACTTCGACACTTCACTGTTTATCACCTTCAATGTATTTTGTGTAATAACATCCTTCGGTCAATGGAAGAATTGTCTGATCATTATCATACACACATAAAAACAGATGCACCAAATGCTTTGGAAGAATTTGAGAATGAGGAGGCTGAACTATTGAAAAGTGATCCAGATAAAGAAGTAAATCTCAAGGACGGTATAAATAAAAAATCAGCAAATAAACTGATGACATGTGACATCTGTACAGAGTTTTATGGAACGAAGTTTAACTATTATTTTCATCAGTGGGCAGAACACGGAGTAGTACATCCAGGTGACGGAGTGTCGGAAAATATGCTTCATATGCTCACCCAAACACGACATCTTCGACAACGTGTCGATAAAGAAGATCTTTCTTCTCTCGGTATTCGTAAAATGAAATGTAAACTATGCGGATTTGTTGTTCGTTGCAGTGGAAAAGATTACGTACAACATCTTAGTGAAAAACACAATATCAATACCACTCTTGAGGATATTTGTCGTATTTGCGCTGATGTTTTTGAATCTCCAGAGGATCTTTCTGCTCATCTTGGTGAAATACATTTTCCCACCGGAGAATTTGCCAATGCCGGTGTTCAGACAATATTTCGTTGTACACATTGTGAATTTTGGGGTTTCAATAAAGGCTTGTTAAGACATTCTCGTGAAGTACATGATGATCCTTGCCCGTCTATATATGAATGTATCCACTGTTACGAGAGATTCACTGATAAAAGAGTATGGCGTGCTCATATGGATAAACATAATGAAGGTTATTCACACAGATGCATGGAATGTGGACGGGCATTTCGGTTAAGACCTTCTCTCCTTCATCATATGCGTTGTCATCATGGGGATGATCAAGGGCCAGCAACTTGCGAATACTGTGGCTTGATTTATCCTAAACGATCGTCGTTAAGATATCATATCTTCCGTATGCATAATCAGGTAAGGTCACTTTCACATTTTATTAAACCAATTGACATCACTAACAATACATCCCTTACTGTCTTCAATGTCTTAATATTGAGTAAGAAAATGAAACTTTTGTTTCAAATGAAGAAATTACTTTTTTCATTCTTATAAAACAGTTTATTCTTATTCAGTCAAGTAGACAAAGTGTTATTTGAAGTTTATTTCCTGGCTGATGAAGTACTCTCACTGACAGATGTAGATTCATTGTATCTTTCTAGCAATCTTTTCTACGTGATGTTAATTTCCATGTCACGATTCATACACACTGATGTATATAAGCAGAATAGTCATGTAAACCTTACACCTTATGTCAGCTATCAGTAAGCAACAACATGCTATTCATTCTTAGTTGAACAACAAATCATTTCTGTAAACATAGAAAAATCTACAAAGATCAGGTTGATTATTTTAATCGCTTTATTCGATACTCCGTATTTAATATATTATAAATTCATGAAGCCTACTGGGAGATAAAAGATGCCATTTCTTAGTGTGTAGACCATCATTAATGAGAGTTTTGTAGATTTCTAGAACAAAACTTCTAAAGGGTTATGTAACATGAATATACATGTTTCAGTTAATATCTCTCAGACTAGAAGATATCGTCAATTTCCATCAGTCCTTATTCGTTTTTGCCTCAAGCACAGGTATTTCCTCCAAAAAGCTTATTAGTGGCTAATTATGCAAAACGCTTCAGTGATTATACCTCTTCTATGCTGTGTAGAGCAATCAGACGATGTGCAATGTTGAATTAGTCTGTATCTGCCTTTGTGTTTCGGAAATTTTATGGTTCATTAATTATTCCCGTCCTGTTTTTTTACCGTCATTTTATTTTTAGTCAATTATTATAGTACTGCAAGGTTATGCATAATCATATCTGTCTTTGTGAGATGGGTGTCGAACCTGTAAACTACTAGTAGCTTAAAATCATTTATTTCACACTTGACGTTACCACTTTGCTAGTTCGACTTTAACTACCACTATCTTAGTATTTCCAAGCATGGTCCATAAACGTGAGGCGAACAATTACTTGGTTATCTGCGTCTAATGTCAAGTATTTCCAGGTCGTCTACCAGTTTTCAAACTTATAGTGTTATAGTGATTGTTAAATTTCGTAGTTTATATAATATTGATACCAGTTAGATAACCACTAAAAGTCAGGATGCACTGGATAGCTGTTTCGTCCTAAAGTGGTACTTAGTTCAGCGGTCTGAAGGTTAGGTTCTCACCGCTGTACCTTGTGTTCGACTTTCTTTGAGGTCGTGAGTACACACGTCTCAGTAGTTCAAAATTAGGACAGAACAGTTGTCTAGTGCTCCCTGGTTTTCACTGGTTATCTAACTAAGATCCAGTCGTAAATTAAGTAATTGCTAACCCAAGTATTTGATAGTGAGAAAAAAATACTAAAGTCACGTTTAAGGATGTCATTCAGATATCTACAGATAACACTAAATCCTTTCTTTTTGAAATATGATTCACTGCAATATTGGAAGTTAGTGTTTACAAAGGTTGTACGTTCGAATAATGATGATAAATATCTACATTTGATGAATTATATTCGACTATTTTTGACCTAACAGATAATATTGCTTTTCAATAGAAACAATTCTCGTTGTTCGTTATTTGTATTTCTAACTATTTTGATTTTTACCAAATAGTGTCATGGAAATAAATTGCATAAAATATTGAACATTTTTCTAGGAACTAGCTCATGAATGCTTCATGTGTCAACGACGTTTCCGTCTAGAAACAGAACTTCGACGTCATGTAAAGGAAATGCACAGTGGAGCTGTCAAATGTGAAATATGTCATAAAGTATGCGCTAACCTAAGATGTTATGCTCAACATAGACAAAAACACTTTCGTACTCGTATTTATCAGTGTACTGATTGTCAAACAACATTCAAGAGCAAATTGGCTATGAAACGTCATATTCGAGTAGAACATTTACAACTTGGTCCTGAAAAGTTCGAATGTCAGATATGTGGAAAGGTAAAATTGTTATTTCTCTTATATTTAGGTTTCAAAATCCAATTATACTATTAAACATAGGCTTTATTTCATTAGGGACTCAGTAAAAATAATAATTATTATTTAGGGGATCAATAGTTTGTGATATCTATTAATCTTCATGTATGATTCATGTTATGTAGACAACTAATGAATGGAAGATGTTAAATACTAATAAAGTGTGTTAATTGTTGAAGTCTCTCATAAAAACTTAGAATTTACCCACTTGTAAGAAGAAACCCTAATCATCTTTTATTAAATGCCAATTGACAGTACTCAAAAGTGAACAACAATCGGTTGTTTGTAATGCAATTGGATAGTTTATTTTGAATCACATTTTGGATTATTTTTTGAGTAAAGTCATTTAGAATTTTCAAAAGATTCTTGTTGATCAGTCTCAAACTCAATCGCTTTAGCTTACTTACGCCTGTTATTTTTCGTGGAGGAGCATAGACGGCCTACCAGCACTCTCTATCCAACTCTGTCCTGGGCGATCCTTTTCATATCTACTTTAGCGCTGTATACTTTATTGTTTCTATTCAATCATCATTATAACACCTGCTTCGGTCTGGGCACCCGGGCAGTATCACAGTCCACACACAAATAAAATGAAAATGACGATATTTACTGAAAATTTTATTCTCGCTTCGATTTACAGTCAAACAAATCACATTATTATTATTGTTATTATTATTTGCTACGTCATTTACTCACTCTCTTTTATTCGCAATTTATGTAGCCTTATTTTTTGACTTATACAGAAGCTCGCCTATGATGGAAACTCGGTTCTATATAAATGTTCTCGAGTTACTGCCTGAAAATCGTATGCTACCACCAAATACGAATACTGAAGCAGTTTTTCTGAAACCACGTGCATCATTCAAACTGGCTGCCTTCAACGTTCGCACACTTATGCAGGTCGGACAACAGATAAGGCTGGCTATGTCTTTAGAAAGTCTTAATATCGATGTTTGCTGTCTATCCGAGACTCGTATTCAAGGTTCTGGTGAAGTACTACAAATTCGCTCTCCATCTGTCGCTTCAAAAAGCTTGTCTTACGTGCGCTTATCCGGGGACCCTGTGGCATCTTCGTCTGGTGTTGCTGGCGTTGGTGTCGCACTAAGCGCTAGAGTAGAGGCAGCAGTAATCGATTAGATCTCCATTAACAGTCGGCTATGTGTTTTAGGTTAGAAAGTTCCATTAAAGTGAAAAGTAATCTGTGTGAGAAACGATGTCTTTTCGTCATCGCCTATGCCTCGACAGATTGCAGCTCGGATGCAATCAAGAATGAATTCTACCACCAGTTAACTGTTCTCCAGAAAGTGCGTTCGACAGATATTGTAGCACTAGCCGGCGACCTTAATGCTCAGGTCGGGTGTCTAGGCACAGAAGATAATCGTTTAGGTGGCCGATGGGGACTTGTTGGTCGCTGGACAGATAACGGGGACCGTCTACTGCAACTGTGCACAGACCACAACCTGTTTCTGGCTAGCACTAACTTTCGGCACAGTTTTCGCCTATGTGCCACCTGGCGTCCTCCATCTGCATCTTAAGCCTGGACTCAGATTGATCACATCGCGATCAGCTACCGCTGGCGTGGTTGTGTAAAAGACTGCCGCTCCTTTTGGAGTACCTATCTGGACTCTGGCCATGCCTTGGTCTGCGCCAATCTTGCCTTACTTTTCAGTGGACAACGAAGTGACCGCCACCAACTGATTGATGTCAACAAATTGTTCGCAACTTCTGTTGCTAGTAAGTATCGAACCGAGCTAGGTTCTAGGCTAGCTACCATTCCACCGAAAAGTATAGGTGAGCATTGGTTGCAACTGCATGACGCCATGAAAATGGCGAGTTAAGCCGCTTGCTGCTTCGTGAAACGTCCCGCTTATAAGCACTGGGTTTCTTCTGGTTCCTTACAACTCATTGACCAGGAACGACGACTGTTACGTAATGAAATCGAGCAAAGCTTGCGTAAGGACGGAGAAGCCTGGTGGTAGGAGCGCGCTAATGAGTTTAAAGCAGCAGCCGCATCTGATAACTACCGGAAGCTCTTCCAACTCATCCGAGCCACTGGCAGCAAGAAGTCTGGTGTGGGCGAAAAAATCTACGAGGATGACGGGATGCCAATCACCAACATCCATCGACGTCTTGGACGATGGGCAGATGATATTGTCTTACTGTGCGATAATGCTCCAGCCATGCAATCCGCACTTAACCAGTTGGCAATCACTGTCCGTAGGTACGGTATGTGCTTTGCACCTTCGAAGTGCAAAGTACTTCTGCAAGACTAACAGGATTCTAATCCTGTACTCACCCTGGATGGTGAGCAGATGGAAGTAGTCGAGAAGTTCGTGTATCTGGGTAGTTTCATAAGTGCTGGTGGGGGTGTGAGTGATGAGATCAATGCACGTATAGTGAAAGCCAGATTGGCTTATTTCAATCTGGGACATCTTTGGCACCTTCGTAATGTTAGTCTGGCTGTAAAAGGTCGGATCTACAACGCGTCGGTGAGATCAGTTTTGCTGTATGCTTGTGAAACCTGTCCTCCGATTTGAGAATCTTAGACGACTCTGGTTTGATCATCGTTTTATCTGAAGGATTGCTGACATCCAGTGGCAACACCATGTTAGTAATGCAGAGGTTCGGCATCGTGTATTCGGGCACAGAGACGATAATCCAATTAGTGTCATGATCTTGAAACATCGACTTCGGTGACTTGGACATGTTCTACGAATGTCGTCCCAGAGAATTCCACGTCGTGCATTATTTGCCGACTCTGGAACTGGTTGGAAAAAGCGGAGAGGTGGTCAGTATATGACATGGTGTCGTGGGATGAAAGAAAGCTGCCAAGGGCTGGCTTGTGTTGGTCCCTCGCAACTCCCTGGTTGGTGTCCGAGAGATGGTGCAACACAGTGTCTAGAGACGTTATGAGATATGTCCCAGAATAGAAGCCAGTGGCGATCCTGCTGTAACCTTCTTTTACTTCATAAAAAATGGTTGTTTCTTCCTTAACTGAAAGATTTCTTCTGATTGTACATTTCCGTTCCCTCATTATTACTACACTACCTTACACCAATCTCCTCGTTGTTGTTCCCTTTTTACGCTCCTTACTTTTTTTTCTCTTCGAATTCTCATTGTTTTGTGTGGCGCATATATATTGGCGCTCTCTTGTACCAATATCTATGTGTTCAAATAATAATAATAATCATTATAACGGTATCAAATTACTTACTATTTTACAGATTTTATCAAAACAAGTTGATTCATTACATGGAATCAGAAAGTTTGATATTATCAATCTAAGTGTACAAATCAGTGTTTAAATTATTTATTCCTCGGTGCCCATAAACAATAACTAGAACGTTGTTCTTTTCTTACATATAGTATAAATACAATGATCAGTGTATCATTATGATTAGGCTTTTTAAAAAGTAATCATGATTGACAGAAACATGTATCGTATGCTTGTACGATTTTAAAATGATGGCGAAGATTTGTACTTCATACGTAATTAATGGTTTACTAACGAAGCATTCGTTTTCTTTTTGAACAACAACATCAAATTCTATCCAAGTTAATTTTATGTAATTTAGTGATAATTTGTCTAAAAAATTCCTTAAAGTTTGACCGATGAGAATTCTAGATAAATAGAGAAATGTTTTATCTTGGTTATTTCGTTCATATAGATTAACCATTCTTTCACAGAAGAAATCTATTTGTATCTTTTATAGATTGTTACACAAATTGGCATGCATATGTTAATACATAAAGAAGCACGTTTTGAATGTGAATATTGCAATAAACGATTTACTAAAGCTGCCTATTACAATGAACATCTTCGAATACATCGTGGTGAACAACCATTTGAATGTCATATATGCAGAAAGCGTTTTAACAAAAAATCAAATCTGAATGTTCATTTGAAATTTCATGAGAAACATCGTGATGAAGAAGGAAATGTAAGTGTATTTCGGTTGAGTACTTAAGTGAAATAATAGTATAGTACAATATATTGCATTCACTTGTAAAGTGATTATTTGCATATTAGAGCTGTTGAGTTGTGTCTGGTTATATATATCGGCAAACATTTCTATGTCGGCTTGTGTTTTGTCAAAGCAAATTCATGAAATCGAAGAATGAAGTATGATGATAAACCCTATAACTTCTGTTTAGGTTTTCATAGTTTCAATCTTATTTTAGCTAGACCAACACTCGGAACGTGGAAACATTTGATAGCCGTCTCCTCAGCAGTGCAAATCGATGAGTCTATGCGGAAATCTAACCTAGGACCTTCGTTTTTGCACGCGAATGCCTAATCTTTAAATCCAATCAATTCACGGTATCGTGTGACCGTCATCCATTGTCTGCAGTGGATAATTGTCTCACCCGATACATACTGAACACCACTGGTCATAGCTATATAAATACTCAAGGCTGAAAGAAATTGGTTAATAAGTCAATATATTGCTTTTAATCATATTTATAGTCAACTTGTGTGATTGTAAATATGACGTAATGAGTTGGCATTAGTTAGTTTTTTTAATAAATCTCTACTATATCTTCTCAAAATCTACACAGAAATGAGTAAATTGTATTGAATGAGGTTAAAATTCGTTGGTGTGTAGTTCAATCCATTCAAAATTCATAGTCATCAGAATACAAAAACGCCTTAAGTGTTATGTGTAGAATTTATTCTTTCCTATATATTTTTTTCACATTTACTTGGTTAAATTTATGTTGATTTATTTTTAATTGTTGATACTTCTCAAACATTAGTACATGAACTCACTCCATGGTAGAAAACTATACATTCCAGAAAATCAAAATATCAAAGTTTTATTTTCTTGATCTGTTAATATTATCTGTTTTTTGGGTTATTCTAGTATCCAGACAATTTATTCATTCTTCTTGAGTCACATTTTAACCTTGGTAATTATTCACTTATCAACCGTGACTGTTTTTATATGAGCGTATGTGTGTGTGTACATCCTATCCTACTCATCATATGTCTGTAACTTTTGTTCGACTATAAATATTTATTCACACTTGGCTAAATCGAGTCGGCTCACTCGCCTTCACTGCTCGTCATTTTTTCTCATTACGTCCAGGTCAATGAGTGTACGAAATATACGTATTCAGAAATCCAGTATCGTATTTGACTTATTTAATTCCGTTATCCACCAACGCGATTTAAGCCGATAATTATTATATACAATGATTTGTTTATCAACACCTCTTCCTTTTATCATCACTTAGTTTCTATTTCTTTTTTTGTTCCTTTTTTCATCAAATCCTTTTAGTATCTTGAATTGAAACCACGTGGTCGTATTAGTACAATGTTTGGTGATGCATTAATGAGTCCAAGTGATAGAGCAGCACGACAAGCTGCTGCTGCTAGATCAATGAATTCAATAATTTATGTACCAAAAGTTGATGTAGCTGTTGGAAGTGATTTTCCTGGTGCTTTCAATTGTACTGGACCAGCTGGTGCAGCAGCTGAAGCTGCTTCACGTGTAGTTGAATTATACGGTCTTGATAATAATAATAATAATAATGATCATCATCATCATAATAATAATAACAATATTATAAATATGAATCATACAAATTCTAATAATTTTATTCCAGAATCAATTAATTTAAATGATGATTTATGTAATATGGAACCTTCAGTTAAAAAACAACGTTTAACGTAATGTATGTAATTGGTAAGTTGGCAAACAAATTTATTTAAGTATTCTAATTCAATTATTTTTTCTTTATAAACTAACGATCTCTATAATTTTTTTGATAGATGATTTCAGAAAGGGGTTTTGTGGAGAGTTTTAGTAATTTTATAGTTGAATTCATGAGTCAATTGAAGTTAGACCATCATGAAAAACCCGGAAGCACTAAACAATCGTTCAATTTTAGTATGGGACTCCACAGTAGTGATGTAGAGGTTAAGCGTCCACGCGCAAAACTAACAGGTCCTGCATTCGAATCTTGCATGGCGGGATCGTGGTCGCTCACTGCTGAGGCTTCCCGTGATAGGACGAAACGGCCGTCCAGTGCTTCCAGGTTTTTCATGGTGGTCTAACTTCAGTTGACTCATGAATTCAACTATGAATTATTTCAAACAAAAGGATTTTACTAAAATCTAACCGTTTTTTAATTGTAAGGCCATGTAGTTTAGAAATCAAGATGTTTATATCACATAGTGTTTCTTTTTCATCAGTACTAGCATGAAAATCCAGATGTATATATGGTCGTGATGAGTGCACATTCAATGATGTGTTAACACTTGCTACCTTGATGAATGGGATTTCATCTCTGTTTATCTATTCTTCGATTAATTTCACTGCCAATTATAAGGGAAATAGTTTGTATCATTTAATACTATGTAATCCGTGCTGGTTCATAGAACTTAACACATTTTTCTCGAAGATTTAAAACTTAGCAAATTTATAAAAATAAATTCAACTTAATACCAAGATAATGAGCATAAAAATAGTACTGAAGTAGGAAATTGTTTAATTGATGCTGTCCATTAAAAGAACCAGACCAACCAGTAAGTCCCCACCCATCCACTGTCCTTGTACACTTTGGACTATCAAGTTAATGGTTTTGTAAATTTGTATTGTTATATGAACCGTTAATCTCCAAGTTTTTCATCTAACTAATGTTTCTATTAGAAAATACAACACTTACGTAACTTATTAAGTCTAGATAAATTTCTTATACCATAGAAATCATTATATAACCTAATAGTCTTCTAGTTAATTTTCTTCAACAAAACACGATCAACCCTTCCACATTATATTGTAGGTAGTTATGTCTCATATCTTTGCAGAAGAGTCAGGTAGATCCTATGTTCAGTATTACTAATACTAATACTTTTATTAAACAACTGCTCAGGTGATTATTGACACAGTGAATTCATGGTTTCAAACACTACATGTTTAGCGATTAAGTTGCTGTTCTAGAACTTTGGTCCCAAAATATTCAACATCAAACTAATAGTATAACTCAGTCAAATATACACGAACTTATATCTGGCTACGAAGTTACACTGAATTAATATTTAAGTAATTCTTTCATGAGTCGCGGCATTCTTTGAATATTAGAATGTCTATATATTCAAAACATTTTAGTAAGACTATGACTTGTACAATGTCTAGTAGTATCGCTACGTAATCACTCCCTCAAAGTATTTGTATAAAAGATACATAAAACGTCTTCCTCTAACTTCAATAATCTTTCATTTAAACTTTTTATAAATATTATTTACTTGTTTGAAATGTTAAATGTCGGTAAATAATTACAACTTTGTTTCGGTTTAGTCTACAATAATTGACTATTTCAATACTGACGAAATCTTTCTCGAACTCAGCAATCGGCACATACACACACACAAATCTCCTCAACGATGGAACCTGGAGGAAGTCGGCAACGCAAATGACTAAATTAAGGTGGAAGGACTCCGTTGATTTAGTAACGATTTGTTGTGACCTTGGAGCAGAAAAATAAACTACAAGTGATAATTGATTTTAAAATAGCAAAAGTTACGTAAAGATACGAATTACAGAAAAATAAGTTTGGGCTTATCGCTAGAGAAAAGTTTTTTCACAGTTGAAATCATCGATCGATCTAAACTAAAGCACCATTGAAAACCTAAGTACACTGCCATTTTGTCCTAGTATGGAACTCCTCAGCAGTGTGCATGCATGATCCCACACATGGTGCTCGAACCTAGGATTTTCGGGTTCGTACGCGCATATTTAATCTTTAGACCACTGAGCCGGGATCCACTGGTGTTAATGTTCAACTTCGATTGGTCCATGATCTTGCACAACCCTTCATCCATTGTTTGGGGTGAATATATATCTGTCTCACACTCAATACGGATTAGAATACACTGGTCACGGCTTCTCACTAGAACTCCAGGAGTTATATCTTGAAGCTAGCTACTAGTGAGTACCCGATTGTTATGAGTATAGAGGATTTTTGGAGACTGTGGTATTTGGAATCACAACAGATATCCCCGCTGGCGTTGGATCAAGGGTTGCTCAAGATTTTGGTCTTAGACATCGACACTGTGGTCTAGAGGTTAAGTGTTCGCCTGTGCCACTTTTTTAATGGATTGTGTGTTAGATGATTGATATTCAAGGTCGTACTCAACCTACTAGGTGGTGTGAACTTTTCGAGTGCTAGGACTACTTGGATTTTCTTAAGTTCACACCTTTGACTATTGCAGATATTTGTTATATCATCGAAAAAATAAACAAATCCCTTCTTTGTTCTGTCTCTGTGTAGATAATTTACGCTTTATAAGGGGTAGACATTCATTTTTGCTGTTAGACCAATGATTTAGCTTATCAGTGACAACATTGTGACTAACTGATGTACAGAGACGGAGACCTTAATGTCTTTTGGTCCTTGAGCTCCTTCCAACCCTGTGTATAATCAGGTGACAAAGTTAAGAATCAGATTAATTCTCTATTGTGCAGGATCTATGTGATTAAAAACGTATATAGTAATGTATAGTACATTTCTGACCACATAGAAACGTGTATAGTAAATCACTGTGTGCGTATATAACCACGCTATATATTGTACTGTAATAATAAATCTTTAAAATAACTTAAGGACAATAAAAACACATAATAATAGTTTGTGGGCCACACTGAAGTATACAATACAAGGAATATAGAACTACTATAATTCTTCGTAAGGTCGCTCAAAAATTAAGTCTACTTTCTCGATCATCGCACTCTGTTGTAACAATGTTTATATTGTTAATCATGCCCTAATTTTATACTATAAATTATGTTCTTTTTAAACTTTTTAGTTTCCATCCCTCAACTTTTGTATGGATCAGGACAACCATCAATTTGTGTTTTTCTTTTATAATTCCACATTTTAAAAAATCAGATGGTTTTTCTTTTCTCTTTCCCTT
Source organism: Schistosoma mattheei (assembly GCA_944470405.2). NCBI lineage: Eukaryota > Metazoa > Platyhelminthes > Trematoda > Strigeidida > Schistosomatidae > Schistosoma > Schistosoma mattheei. The sequence continues at coordinate 18,930,534 of OX103946.1, read as the reverse complement.
TGTATTTGTTTCCCTTCTTTTCATACTCACCTATTTTATGGATGAAAACATTTTCCTATTATGTGTATGGCATTTCACCGTGTATATGAATTGATATTTGTTCTTTATCTTTTCCCGGATAATTATCATTGCTTGATGATAATGATGATTTATTGATATATAGAGATATTTACAACAACAACAACAACAAAGTAGCATTCATTACTGAATGATGATATTCCATTTTACGTCTTATATGTATTTGTAGCCAATAAAAAATTGTATGCTCCTTAGTAGGTATGTAATACCAATTGGATTTGTACAGGAATTTTGGTTTCCCCCATTTATATGTGCAGTAAAATATACTCAAAAAAAAACAAACTTTTCATGTCTTGCTATTTTTTTTTCTATTTTAAAATACAGAGGAATTGTATATGCACATATCTATTTGTCTGTGTGAAAACTGTAGTTGATTCACCATTATTATGGTGATTTTTCATACATGGCTAAAAACAATTTTGTTATTTTTATATCATCATTATTACTGAATTTTTTGTAGAATATTCATGAATAACACATACACATTAATAATGACCACCAACTACTACCACGATTAGTGTAATTTAATGAAAACTATTAAAGTGTATAATACTTTAAATCTGCACATTTCTAATTTATTGTATCATTATTAAATTGCATTACTTTAGTCAGAATATATATATGTATTCTTCTTTTTTTTTAATTCTAACTTTTCTATATCTATGAATGATTTAAGGGTTGTGAAGAGAGAGTGGGTTGAACATAAGTAGTAGTAGTAATAGTAATTCTAATGGTTTCGAAGGAGGGGGAAAGTTAACTCAGATTTCCTTATATTGGAAAAACACAATTCCTAGAAAGAAGTATTTATTTTCAATTAGTTGATTCATTGCTTTGTATATACATTTAAAGTTAGTAATAAAACTAGTGTCTAATAAATGATGACTGGTCAACTCAACAATGTTCTTTCGTATTTCTTATGAATAGTAACCAGTTAGAAACTCAGATGTAAAATTAGATCTGAAGTGAAGAATACATAGTTGGTTAGATATAACAGTTCACTTCATCAGTTGAGAAGGCTGGGATATGTGTTATGTATACCCAACCACCGACTACCTCGACGAGCGATGTTTTATGGTGCAAGAGTAGGGCTGGAAGGAGGCTAGGGGCGGCTAGACCAAAACATGACCCAAATCCATGAAGTCATTGACAATTGGACTGAGCCATGTTGGTAGGTGTAGACTACCTGGTTGGGATCCACGAGACGATAGCAACCGATGATTCGAAACCTTGAATGACATGGCTCAAAATCATTTGCAATACTGCAGGTGAATCTACTCTTTATGTACTCTCAAATTCTAATCTTCTGAATTCTTCGTGTCCCTTTTTCTCCCTTTCCAAATTTATGTCACTGGATTATACTCTTTAAATAACATCTTCAAACCCTAATCTTTCCGATTACTGCTTATACTCTTATTAGTTCTACCACTATGGGATTTAAATCGAGAACTATATCTCTATGCTAATGTGGTATGGCAACTCGAACTGATGTACGTACGTACGAAGTTCTACGTTGTTGCTGATTAGTAATAGTTCGCTATTTAAGAATAAGTATTTGGTGGGTTTGAGATTAAGTAATTGAATGTAAATGTTTAGTGTTTTCAAAATTAATAAAACAGGTATAAACAAGTTAAGCAATCAGATTGTCAACATAGATTACGTAAAATGAAGTTACAAATTGAAACCTAATAGCATTACAAACTTTTGAACTTCCGAACAAACTTTTTCTGCACACAAAGGTTAGGTTCATTAATGTGTGTGTATACCTATTCATGTTAAAAATAGAATTCTGTAAATAACTTTGAAAACTAAATTTATATCGACACAGTGACTGGTATCTATGAAATGTAGCAAAATAGAACTCATTATTCTGTTCTCTTTAGTCAACCAAGAGGAGTGATGTTCAGAAATGTGATAATCTATTTGCCCAGGTGTACTGCTAATATGACTGGCTTCACAAGAGCAACTTAATGATGGATTGATACAGAGATAAAACCAGACAGTTTACTCTATGAATTTACTGTTGCCTTACTGAAAAACAGATATAATATGACTTCACCAAGTATTCATTCTACGACTTTCCTTATACTTCGTATTCTTTCCTCGTTAACTATAGCACTTGACTGTAAGTAATTATGGATAGTGGCTAGCAGTGGGATTCAGGACGCGCGTTCCGTCCTATTTTGGACTCGTCAGCTGGATGTACCTGCATGTCAGAGTTGATGTTCACTCCGGGACTCGAACCCAGCACCATTAGCTTCAAACACCATCGCGTTATCCTCTTAGCTACTGAGTCCTGATAGTCACTTGCTTGTGCAATGGGGTGGATTTCAATGCGCTTAACTTTTATATTTAGAATAAAGGCATCAGTGATTTTACTCCAAGTTTTTTATGGACATAAGTTTCATTAGGAACTTTGGTGAGTATCAGTTTCTGCTCAGTAGATTATGAATAGGGTTTTGATTTGCTTCGGAACAAATAATAGCTCTGTTTATTAAACATATTGTTATAGAGTGAAGCTCAAAAAACTTGCATATTGACTCGGTATAGTCGGTTCACGGCCAGTTTGTTATAAATACCCTTTGACCACTCGATTTTCTATAGTGAGTTGGGGTTGCTAGTCTATCACCTGGGTTTGGGACCAGTGGTAACAATAGAGGAGAAGTCACACACTGGTCAAGGAAAGTAGATAGGTCAGTTTTCAGGTGTGCCCTCTAAAATTACTTAAAATGATCGTACTATACTCGGTGGTGTTTCTTTGGCACTGTAAGATGTTTAAGTGGCCAATCGATTTACGGTATGTAAGCCACATAAAGAGGCGAACCATGATCTCAAAGTAGCATCAGTAGTTTCTTAGTTCGTCTATTTTTATGCAAGCTGAGAGGGCGCATGGTTTCTTTTATCCGTATCATTGTCCTGTTTCGTACTTGGTTCCGTAATCCGCTTTCGTACCGAATTCGAAATATGTCTACAGAGCTAATATTCCGTATAATTGAAACGCCTTGTTTGTTTTATACATTGTACCATTTTGAATACTGTTCAGATCTGGTGGCTAGTTATCACAATGAAGTGGCCGGTGACTATTGGATAAAGTGATTGTTTTGTGTTGCAGTAAGTTATCACTATAAAGGTGATTTCTTAAATTGTTCTACAGTTTATAACGTTAAAAGTTGAATTCTGATACAATTATATCTAAATTTTATCGGAAGTTACAGTTGTATCTAACTTTCATACCATACTTTGAGCCTTTGGGAATTAACCGGACTTTGGAGTTCAATGATAAGTCTTGATACCTATCACAGACGTTGTATACATAAAAATAGTGACAAGGATGCATATTTTTATCGCGAAAGGTTAATTTTACGACATCTGACAGAATATGTCTAAATCTCGGGAACTTTTTATTGTTACTCATGAGAACTAATTTATTATTTCATAAGTACAACAATCTCACTACAGTTATCATAGAATTTCACCTCGATTTGATGGGTTTGCTTTCGAATAAGTGATAACGAGATCTTGAAGAACAAATCAGGTTGTTGTGACATCTAGCGTGGCAAACTAGACAATCAGTCAGCTACAACGCAGGACCAGGCACATATATGCGTCGGTCCAAGTTGCCACACCTCATTAGTACAACAATCCATAGTCGTTAATTCAATGGTAGTGATATATAAAAAAGAAAGACTTCATATGATACGGGGAGAAAGAATTACTTCGTAGAAAGGCATAAAATTTTAATCTCATGTTTTAAGGGAGGGCAAAGAGTTTATACACCTACGCCATTGTGATAGACTCTGAGCTATGTCACTCAGTCTCAAACCATTGGTTACGATAGTCGCGCCGACCCTAACCAAGTAGTCTGTATCTACTAACATGGCTCAGACCAGAAGTTAGTGACTTCAAGCACTGATGCCATGTTTTGGTTTGGCTACCCCTAACTTTCTTACAACCATCCGCAACACCGGTTAGCACTGCGAGTAATGGTAATTGGTGTTCAGGCATACGTAACACGTGGTCCAACTATCTCAGTCGATGAAGATCCACAACCTTATCAACTGACTATCATTCCCTAATACCTTGTATCGAACCTCACTATTACTTGCCCGATGATCCCAACAGATGCGAGCAATATTTCTAAAGGCATCTGTAATCAAACACTAGTACATTACGAGTATCTTCTACTCTTAACGGTCATGTTTCGCAGCGGTAAAGTAGAACAGAACGAACTACTGTGCAGTACATTCGTCCCTTAATTGACAGACGGGTATCTCACCTTTTCCACAGGTGGTGTAAGTTGGCAAAAGCTAAATGGGCATTCTGGATCCGTGCAGAGACTTCGTCAGACACCAGCGCATTAGGTCTAAACAGACGTCCAAGATAAGTGAAGTCGACGCGTTCGACCACTTCACTCCCTATCACTAGTTCAAGTGTTGATGCAGGCCAATCCTAAATTTGCACTTAGAGGAGGAGAAACGTATCTCAAATATTTCTGCATTGTTGCTCAGTGCTACCAAATACTTTGCATCTTATCAGCGTCCTCACCAAACAGGACTATGTCATACATATTCTAAGTCAATAATTGAACCTCCTGGTAAAAGATCAATGCCCGAAAATTCAGTCTATGAGAATGTTATTTCCAGCAGTAGGTCTATGATCAAATCGAGCGAAAATGGAGACAACGGACAATCTTGCTAGATGTCAACTGCAGTTGTGAAGTCAGATGACACTTCACCACAAGCCCTAACTTGACTGGTACTGTCAGGGAAAAGAGTCCCCACAGGGCTTATGTACTTCTGCGGCACGCCATTCGATAGCAGATGCTGCTATAAAACCTTTCGGCCTACAGAGTCATATGCTGCTTTTAAATCAAGAAATCCCAGTATTGTCGGACGCCGATAAACATATCTGTTCTAAAACCTGACGAATGGTGAATATGTGGTCAGTGCGGCCATGACCCGAGTACTTTGAGAAATCTCAAATTCAAAATGGCTCAAAGTACAGTACACTTCTACGCTCCTAGATACATAGTTTTTTGAGGATAGAAAATCTAACATGCAGGGAACAATCGGCCTTTAATACTCAGCTATCAGCTGTACCACATATAGAGATAAATGGAAGTATTTGCAGCTAATTTGTATTAACTACCATTACTCTTCATGCGGTGTAACCAACAAGTAGTGTTAACGTTCAACATGAAGTTATATTAGATCATAATGAATTATATATATATATATATATATATATATATATAATTTGCGTGGTTGAGTTACATGACAACACGCAACACTGGTTTAAGCAGGGTTGCCTTAAAATACAGTATGATCCACCAAGTATTTTTAACGTTACTTTTCATGGAACTTGTTAGTTTCCATTCACCTAAATTTTTATATTTTTGTCCACTTGTGGTCATTTCTGTGCTACCTCTGAAATCGGTGACGACAAAGACAGCCACATCCTTAAATATATTATTAACCAGAGAGCGACATTTCGTACAAAGCTACCAAAGTGGAAAACTGAATACAGTAGCATGTGGCAACAGTTCATCCAGCATGTTTAATCGAAAAATGTTGCATAAACTAAGTGACCCTTACCTTCTAGATAAACACATTTTTGGGACTTAGCAAGCTAAACAGAAATTAACTAACTAGCCATAGGTCCTACTGACGACTACTAACATAATTTGAAGTGGAGGAGTAACTTATTGGTTTCAGCGATACTCTTATCTAACAGGTTTAATAACTGTCCGTTTGGTCAGCCGTATTATCACTATGTAGCTCAAAGCTGAGTACATGTACCCATATGTGATAAACAAGTGACACTAATTAGTAGCGCAGGTAAACTTCGAATACGTTAACGATCAAAAACCACACTTTTTCAAAGTACGATGCCATCCACTTGACACCCCAAAAATTCGTGTGGTTTGTTTTATGTTAACCAGAAATCTGAAATAAATACGTTCACCGTAACAAATCTAGAAGCATAAATCTCTGACTTGCAGTTGGAAACTGATTGCATATTAAACTGGCATACATTTATAGGTCATGTAAAATCAACTAGTTCGAGTATAGCTAAATTCCTGACAGTAATGTATCAGTTGACATTTTTCAATACAATGCTAGTTAGAGACCTCAAAAGTTTACCTGAACTGATCAGCGTGACTACAAAACAAAAATATACAAATTCGAAAACATATCTATTAGACAAGTCACTAGAAAACGCTGAATGAAAGACGAATGAAGCTACAAATCATAGTCTCGGAATTTGTCAAAAACAGGATGTCGAAAATGCTCACGACAGCGTCCGTATATTACTTTGAATGCCGAAGTTTGAATAACTTCCTCATTTAAAAGTTCAGTTTGGAACTGTCTTAGCTACAAAATGTTAACAATAATATGAAAAATACCAAGAGTTGTCTCTTTTGAATGTCACGCATAACTTCCTTGTTGCATCCATTATTACTGAGCTCCGAGGAACGTTGCAATGCGACAAGCTTCTCTGTGGATAGTTTAATGCAATCTCTGATCGCATTAGTTCTTTTCTCATGACTCATAAGCATCTTTCATATTTACGAAAGTCACTGTTGCGCTTACTTTATTAACAAATGTATTACACTTGCTGGCATAGTCTACTTTGTTGACAAACGACGCTGTAGGCAGTTCTGAATTGAGTTCATATCGCACATGGTCATCAAATTTTCTCCACAGATTGAGGAGCCTCTAGTTAATTATCGTGAGTTCCATGTCATTAAAGACAGTTTGGAATATCATAGGCTAGCTTACTGCTGACTGTAGGAAGTCATCACATGGTAGAGCATCCGAACTCATTTCCCCGCTTTATCCTAATGTGTTTGTAAATCGGACAAGGTCAACGCAAGTAGGCAGTTTGCAATAGGCAAAATCGAAACTACGTGTTTATTAGAATCTGAGTTTGGTAAGCAGGGAATGTTTCCTAGTTTTGGGACGGTTTACATTTTTGCTCCATTATTTTAGAGCACAAGATGTGAAAACATTATATACAAGTCGTGCCTAAAGAACGGGAATTTTAGTTTTGACGTAATTTGCTTCTGCTATGTCGTTACGCAACAACAATGCCATTTTTTATTCTAATGAGTCTGCCTTGAAGTTAACAATCGGTGAATCACTTTTTTTCTTTTCATCCCTGTTAATATTTAACCGTAGTTTTGCCTCAGTTTACTGTCCGAGTTTTACAGTTTTTTGACGTGAAATTTAGTTTTAGTATGTCGCAACTTCTTATACTACCCAGTTTCATCCGTTTCATCCGTTTTCGGCATTTTGTTCTTTACTGTCTTTAACTTTTGCTAAAATTTATTTAACAATTTATTTTCACCATGGTCATATGAGAAACCTTGAATAAGGGAAGTCCTTAAAATAATAGACAAACAAAGACGCTAGGTGAATTACAGAAGAGGGTTTTCGACAACATTATCGATGGAATATGCATCGGCATCAGTAAGAATATTCTGAAACTCAGCATCTCCATGACATCGGCTGTGTTCGACTCTCTCAACAAACTATTATCTCCCAGCACAGGCTAGTTAGATATAATTGTAGTTCCCCGAATTTCTGCTGTATGAGACTGGATTCCGGTCAACAGGGTTAAAACTGACCGAATGTCACCGTCAAAAGTGCTGAAAATCTCAGATGCTGTAGTGAAATCAGTTACTGATTCAACTGTTCAATCTCCGAAGTTTGTCCAACCAATCAGCAAAGAGCATGGGAATACGAAACGCATTCCAGCTGCCAAATAAGAGGATCTCAACCTCAACGTAATCGAAGACATGGGAAATGATCGCAGTTCGTAATGATTTTTTCATAATTATGAATCCTAAATACAGCTCTGATCAAATTCACAATCTGAAATTAAAATGACAGGGTGCACTGGATAGAGTTGAACAAGAAGCCTGGGCTTCTCAAAATCGAGCCACTGACAAGAACAGAGCTTGCCCGCCGGAAAGATTGCAAGTACCAAAATCATTCAGGACTCCTACGTGTAACATTCACCTACCCTGTGGTCTTTGGCCATACCAATTAGCAATCTAAAAGCCGTTTCAATAAATATTCAATAATGCTCACCGTTTAACGCCTTGGCGAATTTTCGCCAACTTTCTTGACTGACTTGGAGAAGCCTTTAGGTCTGTATGGGTATGATGTTTGAGTTTCACTCATCCCTCGAGGTAGGTGGGTTTGTATTTCATGGTCTACTTGAAAAATACCTGTGTTGCTAGTTGGAAACCAAGATGTCACTGAGCACGTGATTACGAGGGGATCAGTTTGTAACTCTTTCCACTGAGTAGAATGAGGAAATTGATCCGCAGTTGGAAGGTCGCTGCTTGTTGTGACCTTTATATACAGGTTTGTCTACTTCATTTTTCCAGCTAGAAGGCAGTACCTCCTACTCAACTAATACTGAAAAAGGCTAGCTATGCTTTTTTCAGAACAATAGTTTAAATTCCACTGAACCGTGAAGATTTGCGTGGGCCCGAGCCTCTGTAATTCTCTATGATCATAAAGGTTTCAAACTCCATGATGACCGGATCAAGATGGAAAAATATCGAGCAGAATCTTTTGAACTGCAGCGTTCATTTCAAAATGGTGTTGTTTGTATTGCGTATTGCCTCCAGTGAAACTTTAGATATTCGTCATTTGACACAGGTAATTTCAAATAAAATTGTAGAACAAGGTGTTATATCTTAAATTCTTATTAAATTTTATTGATGAACAATGGCTGATGGATAACTCTTAACTCTCTTCCAAATAACTAGGAAACAAAAAATATAATCTCGAATTAGCTAAATTCGGACGTTACTAGCACATTTTTTATAAGGACAGTTCCTAATTTTTTAGTTTCTCAGATCGGAAAACGCTATTCAACAGACTTAGGGATTCAATGTCCAAAGTCAAAACTAAAGGCACAGCAGATGTTAAGTTTGTAAAAAGACAAGTAAATAATTTAGGCGGGTGGGACTCACAGTAGTAGTTCATGGTCAGCCAAATACGTCAAACTTCTATTGTAATATAGAGTCGATTTTTAATCCCAAGAATTATAAATATGAATTACTTGGTAATGTGCAAACGAACAATAGGGTAAGGCTAGGTTCGTCAAAAACTAGGGACGCTCTTCTGCCAGCCTACGACTAAGTAGTTTGGCAGCTTTATAGACGACGGCTGAGAAGTCTGTGCTGACGTTCTTCAATTGTCATAAATGCTTCAAGGCATATAAATCTCAAAAAACAAATTGAGTAATCGTCAATACAGAAAGATAGTGTTAACAATCTGGATGTTACGCTGTAAATAGACGGTAGACAAATTCGTTCAATTTAAGCGTAGACAATCCACGCTCAAAGAAGTGATATAGTAGTCAACACATTTAAAATTAACTTTTAAAATGTCAATGAGTCGTCAAGCTGAACGCTTGAGTCGTGTCCCTAATAAAAATCAAAGTCTCAAGTGAAATATCTGGTTGGCAGCCAAGACTCGAACTAAATTTACAATAAAAGTATCAATAATAATTTACGACGGCTGTGAACAACAGGTTTCATGCTTTACATCAGGCACTCAAAGAAGAAACTACGAAGGAAGACAACTGGAAAAGGCCTGGCCGCAGTAAGCATCGTCATAAGAAGTTCATCTCTATGGAAACCCTGAACAAGATTCAAGAAAGAAGAAACAAGAAGACAGCAATTAAAAACAGTCGAACAAGAACAGAGGAAGTCAAGGCACAGGCTAAATACACAGGAGCAAACAAGCAAGTGAAGAGCAGCATTAGTGTTGATAAGCAGCAATACGTAGAAGGCCTAACAGCGACAGCGAAAAACTGTAACAAAAGGGAATATGAAACAACTATATGACACGACGAAGAAACTTACTTGCTCGCTTACGCCTGTTGATCCTCCACGAGGGGCAACCATCAACCGATATGAAAGTCGACATTTTCAGGAATCGGAAGCAGACATGAAAAAGATTAGTAGCAACCGAAAACAACCGGGTAGGGTTGTCTAGAACAGGGCTGGTTGGAGAATGCTGGTGAACATCCCATGGTCTTCCACCAGGAGTAACAAGAGTAAGCAACTCACGTGAGTATGTAGAATTATGGTCTACTTTGCTATTAGTACTGCCCTTACAATAATAGACCTAATCCTAAAATTGCAGATTTGTCATGATGTAACTGCCTAATCTATAAGATCTTACATGGAAGTCACATAATTGTCTACACTGACTCATCGTACCGTAACAATTGTCAAAATAGGATGGAGAACACATTCATGATGGATATAGAACAGTGCACCTAATATGGGTAAAAACGAGTTATACATGATGACCACGCCTACAAGGATGATCCATGACACTGGTTGCATTCACATGAATGTTCCTGCGTTCTCTATTGTTAACCTTCTCTTTTTGCCAGTTGTTGAATATAAATCTTTTCCGTAATTATATGCTCGACTTTAAAGGTCATGTGTTTACGGTCCAATACCATTACAAACGTAACCTGTCCGTTTCACGCCTTGTTGGAATATACTGTCTCTACTAGTTCCATGTTATGAGTAAACAAGACAGCTAAAGCTTCTATATTGTGGGTTAGATATCCATTCAGTATGTCACACTGCTATGAAGTTAACTAATGGTATAAGTAATAAAATTCTGGTCACATGGTGTGTAGTTTAGAGATGGTAAGGCTGGATAACTGATCAAAGTATTTGAAAGAAGAGTTAAGTGTCGTAAAATTTATGGGTAAGTCAATAATAAAAAAACAAAGCGTTCGACTGGTAATAAAAAGATTTTTAAACTGGTAGAACATGAACTAAAAGAAACTCGTAATAATTTGGGATATAATGAGCCTCTTACTATCAGCTGCGGTTGAGCAGCACCCGTAGGGTGGGTTGCCTGTCAACTTGAAGAAGGGACTAAAAAGAGACATATGACTTCATGGAAAAGGTTACGCGGCCCTAAACATTTGAGAGATTCAGAATCTGAATGTGATGAGTAGGAGCATAAGGCCATGACCAATAGTGAATAAATAGACAAGGGAAACCGTGCGTTTTGTAATTTGGTTATAGATTTATGAATGCAAGTGGGAGTCCGATGTGTTTATAATCCATATAGGTATTAGGTGGTACATAAGAAGGTGCCTCAGGAGTGAGAGTTCTGGTTATAGTTTGTGAGGCTAATCAAAGTCTGAAAACAGAGTTAATGGTATTTTGAACTTGGTGAGAGTATCTGTTGAGGATGGGCACTTGCAGCCTGTCCCACGATAAACTATATCGAAATGTAAGAAACTAACAACACATTGGTTTTTGGTGTTTAACGGCTAATGGTATATATGAGTTGTTTCTTGGTCCGTAGGTAAGGTCACGGAATATGATTGGGCGAGAGGTTAGAAACGACAGACCGTATATGATATTTTAAGAAAATATTAGACTGTTTCATTACCGGTGGCGCCATAAAAGTTTCAAAGAAAGGTGTCTACATCTGTCTGTGTGGTCGAGAGTGAAGTAACATCCTAGCAGTCGATGTGTGAAGCGTCTTTGGATGTCTTCTACACCTGTCTGTGGTATTCATGTATGAGAGGTTATATGAACAATATTCAAGGGAGGTTGGTGTACATATTTGGGAAACGGTAAGCTTAGTCTCTATCGTGAAGAAATTCCTCATTATGAAACACATTAGCCATCTAGATTTGGAAAGAATAGAGAGGAAGAATGTTTTCGAAATTTTTGGTTTCCCGTGTAGTTAACACTTGGATTGTGTGCTGATTTGCATGTTCAGATTACACTTATTTATGAAAAGTATTAGTTCATGGAGATTCTGTTCAAATATATAGTGTGGTTATGTGGTAGCTAACATTTTTCGCTCCAGATGGTTAGGTTTTTGTGGTCACTTTGAATCTGGGATATACCTTCTTTTAAAGCCTCAGGTTGAACACCGAGTTAACGTGAATTCCTTCTTGCCTATTCTTTATCAGCTTTTTACTCTTCTGTACACTATGTTGACTAGCAGTTAATATTATTTCTCCACTCGCTACCTTATCTACAACTCATATACTTCTATACTTTTCCACCTGTTTTAATAAACAACTATTCTACATTATACCCTTCTTAATGCTCATACTCTGATTGGCAAACTATACTTCATGATATAGTCAATTAAAGCACTGCATCAATGCCTTACCCACAGTCCATAATTTGTAACTACCTGATAAGCTTGTAAAATGGTACTTATGGAAATAATGTTTTCCAACAGGATGTGAAACACAGAACATTGTGTAAGGTGTGACATATATCCAAAAATAAGCTTAAATGAGCCTAACATCACAAAAGGAGGGAAGGTGGAGTTACTGACCAGCAAGCATTGATGGTGAGGGCGATGACTTCAATCCACCCGTGTTTGTGGAGGCAAAACATTTTGTTTGTATCAGACTCTTTATGATTGAAAATAAGTCAATCAATCTGTGATATAGATTGCCTTCCTACTCTCACCACTCAGAATCATGTTTCCAATTTTATGCTGGATTAGTTATTATACTAAGACAACCTATAACATTCTAACTCGGACTTTTACATTAGGATTGTGCGGCAGGCATCGGATGAAGAAAAATCAGACAATAAAAGGCACAGTTACTAGTTTTCTTAACACTTTACTCTCTATATGCACTTTTTTTCTAATAACCAGACTTCCTTATACCAACCCTGACTCCCCTTCCTTCAGTTGAACTTACTCTACCTTGGTAAATATCACAACTCACTGTTCTTTATTACTGCATTCTCTCATCTGGAGGCTCTCATCACATTTCACTCTGTCTACAAGAGCTAGTACGAATTTAATCTAATAATTTATCATACATCTGTCTGTTCCACTACCAAATGTCAAGTATTGTTTATAGTCCATATCCAAATGTCTTGCTGCTCCTCGGTTTCTTTTTTTCAGAATCTTGCACTGAGGGCGCACCTATGGAACTTCTGGCATCTGGAATAAACTAGACGCACGTGTTTTCCAAAGGTCATGGCTCACACCAAGCGCTCTACAAGCCCACTTTATATTAACTATGGACTTAAAAAGTTGCATTGCATAAATACTTAGCACGACCAAAATCCTAACGCAATAATGCGGAGATTGGATCTCGTGTGTAACGTGAACGCGATGCCACTTTGGAGAATATTTTGAAGATTATTCAGTATGTCTGAAGGAATGAACTTATATTCACTTTTATAGACTATCTTTATTTAGAGTGCATACAGTAAAACAATAAATGTTGTAATTTATAGATCACGCCCGTAAAATGGCGTGTACCTGCCCGTGTAGGAATATATACTATTACACATCAGGTATACCAAAAGTATTGAAAATAATTTTACTAAGGGCTATGCGGAGAAGGTCCCTGAAATACAACTGCAGCCGAATTATCGTCTTCGATGGTATTTTCCCATCATGAACTGTTCAAACCGAAATAGCCAGAAAACTGAGAGTGGTCCTTGATTGTGCCGCAAAATTTGCAGGGGTTTCCCTAAATGGTATGATTTATCAAGGACCCGACACCACTGCCGAGCTAGTGTGCATAATAATGCGTTTTTACAATGAGGCAGTTGCAATATTGGCAGACGTTGAGTAAATGTTCATGCAGGTGAAGATCCTTAAGTCTCATCGAGGAGCTTTAAGATCTCTGTGGTGGCAGGAGGGAGACATGTTGAGGAAACCATCTGAATTTCAAGCGACTTTTCATCGTTTTGGTGCCACATCATCGCCGTTTTGTGTGAAATTTGCCTTGAATAAGACAGCCCAGACATTCTCTGATGGTTATAATCGTTATGTAGTAGATGTTGTCAAGAACAATATCTATGTTGATGATTGCTTGATACCTTTTTCCACCTGTGATCAGACAAAGAAGTTTGTTAAGCAGATAAGGGAATTATTACGTAGAGGAGGTTTCAAGTTAAAGAAATGGATTACCAACTCGTAAAAAGTAAGGACCATCCTGCCTGGTGTATGTAAAGAAGAGTTTTTGATAGAAATGTCAACGAGTAACGATAGCACTCATTAAACTCGATGTGTAGAATTGGATTTCAAACAAGAATACCTAAGTTTTACTTTGATGCACCGGAAGAGCCTTTGACTAGGAGAGGGATTCTATCTGTAGTTTCTTCTCTGTTCGATCCTTTGGGTCTAATTGCTCCGGTCTGTCTTACTGCCAAACTTCTCTTGCAAAAATTATGTAAATTTTAAATAGGCTGGGATCAGCTTCTCAACGATCCACACATGCCCACGTGGCTAAATTGGGCGAATTTTATGCGTCAGATAGGTCATGTTAAGGTAGCTCGAGGGATCAGGAAGAGAATCGACAAACCTGACGCGAAAGAAGAATCATATTTGTTCGATGATGCTTCAGAGATTGGTTATGGAGCAGTTGTTTATGCACGAATTAGTTATTTGCAGGAATCACATACTGTGTCTTGTTGTACAGCAATTTTAGTGTAGCATCTATAAAAAAAACTATGCCGAGGTTTGAGGTGAAGGCAGTGGTGTCAAGTGTAAGGCTAAGTCTACCCAATTTTTTCTGTGTAGTAAACTTCTATACAGATTCAGTGGTAGATTCATACCACATTAAGAATATAGAAAACTGGTGTAATACCTTTACAGCCAATCACCTCGCTGTTGTGCACCAGTCTACGAAAGTTGGACAATTGAGTTGTCACGGAACTCAGCTGATTGGACCTCGAGAGTTATACAAAAAATGACCGATCTTCAATCTAGGTTTAACTGTCCTACTTTACTGCATGACGATTTTTGTATAACTACTACTGACTGTCCGAGACCTACTCCTGACGACAATGAGTTTAGTAAAATTGCTGTGGTTAACTTAAGTAGTATAAAGTACAACATGTCAACTATTCTTTCTTACTATTCACAGTGGTTGAAACTAGTTAGAGCTGTAGCCAGGCTTAAAAGGTTCATCGAATACTTGGTGGTACTTCGTTCACCGAGTCGTAAAGGATCCGTTCTTCTAGGATGTCTAAAAGTCAAAAAGCTTGATATCACCAAGCTTAAGATTTTAATGATTTTTCAGAAGGATGTTTATATAGAATTACTTGGTGAATTAAAAAAACAGTAAGGTAGATAGTCGTAACGATCCGGAAGGTTTATCACCGATAGTGCTTCATGGATTATTCTGTGTTGGAGGTCGTCTAAGCTACTCAGACTTGTCAAACGTTCTTAAAAATCCAGTAATTTTACTCAGTCGACACTTAGTGACGGAAATGATAATAAGACACTATCAAAAGTAACAAGTGCACGCAGGAAAGTTTCAAGTACTAGCCACGATTCGAACAACCTATTGGATAGTAAAAGGAACCAGCACGGTTAGGAAAGTGATAGGACAGTGTGTGACATGCCGGCGGTTTACGATGAACTCAGGAAAACTGATGGCGCCGCTTCTAGCTTATAGAGTGCAACAAGGCTGGTATAGCTTCTCAGCGATGGGAGTAGAATACTTCGGACCTTTTTTGGTCAGAAGACGAAGGTCATTAGAAAAAAGATATGGATCTGTGTTTACTCGTTTCCAAACACGAGCAGTACATATTGGAATGACGTGTAGTTGTAATACTGATTCGTTTATAATGGCCTTATTACGTTTTATTTGAAGAAGAGGGAAGCCCGCAGAAATTAACTGACAATGGGTCAAACTCTGTGGGTGCAGCCTCTGAACTAAGGAGATTTGTGCAACAGTTGAATCAGCAGGAGATAGATTATGAATTGTCAAAGAGGCAGATTCAATTGCATTTTAACCCGCCCTCATCCAGCCACATTGGTGGAGTTCGGAAAAGCGTGAGTAGGTCTACATGACGACTGTTATTTTTGATCACCAGGGAACAGACTTTAACTGATTAGACCTTAGACCTTTATTTGGTCGAAATTTAGAGGACATTGAACGATCAACCCTTAACGATAAACTAGCCTTATAGCCAAATACTTTGCTGTTATTGAGGGAATGTGACAGAATAGTCGAAGATAGCATCAGAGACATATATGACGAACGTTGGAAACAGGTTAATTATCTAGCTAATGTGTTTTGGAAAAGGTGGTTGAGAGAATATTTACCGTCCCTACAAAAACGTCAAAAATGATTAGTTGAACATTGCAATTTTTAGAAAGGAAATGTAGTAATCGTGGCTTCGGACATCTCGACCCGTGGAAGGTGACCATAAGGAGTAGTTGAAGGCTGTGAAATAGATAACGACGGACAGGTTGGGACGGTAACTGTCCGTACGAATAATGGATTAGTTAGGAGGGATATACGTAAGGTATGCCTCCCTGAAGGTTCGAATCAGTTCCTTGTTATGCCAATGTAGGCAGGTCGAGTGTGCATACTGTTGTAAGTCCTGCTCGTTCCTCCGGTGCGGAATATGTTAAAGAATGAACCATGACCAGAGGCATCAAGGCAGCTTGTGTTGTATGTGATCAGTCGTGCGGATTGAACGCTATATTCGTTTCCTAAGCTATTCTGTAACCCCCAAGCTAGAACTATACAGCGACTCGAACACGAGGGAGAAGACGAACAGTATGCGAGAAGTACTTTACTCCAGGGTTCATCTTACTACAGAGAATAAAGGGTTTTTACAATGCTTTAAATGTCCTTGGGTTGCTAGAAGAAGAAGAATGCTACTAAACATAGTAGCAGTATAGAAATCAGCCAATCAGAACCCCTACATGTGACGCTTTGCCTCATTGATATTTTTGGCTAAAACTTTAAGTGAATACTGATTGCATGAAACGCTTCTTAGTGTCTCCTGATCCTTGCTTGTCTTTTACAAGAAATTTTCTGGATCACTCCAACAGTATGAAGGGATTTTGCGGGCCGTTGTAAGATCCATTTTTGGAATGTTTTGTGTGTGAAAATCCCTCCGTGTATGCACTTGCAGTTTGTTCCTATTGATTCCTTTAGTTGTATATTTTGCTAGTCTTTTTTATTCAATTTGAGTTGTTAATATTTGTATTTTATAATAGTTTTTATTTTTCTTAAGCCTTCACTAAGTTTCCGTGTTTCTTCTTGAACTGCATTTATGTTGTTTTACTTGATAATTAGTCGTGACGGCAGCCATATTGGTTTGTTACTTTTTTGATTGTGTTGCTTGTATTGACTGGAATTGTGCATTTTGATAGTGAATCGAAGCACTATTCTAGAATTGGGAACACTGTGCTATGAAGCAACCGGATATTATCTTTTGAACGAATCTGTGCGTCGTCTATCCAGACAGGATAAAATAACATTTATTTGTTGTGATTGGTAATTTTCTCGCATTCCTTATAAACCTCCTTATTTACTGTAATTTAGATTTGATTGATTGAACAATTATTGGTTGAATAGCTGGGTGGTCATATTTTTTAGGTAACAATGTACATTTAAATTTATATTGAACTTCAAAACCGTAATTTTACCAGATAACATTTTTTGCTTTCATCCGTGCAAGGGTGCGTGTCTAACTCATCTAGACAGCTATTCTTCAGTCCAAACCTTAGTTTGGATCTAACACCATGGTCCATGAAATCTTCACTACATAAGTGTTTTCCAAGCATCTCTGGGTAGGATCAGTGCAGTCCTTGCTTGTGCACGTCATCTTTTCAGGATACAACAGTATCTCTCCCGAAGCTAATTTTTTCTGTCCAGCTTGGGTCCAGTTAGTTTCACCTATTCCGTGTGACGTGAAATTGTTTTTCCCTATCTCTGTACCTAAATGAATTGTTCTCCCAATTTCCTGCATTGTCCGGACAATCCGTGAACCTACGTTAATTGTTGCCCTGGTTGGTTGAATTGATGTCGCTTTCGTGATTTCCGAAGGGTCTCGGCTCATGCTAAAACAACACTTTTTGAGTGATAGTAAGCTGTTATATCTTGGTGAAGAATTAATTACGAGTAACTCCTGAGACCTATAAATGAACTAATATTATCTGTATATTCCTATAGTATAACTATTCAGTAATTAAATTATGTATATTTATATTCTTACTATTATGAGCTTCATTTTGACCCATAAGTGACTATTATAAGTATTACTGTTATTAAATTATACTCAGTTTATTACTTAATGTATCCCACGTACACGGCCACTTTTTGGCTTTATTGTGTATGAATGTTATTTCATATTTTATAACGCATTTCGGTCTGTTTGTTTGGTGTATAAACCCAGTTGGTCTGAAATAAATGATTCGCGTAGTGGAGGCTGTTGTTGGCATTCTGGACTCAGCTGGACGGGCTAGGCGAGCAACGGACCAATAAAACGCTTGGCTGATCAGATCGAACAAACGTCACTGGTTTAGTACAGTACAAGGGCGAATAAGTCGTATTTTGACTGGTGAATAGATTAAATGGTAACTAGCGGGCCATAAAGACATAACATAAGACCTAATAATTCTTGGTCAATCTCAACTTGAAGTTCAGCGTTTGAAAAATCTTCATAGAGTTTTTCCAGTGGTAAAGTCCCTGACAGGTAGTAATGATGAGTCAAAAAGGTCTCATCTGCTGTGACCGATTCGAGCCTGAATATTGACTTATCACACGATTCAATCAAAACTGCTGTGCATTACTGACGTATGAGACATGTTTCGATGGTTGGAGTCGAATCAGGTCGAACAAAGTTGTGTCATCATCTAGCTTACTTCGAGGTCACATCTTGTGGATATTACCTAACTTAAATTACTCTTGTTTCGTAGTCGGGTGCTATGGCTACTTTGATGACCGTAAAGAACAAGCATGATGTTATTGGACAAGTGTATTAACAAGAATAGTTAAAATAAATAAGTGCGACCACTATCTCATCGCCCAATCCATACCGTGCAGTAGATTAAGGTGTTTTTGTGGTCTCTGGCCTTGATGAAGATCGATAGACTGTCTGACACTCAATGGCCTACTTGCTGGATGATTTGTTAAGGATCTAGTAACACTAGAGCAAAGCCTGTTGAAGATTCAGTTAGAAACAACATTGTCCGTCTATGAATATAATAGTCACCGAAAAAGAGAGGCATCAAACCATCAGTCGACAAACACAAAGTTGAAATTTAGTAAAACAGTGCCCATACTATTTTCAGTATCTCAATCTTAAAGTCTTAACCGGAAGCTTATGCAAAAACGTTAATAATCGCATGCACTGAAAAACAAGTACGTTTTTACACAAACTAATATTCAATAACAAACGATAAAATAATGTTGATCAATGCAACAATAAATGGCGGTTGTCAGAGTTGTCATTACGGACCAGGTTAAATACAATCCGCTCCATCAGCACCAGAATCTGTTAGAAGTAGTGTTCCACAAAGTACAAACCACGGCTTTCTTTTTCTACTATATAAAAATGATTTGGCAATTGTTGCATTGTCGTCGGTTCTACTCTTCGGAGGTGACATGAATTTTAGAAGACCAATACACAATATGTCAGATAGAATAATATTACATGATGACCCGAATTCATTGGTTGCAGCGATAAATATTTGATCATCAGAGGCTTGCTCCAACAACAGTGTGTAGTAACGTAAATAAATAACTGTGCTGATCCATATCACTGCAAAATATATGGATTTAAGTTACGTAAAGTAATGAACGTAAAAGATTTAAGGGTTATATTGAGGATGAACTCAAAACCACGAGTAACTGCAGCACTATCGCAGATAAAACACTACATAACTGTTGGGATATTCAGAAAAATATCCCGAAAATTATTCTGTTAAGTCTAACGCTATCCTTGGACTTGAAATGGTATCATTTTCCTATTGGTCAATATTTATTTCACGTGTCATTTTCCTGTTGGCCAAATATTGTACAAGGTTATTTTCTATTTCTTGGTACGTTGTGGTCTGCTTGATTGGTATATAAACAGAGTACGTTTGAAATAAATGACTCATATCGCAGAGGCTGAGGTTTGTGTTCGGGACTCAACTGGGAGGATTAGACAGGGAGCGGGACCATTTAGGACTCTAGGTTGCTCGCACGTGTTTTATGCGTCACTGATTTGATCGATAATTTCGCTGCTATCTGATTGGCGGTATCGTTGTGTTACCCAATATACAGGGCACACAGATCAACAAGTTATAACAATAACGTTTTGTTCTGTCTCCATTTTTTTGTATTATTACGTCAAAAAACGTTTTTAATCTGCTCGTATGTATACTTTTTCATTTATCCCAAGCACATACAAAGGAAGCTTTTTTGTTGCCAATGTAGGATATAATTTGTTCTACAGATATAATAGTAAAACTGTAAACGCGGTACTGGTGATTCTAAAGTCTATGTGAAAGCTATAATCAGAACAAAAACAACTCGCTTTAAACTTTACCTGTTTCTAAAGTTAAAAGCAATCGGGTTAGTACAATAATTAAAGGAATTATAGTCATAAGATGGAACGCACAAACATACTGACCATTATGCGTTTCTTATCAGAGTGAATAAAAATTATGAGTCACACCAATATAATAGGATATAATTGTCCTTCAGTTGGCAGGTTATATGCAACAGGGAGTCTTTACAGACACATCAGACCAATTTAACGTGGTGGGCGCTTAAACATCGATTTGATTATTTAGTTAAGGACAAAACTAAAAGCCAGTATGCTTATTTATATTTGTACGTTATTATTATTTTTTCAGTAAATCCAAAAAAATCATTCTACTGAAATAGTTTTCACGCCATTGCATGTTTACGAAACGCATGAATATAAGTTAATTTTCCCTATTTTTGCCCGGTTTGCGTCTTCACACGCGTAATATTGTAATAAGCCATAAACTCACATATCCCTTTTTGCTCTTCCAGGACGTCTGAAAATGATGAGAAAACCGACGACGGTTCCGATTAATCGAAATCTTCATTGTACCTGTCTTCATTACTATATTGTGTCGACCGCCCCAATTATCTTTCAAGCCTCGTCAGCCTTTGTGGTCTAGTGTGTGGAGAAATATTAGCATGGATACAGAAGGCTTAACTGGCTTTTGTCTACTTGCGTCTTCTATCGGTTGGGCGAGATATCCGTCTACCAACCAAAGTACGGGTTTATTGCACAGCAGTTCGTTCCGTTCTACACTATGGCTGTGAAACATAGCCAGTAAGAGTAGAGGGTATCCGTAGGTCACTAGTATTTGATCGTAGGTGTCTTCGAAACGTTGCTCATATATCCTGGGACCATCGATTAAGTAATGCAGTTGTTAGGAAACGGGTACTAGGAAAGGATGGCAAACAAATCGATGAAGTGACGAAACCTCATCAACTGAGATGACTGGGACACGCGTTACTATGCCCAACCACTGATTGCCATGACGTGAGATGTTCAATGGTGCGGGAGTAGGTTGGAAGAAAGTTAGGGGTAGCCAGACCAAGACGTGGCACAAATCCATGAAGTCACTGACGAGTGGACTGAGCCATGTTGGTAGATGTAGACTACCTGGTTGGGATCCGCGAGATGATAGCAATCAGTGGTTAGAGACGTTGAATGACATGACTCGAAATCATTTACAATGGTGCACATCCATCCACACTTTGTGTTCTCCCAAATTTTAATCTTCTGAATTCATATCCCCTCCTTTTTCTCTTTCCGAATTTATTTCTCTGTTTTATATATATATACTTCAAAACCTGAGTATTCCGACCATTTGTTATACTTTTACTACTACTATCGAAAATTGTTTCCCTGTGCAAATGTGGTATGGCAACGCGAACTGATGTACGTACGTACGTATGAAGTTCCATTTTGTTACTGACTGACTGACATGGCTCCTTCTAGTAAGGAAAGACGACCAGATGCTGCTGAACACAGAAAGCTATTAGAAGTGTGCTTACCAACGACATGCTTGTTGTGTTTAAACTTCTGGCTGATCACGTATTAGGGTTGTCACTGCCCTACTGGGAAGGGAGTGATACGTAGCGGTAAACAAATCCACAAAGTCAAAAGCTCCGAAGGTCTTCGACATTTGATGATGACCGCATTAGAACACAGTCTCTGGATTCATAAGCCTAAAGACGCCACAAGCATTCCGAGATTGATAACACTTTAACCAGTAACATCTTTTACAATCCAAACGTATCAACCCAGTGAAATCAAAAGTCAGAAGCGAAGAGGTTTGAACATATATTTGATATAATATCGATATATCGAGAAGTGAATAGTCTAAACTGACTAGCGGTTGTAGATGTGAAGCATGGAGTACCAACTCTTGATCTCGTGCGGATGCGTGACTGAGTGCTCTCAGCTAGATGAGTCCATTAAAGCGAATGTGGTCAGTATCAAACGTCGAAGACTCACAGAGAGATTGACTTTGTGAATTTATTTATCAGTAAAAGTCATTTCATCCTTCGGGCGAAGAATTGCTTAGGATAACTCCTCGGGATTCGAGGAGTTATGTTAGGATGAGCTCAACTACGGAGGACCAACCTCTTTCTATTATCTTACCTTGGGTTACGGGGTGGTCTAATATCGGCTATGGTATGATGAACGATGATCTTTGTAATAATGACTTATCTTTTTTCATCTATGACTGATCATTTAGAAAGATAATAAAAGAAATTTCGAAAGTTGAGACCAAATCATTTTCGTCTAGAATTCCGTCTCTCGCACCAAGTAGTGAATTATTGGAATTCTCTACCAGAATATGTAATATCAGCGCTTGTTAATCCATTCAAAGTGAGATCAGACCTCCATGATGTTACAAGTTGCAAGGATTAATATAGGTTGACTGACCCCTTATCCTTACCGCTGAAGACTGAGCACAGTTAACTCAATAGGTCAAATTCCTCCTGGCTCGCATTACAAACATCTAATCTTCGGCACATATTTGAATTTAGTGTGGGAAATGACTGTGCCACAATCGTCTTGTTTGTGTCTATCCGATTCTCCTTCAGAGTGGCTAAATAAGCTGTTATATCGTGATAGTCTTCACAGGGATTTGACCTCCACCCTGGAGTTGGAAAAATGTAATTCTGAAGCATTACCTTAAAATCAATTTTTATATCAGGTAAAGTTTGTTTCAGCGGCACTCGGGAACTTGACTATCCAGTTCTGAATGATGGCCTCAGTTATGAGATTGAGGCGACTAAATCATTTCCTCTACCCCCTGATTTAATTGAAAAGTTCTCAAGTATATTTGATTCCGTAGTATGAAGAATATTATAGGTATGCAAACGAACTGTTTGATGGGAGTTTTCACGTTGTGTGACAAAGTGTGGGTCACAATAGACAATGAAATATTCATGTGGAACTTCGAGGATGGGTTGGTACAATACATTCAATTAACCTAAACTTATATTTAGAGAGGATTTAGCCTATTACGATGGGGTAAACGACACTATTATATCTGTGTCTCTAATCGTGCCCTCAGCTGGTAAGTATCTGAAATAGCTTGGGTTAATCGATGTACCTAATTTCTGTGGTGGTTCGACGTCATACGTTGCATAAAACTTTTTTAATGAAGGTTGTACTCTCAGTTAATGGATTAATTAGAGATTCAATTATTTATTGGCTCTCAAAACTATAAAGCTTCACTAACATTCGGTATCTGCGTTTTATTCCGGCAGTCATTTTGTGATTAATCTCAGTATAACCTCGCAAAAGCAAACAGTACTGATTTTGTAAAAATAACTCTTCAAATGTATTGTTTATCTTGCCGTAAATTAGAAACTACTTCAATATAATTTTGTGTAAAATTATAGTTCATTTTCCTATCTTCCCACTTGTATTTCGTTTTTTGCCGAATAGAATGTTTCAAGTGTTAAATGAATTTTTCAACAAACCCAGTTTTTCGTAAATGAATATGATTCAGACACATACTCTCAACTACTTTCTGAATGACTAACACCTTTATTTTACATGTAAATATGTAACGAACTCTTAAAAAGCTGTTTTCATGATCACCTTTAAAAGTGAAACAACTCACTCTCTGAGATGTATCCTATTTTAAGAGACTACATCTACTGTTTTACGTAATATCTCACCAAGTAAGGGTACTAGGGTGACATGCAGAATATTTTTCGCCTTCAAAGTTTCAAGTCTTCTGGGCACTGTTCGTAAAGTTTTAAATGTCAAAGTAGGTCTGTTTATTCTGTGAACTTTCATGACCAAAGTTGACCAGTCATGTTCCTTGCGTCCAGTTACTATCTACTCCCATGTTTAAATAAAAAAGTGATCATATAGTAACTAGTTAAATCTTTGATGCTAATTCAGTCGGTTTGTGTAGTGTAGGCACGTGTAAAACTTGACTAAGAAACGGTTGTCGTAGACCGGTGGTGTCAGGTCTTATGTGATTTGACCGAAAAACAATTTTATCGGTGTATTTACCGCAGCAAATTCGTTCCTGTTCTCAGTACATGCAAATGTAGCTGATAAATTCTACACGTAAATCCATTGGATTAAGTAGACAGAAGAGTAGTTGTATTGTATTTTCGTGTTTCTTCTTTAAAACCCAGCTGTTCGCAACTGATACCTGCTTTGGCAACATTAACTGACCTAATAATATCCAATATTAAACTAGATTGTATGAAGTTGATCCAGCTTTTAAAACAGTTAAACTGGGTAAGAGTCACTTCACATCCTGTGCTAATTAGTCTTTAAGTATATCT
Organism: Schistosoma mattheei; assembly: GCA_944470405.2. NCBI lineage: Eukaryota > Metazoa > Platyhelminthes > Trematoda > Strigeidida > Schistosomatidae > Schistosoma > Schistosoma mattheei. The sequence continues at coordinate 18,905,856 of OX103946.1, read as the reverse complement.
TTGTTCAAACATTTAGCACATTAACAACCTACTGGACATCTAAAATAGCTTGTTGTTGGCCTGACAAAATAATTCATGACATTGTATCATCAAATTGTCGCAATAAAGATCTCTGTTACGTGTATGTAAATTTCAAAAGCCGAGTTTTTCATCCTCAAGTCAAATAAGGTGATAATTGTCGCACTTTTTTAATGTTTATTGGGTACTGGCACACGCCTTTTCAAAGCTTTTTTGAACGGATTTTACTACTATATGTACTTTATCAGTCATTTCAATTATTTACGTACTTTATAAATCTGATTATAGGTACACTACCAGAGCATATTAGATTCTTATTATGTCTAGCAACTCCTTCAGAAATCTGGCTTCTCGGTATGATGTACTCAAATACGAACAATAATCATACACTCAGAATGCAATCTTCCTGTCCTATTCTGGAAGTAATGCCAGATCCTCTCTATTGCTTACCGACTGAAAATAATTACATTTCTTGCATTGAAAGTACACCGAACGGCAGGTAATCTATAAAATTTTTAGATGATTGTTTCACTCTTGTTAACTCAGTTTATCCGTTTTATTTGTTGAGTTATACATTCATGAATCTATTAAATAAAGCACTCAATTTTTTCACCATCAGTTTGTAGATCCAAATTCCATCCACCTGGATCTAAGAGACTGTTTTTTTGCTTTTCATTTGTTAACTCATTTACCAAGCACAGACTTATTTAATTGACTTCGCATAACGCTCCAGTTGTGAGACCTATTGCTACCTCCTGTTATTCAAACTGATCTCAATAGGGTGAGATTGGAATCTACAACGTAGTAGATGAACATCGAACCCCTTAACCACTGAGCCACTTCTCCACTGGAAAGTTATGTGGTACCGCTAGTTCTCATAAATTGTGACCCGAAGTTAGGTAATGTGAACCTGTACTTGTAAAATGAGTTGCATTAATTTACCGTTTAAGGAAAAACGCATTGATAAAGATATGTTTGCTACACTTATCACTCTTAATGCTCTAACGGGAATTGCAAGGTTTCCTTCGCAGAAAAAGATTAACTAATCAGGTATGAATACAATATGATAAGTTATTATCTATAATTATCGTCCTATTCATCGCTTTCTCTATAGGATATTTCTTGGGACTCGTGAAGGATTTCTCTTGGAAATGACTTATAGTTCAATACCCAACTGGGATGGTGATTCCTCACAACCACCCATTGGTAAAACTGGACATTGTACGCTTGTGAATCATTCCGTGTCTGCATTCAGCTTGTTGTTGCCTTCAATAATAACTTCTAGATTTCATAATGGCGGTAAGTTTTCATATCATAAGGTAATTTTTGTTCAGTGATTCGTTTTTTAGTTCTATCAAGTAGAAGATATGAATAGAAACCTCCCTATATTGTTATGTGTTATAGCCTATTTAGAATTAAAAAGACTTTATGGGCTATGTTGGCCTTTGGGTCACTGCTAACTACCTGAACGACCATAAAGCGGTGACTTAGTGTTTAAAGTACATTATAATGCCTTCATAAGATTTTTTTTTACTAAAATATGTTATTGCTTTTTTTCTAACCAGATTCAATCACACAGTTGACTGTAGATACCTCGCGACATCTACTTTATTCTCGTACTGAGGACTCCCATTTAGTGGTTTATGAATTTTCCGATAAAATTTCTGGTTCTTTTTCACGTTTATCTTCACTATCTGCATCAGATCTGGCTTATCAAGCATCTTGTATAGTACGTTCTGTAGACAAAAATCAATTCCGAAAGTAAGTAATACAGATGTTTTCATTTAGTTCTATTTCTCCCATATTTTTAACGGTTTTCGAATTCCAGGCAGGCATAAAACAGCATTTTTGAGGCATTAGGACTAGTACACACAAACCTTTGTGTGAGTTATTAAGTTGCAAATAAAAAAGCTTTTAGTGATAGTTTTTCGCTAAGGCATAATATCTGATCAGAGTATCACCAGAAGGTTCGATTTGTTTATGGTAGGTTCGTAAGTAAATACTGCTAGCGCTCTAAATCAGGATGAAACAGAAACTACAGGGTGACTACATCAATATTAAACACTGACTATATCCCTAAATCTTAATGCTCACTGTAGGATTGTTATATTGATCGGACAAAATAATAGAGAAATATTTTCTTCAAAGCATTATCTCACTTGGATGGAGACTAGTTATAGTGTAACCAAGTGCTTGTATTCTGTTTTTTTAAAAGTCCGCTTAACTTATTTCTTCATTTAATGTCTTACATGAGACATTTATTTATTGTTTCAACATTAATTATGCATATGGCAATTGTTAAGCTTCTTTTTTCTTGAAAATATATTACACAATATTTCTCGTCACTTAATATTACTGCTTTCTTGATCTTTTCAATTACATTTCTATTAAACAGTATAGTTTCTATTATACCATTAACAACTGGTCTATGCTATTTGTTGGCTATTACAAAAACTGGTATTCGTTTGTATTTCGGAGAGAATCTACGCTTAATGCATATAAGGCTGCCTCCTTCCTCACCATATGACACTATCGGTTTAAGTGATGTAAAGTAAGTCAAATATATTACTTTTTTGGGAGAGGGTGGATTGGGTTGGGAGTTGGTTTAGATTATCTACCAATAATGTTTATCTGTCTTTGTAATCTGATTCGACTGTTTTTATTGCGAATACATTGAATTATATATTTACATTTAATGGAGGCTGAAACAATCCGATGCGTTATTTAGTTTCTTCTTGTAAAAATAGAATGTTTCTTTTGTAATTGTTAAGTACTATCCATTCACAGCGTGTTAGTGACACTAAAATAAACCATGATATCAGTTCATAACCGAGCCGTGTGAATAGGTGCTAACTATCTGGTTTGAGATTACATGATTATCGTAACCATTAGTTAGTAGAGACGTTGGATAACATGACTGAGGATTAGTTGCACTGGCTCAGTTGTATACATTTGTCATCATACCATACCGCTTTTCTCATCGATTTTTCTAGCCCATTTTAAGCTATATATCATTAATGTTTATTAAGACTTTAAATTATTTCCGTTCCTGTGATGTTATCATGAAATTGATTTCCTCTTTACTCTATTTCTGTTCGAGGGAGTATGTTAATCCCAAACCAGTTTGTTTCTTATATATATACCTCGGGAAGATAAAAAATCTTACAAGATAGACAGAAAGAAGGGAAGATCAGTCGTTCTCTTTGCATGAACAAATTTCGATTACCAATTGTATTCTTCATCTCTCTCCCATTAATTTGTACTATTATTAATATCACCATCATTATTATTACGATCGTTTTGATGGCTTTTTTATGTAACCATTGTTGAGCTTCGTGTTTCACGGTAGGAAATCTGACGTGTGACTAACAACCTGTTATTCACTCGAGTTGTCAACATTCAAAAGCCCACGTCATCAAATGACCAGTTAACTTTACTGTCAAATTTAATATTCTTGACCAATTACAGATGTGAGTTATTTGCAAAGATCGCAGATAGAAAACCAATTTTCTAATTTGTTGGTGTTGTAACTATTTTATTGACAGGCTGGCAGTGGAAACTCGTGGTACAGTAATTATGGTGTCTGCTTTACCACAAAATGTACCATCTACCACTAGCACATTGGGTGGACTTGGTTCTCGATATACAACAACAACACGCTCTGCTGCTACACTAAACCAGTCCAGTTTAAATATGAGTTTAGGACAGTTTTTCACAACGGATCTTGACAATAGTAGTAGTAGTTACAAGGCGGCAGCGGTACTTAATCAATCTGATGATAAATTAAATGCCTTTACAAAACAAATTCCACCACACGTTATCTATACAATCAGTCCAGATTTGTACCCTTGGACACTGAACTTAACAGAGAGTTTTACGACTAGTTGGTGTGTTGATGGTGGTGCATGGGCGTTAACAGTTTTACCGGATAATCAATCATTTGGAGATTCTATGGGAAATGATTTAAGTGGATATTTAGCAATAGAAAAAAGGTAAATGAGGTTTTCTGTGTGTTCTGTCTTCTTTCTTAACCTTCAGTATCATTTTTAGTTGTACAAATAGACAGATAAAGAAGTCATTCAATCATAGATGACGCAAAACCTAGCTTATATGTTCATTTATTCAAGTTACTATGTTTTGGTTTAACTGTTCCTAGATTTCTTATAGCCTACCTGTATATCTGACAACATTTCCCGTCGAGATAAGTGGTGGTTTTTCACACATATATATGTCCCAATCACCTCATTCAATGAAAATGTACAACCTCATCAATTTACTCTCCACTCTTACCCAGTACTCTGCGTCTAACCTCAGTTTGGCTTACTTAGCGGTTCTAATACATACTTACAGTGCTTCGAAGATGTTTGTAATCAAATAGTTGTAACCTAAGAGTATCCTCCATTTGTAAAGACTGAGTTCTAACAGCTACAAAGTAGAATGGACCAAACTACCGCGCAGAATACTCGTCCTTTGGTTAGTAGGTTGACATCTTGCATGCTTCACAAGTGATACAAGCTGATAAAAGTCAGTCTAGTTTTCTGATTTCATGCTAACGTTTTATCAGAAGTCAACCTACAAGGGCTAATGAAACACAATCATTGGTAGGATACAGTTAGATATGTATATTTGTGAATGAATTCTATGCCGTAATAGTCACGATTACATAAATACATTTATTTTTAAAAAGATATTCCTTCCAATTCTAAACACCATTTGAAATAGTGCATGTAAAATGTCACATAATAAATGTGCGATCAATAATAGTTTAAAGTTTTGTTTATCCAACCATCTGAGATGATGAACACTTTAGTTAGATTGATGCTCTGTTAACTTTTGGAAGGAGATTCTTTACATCTATTTATGATCAGACTCAACAGTGTGATGTATGCAGTACTTAATTATGGGACCGTGATATATTTTATCTACTGTATAGTCCCACACCAGTGCTCAGACTAACATTTGTTTTAGAGTTAGATGCGAACTTCTTAGTTTCTATCTGCAAGGTGATCGTAACATATTTTTGAAGGGGTTATATAAGTTTATTTATTTATTTGAACATATAAACATTAGTACAAGGAGGCACCAAATATATATGCGCCTCATAAGTCATTCGATTTGCGTGAGGGCTGGAACACTGTCAGGGTATCAAAACCGACGCAGGTGGTTTTCTTAGAGGGTCCCACCCGCAACCTTCGACCTAAAGGTCTGATCCACAAGGCAGTGGAGCATCGTATAGAGATGCAGTCCCATGTTAGCCGGTGGTCAACGATTGGTTCATACGCCATTTGTTCCCTCAGGATCCTGGAGCCCATGTGCACCATTCGTTTGGAATTGTGGTTTTCCAACTCCTCTAGGTTGACTCTCTATGTCCACCAATCCGGTTAAAGCGCCGGACACTCCTATCAACTTCGTAAACAACACCCCCATCGAGAGGAGGCAATGAGTGGGACTTCTGTGTCAGTGGCTGCTTACGCGTGTTCATATGAGCGCATTTGAAGACAGAGCGAACTCTCCCCACCCTCGGCATTTGGGGGCGGTTATATAAGTTCGATATCATTTACTCATTTATTTTTCCATGTTGTTCGCTTATTTACAACAGTATTGTTTGTATTTTACTTCATTATATTTGGCGTCTATTATTGTCGTCTGTTTGTCTTGCTCCATTCTGTAGCTGTCGTTTCTCACTATGCTTATATAAACGGTAACAATCTAGGTAGACATCGGTACACTATTTAGCAGATCCCACTCTGTCTATGATTCACTGGTTGTCTTGGTATCAAGATCATTCGTTAAGTTTTCTGTTTTGCGACGTTCTCATTAGACTAAGACAATTGACGACAATGTGATTCCACGCGTATATTTGATTTTTGATGGTTAGAAGTACTGGACAAGTAATTTTCTCTGGCCTTTAAAATATACTTTTATTACTGAAGCATGTTTTTTACGAAACATGTGATGGAATATTTCAGTCATAATAGTTGCATAATAGTTGTTCAATGCTAGTGTTAGATAATTTACTTCATTCATGAAGTAAATCGCCATTTTTTCTGAATTTCTTTCTTGATTTTATCATTACAAGTTAATGCTATCACTCAGTTTTACCTACCTTCAGGTTTTACACGTTTACAACAGTGATTTATTTATTTCTTTGCCTTAGAATTTCAAGTTGCTCAGAGTCTTCACAATCAGAGAAACGTCAATCATTACGTCGTGGCGAACCTCCAGTTGTGTTGACACAGATTTTAGATCCACCATTTCGACGTTTATTATTAATATCTGCTCAAGGTGTCGTACATTTTCGTCTGGCTAACCCATTAACTCGATTAAGAGAATATTTATCTCGTGAATTCTCTAATACTTCTTCATTGTTACCAGGATATGGTGATCCTCAATTATCTGATATGATTCCTAATTTTCCAAGTTATTTAGAGAATGATTTAAAGTTAGGCGTGGAAGGTAGCGGTAGTTATCTAGCCGCATTTTTACATCAATTCAGTCCAGATGAAGCTATTTGCGCTGCATTAGCAATAGGCGCCTCTACTACAGTCTCAGGTGGATTAAGCAAAAATCTTCAACTTGTTGCGGAACAAGTAATTGTTTATGACTGGTTGTTTATTTTAATAAAACTATGTCGATTGATGTAAAATACAGATAATAGTGTTCATTATTATTCAGTTGACGATATATACACTTATACATAAACAGCTCACTAACTACGAGTTTATTTTGTGTACGTATCTCTCTGTTCTTTTACCGTTGCACTGAATTTGATGTTTATAATTATGAATTCAAATCCACTTTGTTCGGTTCAAAATTGAGTAAAAAGATAGCCTTGACCACTTTTCTTCTCTGCTTACACTCATGTTCATTTTTCACGAGTGAATACATATTCTGTATTATAGGCTATTATGTGGTTCGAAACCTTGAAGCGAATAAAATGAAAGATTCACTGTAACTGAACTCCTAAGTATAGAGAAATATAAAAACAGTTTGAAATGTTTATTATAACTGCTGGGATCACCGGGTAAGTAATAGTAAGGTTAGAAGTAGGGTATTAGGGAATGATGGTAAATCAGTTGATGAGGTGAATTTTCATCGACTGAGATGGTTGGACCACGTGTTGCGTAGGCCTGATTGCAGATTACCACGACGCACAATGCTAACAGGTGATGGGGATGGTTGAAAGAAAGTTAGGGGCGGCCAAACCAAAACGGCATCAGGGCTTAAAGACACTAAGTTCTGGTCCGAGCCATGTTAGTAGATGCAGACTACTTGGTTGGGTCCGTGTGACTATGGTAACCAATGATTGGAGACTGTGGGTGACATGGCTCAGAATCGATTACAGTGGCGTCGGTGTATACACTCTCTGTCTTCCCTTAAACTAAGATATTAAAATCACTTCATATCTTTCTTTCTACGAACTAATTCTTTCTCCCCGTATCATATCCTTATATGCAATCTTTCTTTTATATATTACTACCACTACTTCTATGAATCCGGTGTTCATCTTACTGTGCTCATGCGTTATGGCAACTGCGACGGATGCATATATGTGTCTGGTCCTACGTTCTAGCTGACTGATTGACTGAGATCAACGATGTCATAGAACGATATATGGATTGATAGTTTTATAATAAAAAAGTTTAAAATTGTCATTCTCAAAAGTATAAATTCCAGGATAACAGATTCAGTTTAACACAGTTTGTTTATAAATTTGTAAACAACAATTTTGAATGTCAATTCTTGTCTGAGTCTGGTAAAAATTCTTTCAAGAACTCTTGCACATGTTAACAGTACTCTTAGATGCATAAATGCTTAATAATAATCAAAATGTTTACTTCACTCATTAAAGCATATAAATATATACGAAATACTATTGTTTATATGATTTATTGTTTTGCTCGATGTTATCTTAAATTATGGAAGTGTTTCTAATGTTTAACTTTTTCCAGTTAAAATGTAAATGATTATTGTTCTGGAATATTCAGTCATATGTATGCCTAATTTAAAGATTTCCTACAATTCGCTTCCACGCTTTCATCAATGTATAATTGGTGCTATGATATACTCGATAATTGTAGGTTATCAGTCTTACAATTAACTGGAGTGATATATTCCCAACAGGTATGAAAGATATCTGTGTCACTGAAAGTAACTGTAAAACATTCGGTTTGTCCTGCATATATATATCAGTGAAAATGGTATCACATCATGTTATCAGAAAACACGGATTTGACACTTTTAAAGGAAACCGTTAAACCAAATAGCATTTATTATATTTTATAAATTAATCATGAAAGTCTTTCAGCCGAGTTAAATAAATTTCTTAAAACAACTGCTGTCAATATTCAACTAAGCATATGCATTTATCCCATGAATACCGGTAATATTAATCTGTCCTTTGTATAGAATAGATGGGTTGTGACCAAGAATGAGTTCTAAGTCTATCGTTTCATCCTATTCGGTATTCGTCAGTTGAATGTGTCTGTATCTCCCAGTGTTGATGTCCACATTGGGAATTAAACCCAGTATGAAACACGGATCCTGAATTCCACTACTAACTATAATTTATCTATTTAAAAAAACGTAGCAAAATGTCTTTATGGAAGCTATCCGCATAGAATCTTGCACATATATAAACAAAGATCGATTAAAATGTGGTCAAGAATATGAGCGACAGGATAATTCAATGATATGTTGTTTTCGTATATCAAATGTTTAGATGCTCGTATTTATGAACTGTTACATATTTTTCCGATTGTTAGACTGCGTTATATTTTGCTGCTAAAGCCAGTCAATATTGGACTCCAGCAATAATTCGAACACGCGCTCCTAATCTATCTTACATCCAATCTCGTCAACAATTATCTTCATCTACTACTACTACTGCTCGTGGTACAGAAGATAGGTCAATCAATAGTGCGCTTCATCTATTCAGTGGAATTTGTTTGTTCTTAGCACGGATTGCACGTTCATTTTGGAGATATTCCATGTTTTATGATGCAACTAGTATATGTTCTAAGTGTAATGTTAAATCAATGTCCAGAATAAAAAATACTACTACTAATAGTAGTAATGGAGGATTAAGATCATGGGTTCGCAGCCTAATTTATACTTTATCAACTGTCTCAGCATTTGGCGGTGGAAAATCGAACACATCATCAGTTGAACAAATTGTAAGTATTTGGAATCTTTTATCTTATGTATTTCATAATTTATAAAGATATTTTAATGCTTGAACTGTGATGTACAGTCATTTTTCCATATTGATGTATCTTGAATTTCAGTAAACAAGCTAAATATCACGTACTATCGAAGTGGATGATCGCTTAATCATTCAAACAATAAAATTTCACCCATTAATTTCTATATTGAAACCTTCCTCTATCTACTTATGTTTCAGCAGTCGGATAATATTAACAATACTCTTTTCAATAGTAGTCATCATCATATTTGTATGTGGTCTGGGATATACTGCCTAGGTATCGGGAATAAATCAGGTTTTTTTCATTGGAGGAATAATACAAAAGAGATACAGTCGCATGTTAGCCGGTGATCGAAACACATGTACACACTATTCGTTCACTCAGAAGCTCGTAAACATCAATGATCTGGAATTAAGGTTTTCCAACTTCCCTCAATTTATCCGTGTCCACCAACTCAATTTAAGCGCTCAATTTTCATTTTACTTTCGTCAAAAAGTACCGCGTGTAGACAGTTAGTAGGACTTCCTTAGAAGCTAGTCAGGGGATTAGGGCTAGTGGATTCTACTCGCTCTCCACCTTACAAGAGAATTGGATTGCTTACTATCAATATTTATTATTTATGTATTTAAACACATAAACGATGGAACAAGGAGGCACCAAATAGATATGTGCCACATAAATCATTCGATTTGTGTGAGGGTTGGGATATTGCTCGGGTGTCGAGACTGAAGCAGGTGGTTTTATTAGGGGGCCACACTCCGAACCTTCGACCTAGAGGCCCAATCCAAAAGGCAGAAGAGCAACCTCAGGAGACGCAGTCTCATGGTAGCCGGTGACCAATAATTGGTTCGTACGCCATTTGTTCCCTCAGGATCCTGGAACCCATGTTCATCACTGGTTTGTAATCACGGTTTTCCAACTCCACCATACTATTAATAACTCAGAACTTGTATTTTGATGGCGAGTATGCAAACTTATATCAGTCAGTCAGTCAGTAACAACATAGAAATTCGTACGTACGTACATCAGTTCGAGTTGCCATACCACATTAACACAGAGATGCAGTTGTCGATTCAAATCCCGTAGTGGTAGAGGTAGTAAGAGTATAAGCAGTAATCGGGAAAATTAGTGTTTGGATGTTAGTCAGGGAGTATAATCCAGTGAAATAAACTTGGAAAGAAATTAAAGGACATGAAGAATTCTGTATATTAGAATCTGGGAGAACACAAAGTGTGGATGCACCTGCACCATTGTAAACGATTTTGAGCCATACCATTCAAGGTCTCTAACCATCGGCTGCTATCATCTCGTGGTCCCCAACCAAGGTAGTCTACACCTACGAACATGACTCAGTCCACTTGTCAATGACTTCATGGACTTGTGCCATGTTTTGGTCTAGCCGCCACTAGCTTTCTTCCAACCTACTCCTATACCTCTGAACATGGCACGTCGAGGCAGTCGGTGGTTGGGCATACGTAACACATGTCCCAGCCATCTCAACTGATGAAGTTTCACCACTTCATCAATTGATTTGCCATCCTTACCTAGTACTCATTTCTTAACAACTGCGTTACTTACTTTATGGTCCCAGGATATACGAGCAATGTTTCGAAGACATCTATGATGAAATACTAGTAGCCTACGAATATTGTTTACTCTTACCGGCCATGTTTCACTGCCATAAATTAGAACGGAACGAACTGCTGTGCAGTAAACACGTCATTTGGTTGATAGACGTATATCTCGCCTAAGCCATAAATGATGCAAGGTGGCAAAAGCTAGTCGAGCCTTCTGTATCCGTGCTGAGATTTCGTCACACACCAGACCACAAGAGCTGCTGAGACTTCCAAGATAAGTGAAGCGGTCGACACGCTCAACTACTTCACTCCCTATCATTAGTTCACGTGTCGATGCAACTCAATCCTAAGCAACATTTTGCATTTCGAGGTGGGAGAATCGCATGCCGAACATGCTTGCATTGTTGCTTAGAGTGGTCAGAAGACTCTGCATTTTGTCAGCGTCTTCACGAAACAGAACTATGTCATCGGCATATTCTAAGTCAACAAGTGAATCTTCTGGTAGAAGTTCAACGCCTGGAAATTTAGATGAGGAAGGTGTTATGGGTTTCCGTTATAAAAACTGTTTGTGTTTGCTTGCCATCTAGCAATGATTATTTTAAATCAGAGATAAATGATTCCTAATGCTTTTTTTACGTATCACCTGTGTTGATATCATATCAAATGAAACCGATGTGTGCACTGATATTATCTACTTGTGCTTTCTGCATGCATACTACGTGGTTACTTTGAAGAACAAACAGTAGTAGTGAGTAGTTAGACAAGTAGTTCAAATTCAAGGTGTTCTCAAGTGCTGTCGGAATTTTAAGGGGGGTTATTACTTAACGGTTGCCCATACAATGGAGAAATATTGCTTATTACGGTAGGTAAAAAGGAAACTGGATTAAGGGTTTTCTTTTGGCCATTTAAATGTTACCACAGTGCACATAGAATGTCTACTTGAAGGTGGTTACATAACTTTCTAGCGAGTAGTTCATAATGTATCAGCTCTGCGCTTCGAAAGTTCCTTACCGTGAGGTAGGCTTTTTTAGGCAGATGTTTTTTAAACCCTATCATGATGAAAACTTTAAAACGAACTGTTGCTTTAATGTAGCCAGATCACCTAAAATACGGTTTCTGAGTTGGGGTAGGTCCGTTAATGTTGTTTAATTGATTAGGCTTGAATAGATATACTTATACTCATTAATAAAATATACAACGTGAATAGTTGTATTTTTGCACAACAGCTCTCTTATCCATTTACCGTCCTTGTAAGCTGTTTAGTAAAAAATTTTTTGTTCTGGATCATTTATTTAATCGTGTTCTTGTCATACTACTTCATTATATTCGGTCATATTTTAAATGTGAAATACCGAGTGATAATTTACATTGTTTTCATAGCTTGAATTATTATGAGAACTGAATTTTCAAGACGTTGAAAGTTCATGTGTATACTCATTGTAAAATCAATTCAGTATAGATATTTTGAAACGTTTCTGATTAGTAAGTCCGCAAATTGTGTTGCGTTTACCAATCCTCCTACTTCACTCTCACATGTCACCTAGACACGTCAAAATTTGATGGAGCTCACACATATCGAATGAGATTTGTGTGGCGCATATGTATTTGGTGCCTCTTTGTACCATTATCTATGTGTTGAAATATATAACTAATAATGGTTTATATCAAATGTGATAACATATACGTTTTTCTTGTTTCAATTAATGTACTTCTTCGTACTTGGTAGATTTAGATTCATAATAAGCTGCACTATGATTTATTTATTGTAATGTATTATTTAACGATTTCACCATACATGTTTTAAATTTTACTGAATACATGTTCCGTCTGTGATATTTTCTAAAACAGATAATTTCCCGTTTGGAAACATCTGAAATCTCATGGTTACGTAATCAAATCATCTATTTACAACAATTAATTCAACGTCAATTAAATATTCGTGGTGGTTGGTTTCGACTGTCAACATCGCATCATTCCATTGGAAATGTCAGTGGTAATATTCATTTAGAGTCTACACTATCAGATAATCCTACTAGTTTAAATACTGAAGAGCATATGGATGAAGTGGCACTTCAAAGATTAGCTGAAGAATTACATCATTTATTGTCTATGATTTCAGAGATATTAGGGTTTTGGGAGATATTAAGTGAACATGTAGTTCACAAGATTATGAAGTATGTTGTTTCATATTTAACTCATTAATTTGAAATTTTAACTGAATAAAACGAAAATACTTTCAAACTATGAAATTCATTAGGTATATGTCATATACTTCAACTGTCTAATATTCTCTAACCATGATACTTCACTCAAATCTTCTTAAATTAAAACAAGTTTTAATAGAAAATAACCAATGTTCAGTAATAGAATCGTTTTTACTTTATTCATTCACTAATGCTTATTGGTCAGTTGTAGTTCGAACAGGAAATTCTAATTTGAGCTGGATCAGGGTATTCAATAGTTAGGGTATTATCCTGTTGACAGTATTATTGCTTTTATAGAAATTTATAGTTCTATATTGAAATTGTTACGATGTGCAGTATTCGAATCTGATACTGACGCACAAACTTCCTTTGCAGAAGCCTCCAACTTGCCACTGGGTGAAAAAAACTAAGAATGAAGAAGGAAGTTGATTGGGTTAGACCGAATACAATACATAAAAACTCTTATATATATGTATATATATGTCTAGTCCTCAGAAAATAAGACTGATTCTTGTCCAATAACATGGGATTTTGATTAGGAAATTTTTGGTTAGCACAACATGACCTCATTTGTCGAATTTTGATTAGCACACTGTATCGTAAGTCAGTATCATTTGAAAGTACCGAACAGTCAACCATTATTGTCTAACTTTCGGGAAGGAAACGTGTAAGATTTCGAAATTTGTTAATAGAATACTAGATCTTTGAGAAAAATCACTCCCAAGGGTTAGATTATCGTATTAACTGACTTGTTCTTCATACTGACCAACCACTAAATATATAACCTGATCAAATTCAGTTGGTAAATCAAGTCAGTATATTCAACCACTATCGAAATGGTGGAAAAGATTTGTAGCCTCGAATGCTGCTTCAGGAGTTCTTCCAACTAATATTCTCCAATAATATCTGTTTAACTGTAATGTCTATTCGACACACTAAGGCATTACTAGACATCATAACTAGTATTAAGTATGAATAATATACACATTCTCGAGCTATTTCAATAGATTGAAATTTTCACACCCTGAGTTGATTTTCATTCTCAAAACTTCGGTGATACTATAATTTATGGACGACGTTTGAGCGACGTTAAAGTAACCTTGACGATGTCCACCAGTTTACTAGATTTAAATGAGGTTTATAAACATGTGTGAAGAACAAACATTATGATTTACAATTGATGATTAGGATTAAGAATTAGATTAAGGGTTTTCATCACGAACTGACAATAAGCTAGAATGCCAAAACGCTATTTAGACGAGTGGATGAATGAATTTCGCACCAAAATCCAAAACGTGTTATCCTAAATCAAATTGGTTCGTTTATAAATTATAGTCTCGCCATACACTGATTTCATTAATTTACAATGTTTACAATATTTTGTTGTAGTCTGGAAAAAGAGAAGTAACACCATTGTTGTATAATTAATGAATCATAACGGAATTTATCCAGAATCCAAGCACAATTTTGTCGACATTATTTGGTGATGACTTATTTTTAAAGATTGTTGTAAGTGGTTTGTGGAGATTGTTAAGTTTAGACTTGTAAGCCATTGACTACTGAATTAGTGGTTTGAGTGTAGGTTTTTCGTCTCGAGACCTAAAAATTCTAAATCCAATCCCTAAGTATATATACTCCTGAAGAATCACAGTTGTCCAGTGTTCCTTGTTTTCCGATGACTGCTTAAATAAGATTGATCTGTGATGTAAATTACTTCTTTATCATCTACCCCCTAATAACTAAACATTTCTCCCTTTCTTTGTAGACGACTGTCTAGTGAACATCGAGATTTAGCGCTTAAATTAACTATTGAAGCATATATATCAAGTCTGTTAAACATTCCATGCATTGGATCAGTTATGAGCAACGTGCAAACTTCATTGATTGGAGATAGTCGGATAAGTAGAAGTCCAATATCATCCACTGCTGGTAGCGTAGGCATTGCCAGTCCAACCACTACTAATACTACTACTGGTAGTAATGTTGGTTTCAATCCAACATCAAATCATACTGGTACTGAAGTTATGGGTGCACTAATTACCGCCCTAATTGAATATTATCTTGTGGAGGCAAGTGAAGAGTTAGAAGAAGAAAGTCGTAATATTGTCAATGCTACCATTACTAATAATAATCTAACCGTCGAAACTATCACATCACGTCTTCAATCCACTTGTCCTAGTTTATTTGCAAATGAAGATGCTATGTGCGCTAAAGCTAGTGAATGCTTAATCCAAGTAAATGAATGGGTGATAACTGTTTTATTCCTCTCATATTTTCATTATCTTGACCTCCTCTCTACTTAAAAACAGTGTTATAATATCCTTTTTTCATAGTACATCTGCTTGTGTCAAGTATTTTATGTTTTCACACATAGATTGCAGCATAGCTTCAGTTCTGCTTGAGGTCAGTTACCGTCCAACTAGCTCATCAGTAATGTTTCAATCATAGTACCAAGCTGAGTGATGCAGGTTCGAATTCTACAGAAAACAACGACTCCCTAAAGATTCCAGATACTGCCTGCTGATGTACTCTGCATAGTACAAAACTGAATTCAGGTGGGGCCTCTTGTTGATTAGCTTCAACCATTCAACATTCCACCTTTTAATTATTGGGTAAAACACTTGAGCTTTGCTCTATCTATTTCCGTTTAGGCAAATGAATAGCATCACTAACATTGTTCCCTGATACAGTGTAACTTGTTTCTCAGTTCATGTACATGTTTTCCAGGTTCCTAAATTTTGTTAAACTAATTTAATAACGATATTTCAGCTGTATATAGAGGTTTATATTCTGTCTCAACCTGTACATAAATAAAAAATGGCTATTCCCAAAACTTCATGAGGTATGTAGAAAGTTGACACACTAGCACAAAATCATCCTCAAAAACCAGAAAAAAAAACTATCCTGTCATATGTGAAAAGTAATTTGTTAACTTATTATTCACTCGCTCTTATCGTTCAGCTTTACTCAAACACATTGTTGGAAACCTCTATCATTTGTTCACAAACTTCTAGTTCAGTCTATGGAAAAGTGGCTCAATAATGGTTATGACGTTCAATTTTCAACCATTAAGTCACAGATTCTAACCATATTCCACCTACTTCAGTTTGAACAATAATTTATTATGACCTGCCCTCACACTTACAGTGTGACTTAAATTCAGGTTCATAAATCTGTATCTGGTAAATGAGCTAAATAAGTTTAGAATATATGTGGTATGTGCTACTAACGCTGACAGATATAAGTAGTATAATCCAGCAATCAGGAGTGGAATGCCTGTCGGCATAACACTGAACCAAAATGACTTACGTTAAGTCACGAAACGTCTAGAATGCAATGTTCTACTCGTTGGAATGTCACAAAGATTTATCATTAACTTTCTACTCAATGCTCAATTTATTTGAAACTATCAAGTCCAACCTTTTCATTGATACATATGAATGCGCTACATAATTTTCACATAAAAATTCATTTTTTATAAACTTTTCTCTAAGGCATCTATAATTCGAACAAATCTTTTATCATCAATAAACAATGGAGAAAGTTTGAATGATATTCAATATGAGACTAGTCTTTCTGACAAGACACATATAGATCAATTGATTTCTGAAGCAATATTATTATATAGTGAAGCTGGACCTAGTATTAATTTAGACAATGCAGTGCATCGATTAGAAAGTTGTGGTGCATGGCGTGGTGCAGTGAAACTATGCTTATCTGTTGCACGTTCACGTGATCCATCCGATATAGCTGTGGATTGTTTAAAACGAGGTCGTCGTCCGTCTTCTGATCCATTGATTGATTTTGATCACAGATTTACCAATCGATCTAAATTGAATCGAATTTATGCTGTTTCGGAATTAGCAGCCACAGAAGGCAGGTTAGTCATTAGTCATTTGTGTCGATGTTTTACAGTTTCTCGATTATTAAGCTATTCAACTTAAATATAGAGCTTAATGTAACCCGTCCATCAAGTAAATAATTAAGTACTCAGTTTTAAGTCAATGTACTTAAGTAAAGATTAGCGATAATATCGTATGGTTTGAACCTACGATCTATTAGTCAATAGTTTAATGATCTATAACCACTAAAATACTGGCACACACAGGTAACTGTAGTGTTTTTGTAAGATTTTGCAAAACGACACTAGTGCTGTTATATGTTTCTTTATCGATTGTCAATTATATAAGGATGTGCATTTTATCTACATTCTATGCTTATGGATGCTAAAAATCTCAGAAAGCCGCTTAGTTATTTGCTTTCTTCAATTTTAATTGGTTAGGTATCTTATGTTCTTAGTCTTAACTGTTCGCAACAATAGCCATCTTTACTGTGATCAGTTAGTCAGCCATGTAAAACGTATATATATATACATAATATATATATATATATATATATATATATATATATATATATATATATATATATATATACTGGTTCAAATTAACATACTCTATTGGCACAGCGACAAAATTGTCAACGGAAAACCCCAGAATAGTGGAGACAATAACTGTACAAGTAGAAATAGAAGAGTTTAGGCATCCTAGATGCAATTCCAGAGAACAATGTCGACCACGTAAGTAAAACATTCCATAAGGAATCAAGAAACTTGGGATCGAGGGAAAGACAAAGAATGATTCCACCTCCGAAATCACCAACGATATTGAGTCATGTCAACTAAAGTCTATAACTACTGGCTACAATAATCACGTCGAATCCAACCACTTAGTCTACACTTACCTACACAACTCAGTCCACAAGTCAGTATCATCATGTACTGATGCCTTGTCTTGAATTGGCCACTTCTGGCCACTCTTCAAACCTATTCATAACATCAGTCATCATCGCATGTCGAGGTAGTTAGTGAATGGGAATGAGTAAGGAATGTTCCAACCAATTCAGTTTCCAGAACTCTACTTCCTTGTCAATCGATTTGCCACCGTTACATGGTACAGTGCGTCGAACCTCAAGATTGTCAACTTAATGGTTTTAAAATACAGGAGGAATGCTTCGAGGTTACGTTTGTTTGAATACTAGTAACCTAAGAATATCTTTACGTTTAAAGACTATGTTTCACATTCATAAAGTAAAATGAAGCGAACTGCCACTCAACAATTAATTCACTCATATTTCGGTTGGCATCCGAGCTTTCTGAAATCAGATATTGACCTACCAGGGTTCATGAGATTTCCAAGATAAGCGAAATGATTGAGACGCCTAACTACTGTGCTTTGTACCGTAGGTAATGATAACATTTTTGTCTCTGTTATTCTTTTAGTAAGTCAATTTTTCACCTTACTCTCGATGCCGTATATTTATGCACAAGTGCTATTTACTTTAATTACTTTTATATGGTCTCCCAAAAACTATTTAATATTTACTCGAGTCGAACCTAGGTGTTCTCGTCATTTAGTTGCAAGCATCAGTGAAATGTAATGTGGCTAGAATACTTTGAAAAAATCTTCGTTGAATAACCATTGAACTTGAAAAAACACGATACAGCTGTTTCATTGTAATATGAGGCTCGTGAACATTGCTTACCCACGACTCCCGTGGATCCGACCTAGAATCTTCAACTTTTTAGAAAGCGCTCAAAATTTAAACCGCTTAATTAGACTCTTGTGGTTTATATGTCCAACTTCAGTCGATTCGCAATATTTCTCAACTATTGTTGATTTTCATTAAGGAACGGGTAAACTTTTATCTATTTAAACACAAAAACCTCTATACAAGGGGCAGCAAATAATCTATGCGCCACACTTGTTTCGACTTATAAGAGGACTGGGATACTTGTTGGACGCCCAAACCGAAGCAGGTGATTTTCTTAAGATGCCGCATCCGAAGCCTTCGACCTAAAGGTCTGATCCACAATGCAGTGAAGCATCGTATAGAGATGCAGTCCCATGGTAGCCGGTGATCAACGACTGGTTCATACGCTATTTTTTCCCTCAGGATCCCGGAGTCCATGTGCTCCATTGGTTTGGGATTGTGGTTTTTCAACTCCCCTAGGTGGATCCTCTATATCCACCGACCCAGTTAGAGCGTCGGACATTTGCTTTTCGTCCTCTCAGTTTCGTAAATTTCCATACCACTTCATTTTTGGGGGGGGGGGAATCCACACCCACTTCTGAACTCGAATCCACAATCTTTTACTTAGAAGACAAACTCCTTATCCATTAGGCCACGCAGGAGGACAGGTAACTGTCTCATACCTAGCTTGGTTAAACTACACTAAACATGGCTTCTATCCATATATCTAAGACATAACAACTGTCCAATAATTATTCATGTTTAATTAAAAACTACCTCGATTTTGTATTTTTTTCTTTTCTTTATTTTTTCTCATAGATATGATGCATATCGTCGTATGACTATTTGTTTAGATCATTTACTTCATGCAGCTCAAATTAAATCTGATGCAACTTATCTTATTGAACCAATATCTACTACTACCACTAATAATACTGATATTATCAATGAAGAATATCAATCTAATCTTAATGAATTATCTAATTCATTATTTATTCTAAATGAATTAAATGATTTATCATCATCATCACCACAATTGGCACGATCTATTTTACAAATTATTTTAATGGATATTAATAAATCAGATGATATATTGGCACATTTTGAAGTAATTAGCTTTACAATTGTTGTTTTCTTTCTTTTTTGTCAGTCATATTCAACTTGGAATTTGTCAGATATATGTATCCAATTCAAATTACTGAAAGACATATCCTAGATTTGTGAGGGGGGGGCTAGTGAAAATATCAAACACCAGTTACAAAGAACTCAGGTTTTCGGAGAAGAAAAAGAGACAATGCATCTTCGATACTGCAAAAGGTTTTAAATCACATTACACAAGGTCTCTAACCATTAGTTATGATAAGTACGCGGACCACAACCAGATAGTTTACACCTACTTACATGGCTCAGTTCAGTTGTCGATAACTTCATATACTAATTCTATGTTTTTGTTTGTCTGTTTTTACCTTTCTTTCAAACTACTTCCATACTGGAGAATATTGTCCGTTGAGTTAGGTGGTGGTTGGGTACATATAACACATGCCACAATCACCTCAGTTGATGAGGATTTGCTACTGGATCAATCTCAGCTTACTCGGTGGTCTCAAAATATATGAGCGGTGCTTCGAAGACAACTACGATTAAACACTAGTAAACTTTGAATGTTCTCTATTTTTAAAGACCACATCTCACGACCAGCGTGGTAATTTGGTCATTTCTTTGTCAGACGTATACCTCGCCTACGCTACGACTGATGCGAATTGGCAAAGGCCAGTCGGGTTTTCTGAAGTGTACCGTGAATTTTCCAGGCACCAGACCATCAGGACTGGTGAGACTTCCAATATAAGTCAGGTAGTTGACACGTTCAACTACTTCACCCCCTATAAATAATTCAGGCTTCGACTCAAGCTACTCACAAAGCAAAATTTTGCATTTGGAGGAAGAGAATCGCATGCTAAATATGCTTTAGCTGTTGCTTAAGACATACAGAAAACTTTTTTATGTGCAAAAGAAATGAACTTTTTTTAAAAGTTTTTGTCACCGATTAGTCTTAGTTAGACAACCGTTGAAAACTAAGAGGCACTGCACACAAATTTTCTGACTTATTATGAGACTTAACAGTATTCATCCACATTGATAGCAGGTGTCGAACCCAAGTTTCCATGTCCTGAAACAAACATGTGTCCGTTGTACTAATAAGTCTCATCTAATTGTGTACATTTCTTACATCATTATTTTTCGAAGAAGGTGGAACTGTTAAATTCCACCTATTAGTTGTGACTGTGGCCATGTGAATATATCTATACTGATATAGTAATTTTAATGCAATCAGAGTATGTTAGAATCAAGATAAATGATGGTCAGTTCGTTATTTCACTTTGATTTTTTCAGTTGTGAATAATTGTGTTGAGTTGTAACGGGAAATGGTCCATAAATTAATTGATAGATACTAATAATTTTGTGCTCTAGATTCCTTTGATCAAAATCAGTCAGTCGTATGAGATCAAATTTAGTTACTTTGTAGTTCATTTTAAATTTTGTACACATTCCATTGCTTCTTCATAAATTTCACCCCACATACTTGACTCATATTCATCTCGTTTATTTAGTCATCGTTTCTATTTTCGAAAGTAATTTTTTGTCATTGACTTACACACCAGCCTAGAAGGGAATTGATTACAAAAATATCGAATGAATCCATGAACGGCATCAGTTAGAAAGGCGTTTAAGGTGAGTTCGTGTCTCAATGTAAATATCAACATTGATATGCTGGTGTATCACCAGTTGACGAGTTTCAGATGCGTCGCGAATTCTACTTGCAGCCACATACCAGATATTTCATATCATATCATTGAACTACTATTATTACTTGTCAGCTTTTTTCAGTATCGATAAACACTGCTGAGGATTCCCATACTAGGACGAAACGGATGTTCAGTGCTTACAAGTTTTCAATGGTGGTCATCGATTCATGATTTCAATCAGTTTTTTTCAATTAATTTTTAAAAACATTTCTTCCTTTAGGTTTTTAATTGGTTATTATCAAATGGTCTTACCGATACGGTGATGTTATTAAATTCAGCGCATTTTGAAGCGTATCTACGTTCAAGACTACGTCAAACACCAGATGATGCTAATTTACGTTGTCTTTTATGGCGTTTACTGGAACGTCGTGGTGCACGTTTAGAAGCAGCGCAAGTATTGGAACATTTAGCTGTTACACCATGTCATCAATTAACTTTAGAAGATAGATTAGATTTTGCTGCACG
The DNA here is from genome assembly GCA_944470405.2 of Schistosoma mattheei. Taxonomy (NCBI): domain Eukaryota; kingdom Metazoa; phylum Platyhelminthes; class Trematoda; order Strigeidida; family Schistosomatidae; genus Schistosoma; species Schistosoma mattheei. The sequence continues at coordinate 18,884,053 of OX103946.1, read as the reverse complement.
TGCTATTGTCGCTGTCAAAGCACTTCCAGGTTAATAAATTTGATTGATTTGCATATATGACTTTATTAGTTTATCACTTGTTCATTTCATCATTACTGTGATATGTGATGCTTGAATCTTTTTTATTTATATTATATAGTCAATACAATTTCCAACTCTTTGAAACATTCATTTTGAGTAAATAGATAGCCAGGTACATGTTTCAATCAATCAGTTAGTCAATATCAACTTAGATACTGTTATATATATATATATATATATATATATATATATATATATATATATACATTTGTTTAAGTTTTTATATTACATAAGTGGTATGAGATGGATTTCAAATCGTGAATAATGGAGGAGTTGAAATAATGCAGCTGCAATTATTATGATAAAGACTAAGTGTTGAGAATATGGTTCAAATAGACAGATCGGAAAGGTATAAATGAAGGAACTCAAGATTTAGATTGAGATAATTATTGAATGTATCTACTTCATGGAGATCGATTTATAGCTAGGTTACTCAAAGTCTGCAATCACCCGTCATGGTTATCTCGCAGCCCCAATCCGGATAGTGTGCGTCTACCAAGATGGTTTATACCGTTATGATTGGTGATATCCGTGATCTGATTTTGATACACAGCATGCTACGTGCTAATTCTCAAAAGTGACTACTTCAGAGAAAAGACAAGAGTAGAAGAGAAAGTCTATTGGGATACTAACTAATATGTACAAATAATTATTAAAATATATACATTTCTTCTTAGAAAATGAATCAATTCCTTAGCCACTGATATACAATTTTGATTCAGGTCATTTCCGATTGTTTTCAATTGACTTCATTTGGATACTTCTGATTGGCTCACTATATCACCTTTCCTTCCTAAAAAAAATCAGTCCTGCTCCTTCGATTTAACTGAAGGCGTTGACGGAAACGACTTCGATGATTGATTACAATTACTTTTTAAGTGGATTATGATTCTGAATTTTTTTCATCATATTCTGGAAACAGCTTTGATGGAAATAGGTAGTGTTGATGGTGCGTATCTGTTACTTGGAAAAGAGACTTCTCGACCTTGAGTATGCAGATGGTATTGTCTTAGTGTTAAATGACACCAAGCTACACTAATCATACTTAATCAGTTTCCATTCAGTGTTCATAGATATGATATGCACAATGCACCTAAATACGAAATACTTTCACAAGGCTAGTATGAGCATGTCTGCACTCACTCTTTGTGGTAGACAGTCAAAAATATTTGAAAAGTTCGCGTATCTGCTGAGTTGTATAAGTGCAGATGTGAGTGATGAGATCAATTTACGTGTAGTGCAAGCCAAACCGGCTTATGTCAATTTGGGCTATCTTTGGCAGTTCGTGATGTTAGCCTACTTGTAAAATGTTAGATTCACAACACCTCAGTGAGAACAGTCTTGCTTTATGGTTGTGAGGCCTGACCTCTGTCAGTTGAAGATATTAAACGACTCTATTTTTGATCGTCATTGTCTCCGAAGGACTGCTGGTATTCATTGGCAACACCGTATTGGCAATCCTGAGTTTCGGCGACGTATGTTCGAGTATTGAACTCCCTCTCGTACTATTTACTGTTCTTGACAATTGTTTTATTTAGTAATAATTATTTTTTCTTTCTTTTTTCTTCACGAATTATCCCTTTTCTTTACAATCTTATCCAACTCATTCTATGTTTTAGTATCATGTATCAAGTTTTCATGTGTCTAAATGATAATAATTCTATTGTTTGTGTTCTCGACTGAATTTTGTTGACAGATTTGCATCCCATGCGGAATACTTCGATATAGCCATTTTGCTATAAGTTTTACGTAGAATAGGTTATTTGTGATCAATAGTAGAAATCAAGATACACATTTTTTCCCTACCTAAAATGCAATCTACACATTATGGCATTATCCCAACATTACTTACTTACTTACTTACGTCTGTTACTCCTCGTGCAGGAGCATAGGCCGCTCACCAGCATTCTCCATTCAACCCTGTCCTGGGCAATCCTTTCCAGGTCTTTCCAGTTGTTATTCATCCTTTTCATATTTGATTACATTTCTCAACTTGATCTGTTCTTTGGCCTTCCGCCTTTCCGCTACCCATCAGGATTCCAAGTTAACGCTTGCCTCATGATGCAGTTTGATGATTTGCGTAATGTATGTCCTATCCATTTCCACCGACTTTTCCTAATTTCCTCTTCATCTGGAAGCTGGTTTGTTCTCTCCCTCAGAAGACTGTTGTTGATGGTATCCGGCCAATAGATGTTGAGTATCTTGCGTAGACAATTATTTATAAATACTACGCCTGCAGCTCTTCTAGAGTTACTGCCGGTCCCAAGCCCGAGTAAAGGAATGAATTGGAATGAATTCCAATATACCCAAAAAAAACTTGATAATTTGCAGATCTTAATATAAACAACAAGGAAAATTCAAACTCTCACAAATACCACCATCATTCACTTTTGGTTACTTAAACGAACTAATTCTTTCTTCCTGTACAATATCCTTATTGCAATCTTTCTTTTATATATTACCACCTCTGAATTAACTACTTTTATGAATCCGGTGTTCATCTTGTTGTGTTAATGAGGTATGGCAACTTGTACCGATGCATATATGTGCCTGGTCCTACGTTGTAGCTGACTGACTGACTGACTTAAACCAATGACTATTAAGACTCAGCAACTCATTGGATAACAGATTGAGCGCTTAAAGCCAAATAGGATCACACGCATTGTTATAATATACAGTTAGCCACTGACCAGCTCTATTTTACCTATAATTAATAATATTGCTTTACTGATCTTTCATATAATTGCCTTTCTCTTTTTACAAATATCATTTCTTAATATAAAGCTTCTCAACAAGATTTAGACTATTTAAGAGATCTTGAAGTTCGCTTAGAACTAGCACAGTTACAACAAATGTTAACAAATGAATTAAAACAATTAAAGAAACAGTTAAGCTATCAACCGAAACAACGACATCAAACCAAACAGACACCAGGATCACCATCATCATCACCATCAACAATAACACGTGGCGGTGGTCATATCTCACTTATGTCAACAACATTAAATGATGATATTGACGAGGCGTTGGGACAGTTAATTCATGGACCATTGTTAAGTGTCACTGAAATGTTCGCCAATTATGCTGATCGATTTGGTTTACATGAATCGAAATTGTTTTTATTATGGGCTAGTGGTTCACAGGTAAGTGACAAATGCTTTTCTTGTGTTTACTTTTATTATATAATAATAAAGATTTACAGTTAAGGTGGATCTTTACATGTTTTAAGTTTCCTTAAAGTAGACAGGTTAATTGTGCAGTTTTTGCTGTTATTTTGTGAACAATATATTCAACACCTATTATACAATATTAAAATCACTACTAGTCGCTGGTTTGAGTTTCACACTACAAAGTCTAGTTTAGACAAGCAGTGAACATCATTAACCCTTTCATACATGAAATGTGATTTAAAGCCCAGAATACGAATCTGCGCTTAGCAAGTGTATAATATCATCATTATTCATAAAATTATCGAGAACGACAATTGAAGTGACTATACCTACTAATATTGTAGTGTATGCTACTGATGTCGAGAGATATAATTTGTATGTATTACCAATCGGAAGTGAAATGCCTGGCGACAGTAGATTAAGAAGATCGAAGAAAAGAGAACGATTGGCGTGGATTCGACGGAACAATCGGTTTTGGGACTATTGATTGACATTTTGCAAATGAAATATTTATTATACGGTACTCTTATTCTGTAATTTTATATTCAAATATATTCGGTTGTGCTCACTGGGATCACCGGACAAGTAATAGTGAGGTTAGATGCAGGGTATTAAAGAATGATGGTAAATCAGTTGATGAGGTTGTGAATTTTCATCTACTGAGATGACTGGACCACGTGTTGCGTATGCCTGATTGCAGATTACCACGATGCGCAATACTAACTGGCGTTGGGGATGGTTGGAAGAAAGTTAGGGGCGGCCAAAATAAAACGTGGCATCATTAACTTCTGGTCTGAGCCATGTTAGTAGATGCAGACTACTTGGTTGGGGTCCGTGTGACTATGGTAACCAATGGTTGGGGACTGTGAGTAATATGACTCAAAATAGATCACAATGGTGTAGTTGTATAGACTCTCTGTTTTCCTCTAAACTATGAGATTAAAATCACTTCATATCTTTCTTTCTACGAACTAATTCTTTCTCCCCGTATCATATCCTTAGATGCAATCTTTCTTCTATATATTACAACCATTGAAGTAACTACGTCTATGAATCGAGTGTTTGTATTGTTGTGCTAATGCTTTATGGCAACTTGGACGGATGCATATATGTGCCTGGTCCTACGTTGTAGCTGACTGACTGGTGACCTCATTACATTCATTGTCGTAAAAAGATGAAAAATAATTAGATAAACGATAAAATAATCTACTACCATTGTTCTCGTGTTCACTTTCAAGTCATTCAAACAATGAGTTTATTAAAAATAGAAATCTAAGTGATTTCTCGCTGTAGTGCTTGTAATATGTCCTGGTACTCGGTATATAGAAACCTGAGTAATTACGTAATCAGTATTATGCTTATGGACTTATATGTCTTTCACTGTAAGTGCGTGACCATGTGAGAGCATTTCGATAGGTTGAACAGACCCTTGCCATTCTCGGACGTACCACGGCATTCATGGGAGATATTCCAAAAATGTCAATGAAAATTCATTTTCTAAATAGAACAAAAATTGCATCTTTCCAGTTAACAAAACTCAAGATTTTGAAAATCCTCGTTCAAACTAGTTATTTATATCTTGTTTAACTGTTTCGGGTATATATGTCACTCTTTTTATTCTGATACATTTTATTGTAAAGGATTCCGCGTTAATCAAAGCAATCTGGCGTGATCTTCTACGTAAAATACTTACTCAACCATCAGTTGATACTGCTACTCAAAGTCCATTGAAACGTTCACCTTCAACGTTCACTCCATATTCTAAACCACAAGATGTTAAAACAAAAAATCGTTCTTCTACACTACAATTAATTGAATTAACACTACAAGATTGTTTATCACGTTTTGGTAGTCGTTTTCTGGATGATCCAAGTACAAATCATTTAAAATGTTCCATTTATTTCCCTTTAAGTAAGTTTTCTTTCACTTGAATTCTATTTTAGTAAAATGTGTATTATTTTACTACTGAACCGATCTGTATAGATTGTCAGTTAAGCAAATACTAGTGTAAATCTGTGTACTCTTGTATTGTTTAGTTATTCGTCAAACAATTTGTTTCGTTCAATTCTTCGCAATTCAAAAAAGAATTAAGAGTTAACAATTTGTATATAGCATATTCGTCGATTACTAGTATTCAAACAAAGGTAACCTCGAAGCATTCCTCCTGTATTTTAAAACCATTAAGTTGACAATCTTGAGGTTCGACGCACTGTACCATGTAACGGTGGCAAATCGATTGACAAGGAAGTAGAGTTTTGGAAACTGAATTGGTTGGAACATTCCTTACTCATTCCCATTCACTAACTACCTCGACATGCGATGATGACTGATGTTATGAATAGGTTTGAAGAGTGGCCAAATCAAGACAATGCATCAGTATATGATGATACTGACTTGTGGACTGAGTCGTGTAGGTAGGTGTAGACTAGGTGGTTGGATTCGACGTGATTATTGTAGCCAGTAGTTATAGACTTTAGTTGACATGACTCAATATCGTTGGTGATTTCGGAGGTGGAATCATTCTTTGTCTTTCCCTCAATCCCAAGTTTCTTGATTCCTTATGGAATATTTCTATTTACCTAGTCGACATTTTTCCCTGGAATTGCATCTAGGATGCCTAAACTCTTCTATTTCCACTTGTACAGTTATTGTCTCTACTATTCTGGGGTTTTGCGTTGACAATTTTATGTCGCTGTGCCGATAGATTATGTTAATTTGAACCAATGTACATATTCAGTTTTGAACACTATCAAAGTATACAATAGTCAGCACTTTATGGAGAGATTTTCAATGCATTATCACATCACATTAACTGAATTTGTAAGCAATTATCAACATGTATTAAACTATTTTATTATTGTATATAAGATTTATATACATAAACCTTTATGTTTGCAATGATGACTAGTGTTGGAAAGACGGTTGGATGAAAGTTAGTGTTGGCCAAACCAAAAAGTGGCATCAGTCCTTGAAGTCACTAACTTATATTCTTAACCATGTTGGTAGATGCAGACTACTTGGTTGGAGTCCGCATGACTATCGTAACTAGTGGTTGGAGTCTCTGAGTGACATGGTTCAGAATCAACCATAATAATGTAGGTGTATACACTCTCTGTCTTCCCTTAAACTAAGAGATTAAAATCGCTTGATATCTTTCGTTCTACGTACTAATTCTTTCTTCCTCTACTATATCCTTATATGCAATCTTTCTTTTATATATTACCACCTCTGAATTAACTACTTTTATGAATTCGATGTTCATGTTTTTGTGCTGATGATTTATGGCAACTTGGGCCGATGCACATCTGTGCCTGGTCCTACGTTGTAGCTGACTGATTGTCCTATCTGTCTTCAAATGAATAAGCTGTTTTTGTACCTGAAAATAATTTAGTTTTAAGATTTTCCATCATCTTTTCCAGTTTGTAATCCTTATAATATTATGTTTATTTTCTTTATACTCTGTTCTCTCCCACACTCCCATCTTCCCACATCTTATCTATCAGCTGATATAATTTCCACACTTGAATATTATGCTATACAACATTCATTAAATCCAACATGGGTACCAACTATTCTACGTGATTCACATTTATTATGTATTTCTAATATATCTGATGCATATAATGAATTAATTCATTCCAAAGATTCATTATGGCGTCGTGATGAATTACAAGAACGTTTATTTATTGCATTCATTACAATTATTGAAGATTTTTTAATGAATAATACATCGATTCAATTAACAATACGTCAACGTATGTTACAAACTGATCGTATATTAAATCAAATTACTGGTTTATTAGTGGATTTAAATTCAGATATAAAAACTACAACCACAACAACAACAATCAATATGATTGATAAAACTGGTCATTTTAGTAAATTGTCAAAATCAAAATGGATTGAATCATTACGTCATTTACATGATCGTTTACAACGATTAAATAGATAGTTTACAATATGTTATTATTTTACAAATATGAATGTTTTCTCTTGGCTGGTAGGTTGTTTTTCTATAATAATAAGACAATGAAAATAACAATCTGTACAGTTTTGTTATCCTTTTTATGGTCTTTTAACCAAATATAAAAGGACGATTTATCTAAGATTGTTTTTTTTTTGTTGTTGCACTTGTTTTTTGTTACTGATTTTATGAAGCTACTTAAATATTTGTTAGTAGTTAGTGTACTTATTTAGGTTGTAAGTTATTTATTTTTAGCAGATCCCCTATACATTGATTGATTGGTGTTGATGAGTTTATATAACTAAATGACAATGGTGAATGTGTCGCTCAATTTCGTGGATTAGTTGAAGTTAGACATTAACAGCGTTGGATGCCAGCCCAGGGGGTTAGTGGTTAAGCGTTCACACATGCGACTGATAAGTCCTGGGTTCGAATCTCGCGAAGCGGGGTCGTGGATGCGTACTGCCGATGAGTCCCACAATAGGACGAAACGGCCATCCAGGGCTTGCAGGTTCTTTATGATGATCTAGCTTCAATTAATTCGTGATCACAACTATTGAAAATATAAAAGAATAGTATATCTAGGATTTTTTTGTAAACACTTGTTTTCTGTTGCTGATTTTACGAAGCTATCCAAATGTTTATTAGTACTTAACGTACTTGTTTGGGCTGTAGTTTATTTATTTATAGCAGATTCCAACATTGATCGGTGTTGATGGGTTTATATAACTAAAGTGTGAGATGAAAAGAGAAGATAAGAAAGAAGTATATGTTTGCTAATTCCATTATTGTTGAAATACATTGATGTTCAGAATACTAGAAATAATTGTTTGACATGTTTTTATCACATCGATTGTCATTACAATAAAAATGTTTTGTAATTCTCAGGAATATATGTATATGCTGTAATCAGACTATTTGTGTAGCCTACTTAAATTACAAGACAACAGGAGTACTTGGCTTATATGATATCATACTCAGAACTATTAGGATGGAACAGTTCTTCAGTCTACGGATGATTCTAAATATTCAATAAAGTATACAATTTATATTTGAGTTACACGAAATAAAAAAGAAGAGTTACTGTAAAATAGTTAATCCAACTAACTTGATCATTCTAAAGTGATACTTTTGTTAGCATATAAATTATGAATAATAAGTTTCCAATATTGATGCATCCACTGCAATTGTGTACACATTCAACTGGAAAAATGCTGAAATTTTGGATAGAGGAGATACTAAGAACTCTAGAGAATTTTTAAAAGCTTAGCACTTAAATCATTTGGCGATCAACAAACACGTCTGATAAGTCTTATGAACGCTAGATTCGGTTTCTAAGCTCTTCGAGTAACCCCCAGACTAGATCTACACAGAGATTTGAATACGAGAAAAACAGGCGCGAAATATGGAAGAACCGTTTTACTTCTAAGGTTCGTTTATGTACAGAAAATCTAGGGTATTTATAATATGTTAGATGGCTTTGGGTTTTCGGAAAATTCTGGGACGCTACTAAGCATAATACCAGTATTGATAATCATCCAATCAGAAACTCGACATGTGACTCCACTTTCCAGATTTTTCTGGCAAAACTATTGAATGCTAATTGGATAAGATGATTCTCCGCGTTTTCAGGGCCTTTGTTGGCTTTTTTCGAGGAGTTTTCTGGATCTCCCCAACAACATCACAATCGACCCAATCTATCAACCTCTTAGATAAACCATGAACAAATATAAGACCAAGAATCATATCAAAGATAAATACGATCAAAATAAAGCGGCAGATGAGTTAGAGGTCAACAATAACAACATAAGATCAAGGTCCACAGACGAGCAGTTAGTCATATGCGGAGAAATTCAAATACTCCACTTCTATTTGTTGTCCTTATCATGTTCAGAAGAATAATAACGTCTAACTTTAACCAATCATCTTAGTTGCGCCACTGTTATCAGCGAGTTACTATCTCACGAGACCAAATTGGACTCCACTGGTGGATGTGCACTTCTGGGGAGTCTCATACTAGGACGAAACGATTGTCCAGTGTTTCCAGGTTCTCCAAGATGGTTTAGCTTCAATTGACTCATGAATTCAACTATTAAAAACTACTATCCCTTTCTGAGTAGACATAAATCTCTATAGTATATATGGTGTAGAAACACGAGATTTCTATAGGTGGTTATAAGATGCGAGTACAAATTTTTTTACTGAACAGATCATAGCCGATTATGGATGTCGTTTTGTCAATAACAAGTTGCTAAAACCTGTTTGTACAACTCACAATCTGCTAAATAAAACTGATCAACAAAGAATTAGTTGAAGATAACCACTATTTCTTCATGTTCTATGTTAAGCTTACGAGGTTCTTAATAGGACGGTGCATACGCAAAGAACTCATGTACATGTTAGTATACAAAATAATTTGCGGTAGATGTACAATTCCCACATTTTCATATTTGTCTATCTTAATTCATTAATGATTCATACGATTTAAGTATTCTTATCATTTCATACAACAATCAATGGTCACAACTATCCACACACACGTCATAACGTACATAATAATTCATTATTTCGTTCTTCGTTTGGTCTACTGATTAGTATTATTGATATATTACAGCTCCTAACATTTCGTGTTTGAATTAGATTGTTCATACACCATTGACAATTGTCGTAGCAAAAGTAATCGAGTCGATTTGTGATACGAAGCTAAACCGGATAATTAATTAAGGAGTCTTTTTCTAGACCCATATGATTCATCTTTCGAATGTTGAAATATTCTTGGAAATCAGTTATCGTTTCCACTGAATGTCAACTTTTGACATGAATTTAGAATGGTGGACATAATGAGACCATTTAAATTGTGGACTTATACTTTACGTTAGTTATGCAACAATCTAAGTGTATTTACTTAATACTTAAATGTAGTTGCAATGTTACATTGTTTGGGCTTGTATGTAGTGATGATCCAATTGAGTTAGGTTATCTGAAATACTCGTTCTTTTAGGTCTTATCATGCCAGGCTGGTCAGTTGTAGAATAGTAATAATAAAAGCAACAAACCTACGGTACGAACCGTAACCGCTGACTATACAAGGTTGTGATTGCAGTGACTTTTCACCTCTGACAACTAAAGGAGGTTATAAAATATAACACATCTCATCCCACTGACGCCTACTGAAATACGTAGCCAACACGTATAAAGCTAAAAGAAAAGACTCTTCTACCCAGCCTTAGAAATCTGTTATCACGCTCCCGAGTCGTCAAAACTCTCCTAATCTCTCTCCTCGTGTACCTCAACAAGAATTGTCCTTTCTAGATGTGAGCAACATGGAAGCGACAAACATCTTATACTCCGAACAGTACTCGAGTTATTCACCTTTTTTTACTCTAAAAGTTTGACATTCCTACTAAAAACTCCGCTACAAATCTTTATATATATATATATATTGAAATATTCGAATGTTAGACATCAACAGTCTAGTTGTGGATTACAAAATAATGATTTGCTCAACAACAACAACAGAGAAAAAACGGATGAAGCGAAAAATGTTTTTTTTTCACTAACGGACTCCCCCCTTGTTTTTTTTATAAACAAAGACATAAAGATATTCTTATTGTGTTTATGTATTCATGTTTTTTTTTACAATTATATTAAGCAAGTACATAAAAATGTATACAGAGTAATAAAAAAAAAATTTTCTTTATGCAAAAACAATTTGAGCATTGTTTGTTTGTTTGGATAGGGTGAGGGGTGGCGAACGAAAAATAACCCAAATGTAGAATGATTTTAGTTACAAAGTGAATAAGATTAAATTACATCTGGTTATATAATAGAAATGAACGAAGAACAATTAATTGTTGCATATTTAATGAGATTATTTCTTTAATTTTGTTTTAAAAAAAAAACACGATGATAACATAATGTAAATAAATAGAACAAGAATAGAACGAGGGAGGGCGAACAACATAGTAGTGGTGGTGGTAGTTATTAGCAACACATAAATACGTCACTATCACTATTACACCTAAGTTACAAGATCTCAATTCCATTTATGATTAATAAAACAATTAGATTTATACACATATATATTTATTTGTGTGTTTATGTGAAAATGTACTACTTTTATCAGTAGTATATTGATTATTCTCATTATTTTATAGTGAATGATAAATGCACTCTATGTTCATTTCTTTTATTTTCTGTCAAAAACAACAAACAATGACAGGGATTTTTAAAAAAAAGAGCGATCACCATGGATGCTATAACCCTGTAATGAACGGAACGAACATAATTGTGAGAATAAAAACACGTAGATAATTATCAAATCTTAGTCATTTTTGGCAGTTGATTGCCTGAATGATGATGATGATGATGATGATAATAGTAATAATAGTGTTGTGTTTATAAACAAGTTAATTACCAAAACACAAAGAAAAATGCAACTGCCATTTGTTATTGGTTCCTGCATTTTTCATTTCATAAAATTAATAACATTAATAGTTAACACTGCTACTTTTACCATTTGTAATTGTTGGTTCCAAGGAATTCTCCGATTGGAGTAATTCCAGTTTTGGACGTTTTATTGTAGTCGTCTGACTATCAGTGGATGGAGATGAATTATTTCCATTGGTATCATTAATAGTAATATGTGTTTCACCATCATGATTACTATCCTCGGAGGTTTCATGAGAGATTGGTCGTTTTCTTGGTGATAGTGTTGTTGTCGTCGATGTGTTTTTGGCGTTGACTGTTGATATGATAGTTGAATCAATTAATGCATTACCTTTATTTTCGTAATATTCAACCCAACCAGGAAGATTGTCAAAACGAACTATAATACAGGTCATATTATCACAGCCCGTACCGTCACCGTCGGTATTCGGCGCCAAACAATGATCGAAAATCTGTGAGTTAAAGAAAAACAAACATCAATTTTACTGGTAGATACTGAAACCACCCAGATGTTCAAACTAATTGTGAAGTGCATGTATAAACGTGGAACCGATTACTTGAAACAAAAACAGTATATACATAAAGTATGAATATACTACTAACGAGAAACCTGTTCAACACGATCAGACTTGTAATAGCAACTTATGCAGTCAACTAAACTACATCTCTTTTTGTACAGAGTAAGAGGGATATTAGTTGCTAATCCTCTCAGACACAAAATCTGAAAAAAATACCTATCTTACTTCATGACATATTTTTGTTAGTTGATCAGACGAATCCAATTTGCCGACCTCACCAAGATCATTGCCATTTTTACTGACATCAGCACCGGAATTCGAATGATTGTTTGAAGTGTTTTCACTACTGCTATTGTTTAGAGTGGGAGGATGTAAACGGTCCTGAATAAATTCTACAACCTCTTGACTTGTCATTGAATTCCATACTCCATCACATGCAATGACTAAAAATTCATCTGCTGATGGAATTAAATCTATTTCAGTAACATCTGGGGATGGTGTGATCATTTGATCTGTCAATGGAATATTTGGAGTTTGCTGTAAAAGAAATAAGACGGTTATTGTGTTATGATTGACTGTACATAATTCGAAATATATGTGTAATTCATTTGCCGAGTACTTATCGGTTATGAGTCGCTCTTTAGCTTCAAGGACTAGTAGCTCTATGGACTTTTTCAAATCGAATTATTTGGAACGGGGTTTTTGCCAGACAGTAGTGGTCCCTAACCTTGATAAATATATAAGAAATGTTTTCTGACAATTATTTTGATCTTATTTCCCATCGGTACATTATAAAATCTAATAGATACAAAACATTGGGATTAGCGTATTGAAGAGTCAGGCATCGGCTGCCGCCGTTACACCATGAGGGTAAGCATCTCGGAATAGACCACAAACAAACTATGCGGTCGCATGTCGTTACATGATGGTACATAACGGTGGACAGGAAGAGGGGTAATGTGCAACTGTAGCAGTCTCAAACGAATACATATATCACTATGACTAAATGACGCCTGAGGTAGTAAGTTATGGGCCTCGATTGCAGAACAGGCACTGAACACCAAAAGAAATGGTCGAAAACTTCAAGGACAATTCGAAATGAAATAAGCTGTGAGATTCAGATTCCACTGATTGAAAACAGAACATTCGAGATATTAGTTGGTAAACTTGGTCGTCACTTTAAAGCAAAGAGATTAAATTGATTAGTAAAACATACTTTGTGGGTCAGTTAATAGTTGAAGCATTTAACTTTTAGTTAGTAAGTCGTGGGTTCGGAGTGCACCCCATCATCGTAAAAACACTCACTTAAAGTCAAAGTATGACTTTTCCATGCACAATCTCACCTTATAACTATGATCACCAAGAGCGCGACTGAGATTAAGACCACCATTGACTCGGCCATCACGTGTTACAGTTCCACCAGCTGCAACAATCCGAGCTTTTTCATCTTCATCCTCAGGTTTATGGTCATTTGATAAGTCAACCGCAGCACCACCACGACAGAGTACAGCTCGTGAATCGCCAGCATTAGCAACATACAAGCGTATAACACCATTGACTGGTACAAGAACAGCAACACATGCAGTTGTCCCACTATCTATTCCAGGTTCTGATTCTTCAGTGTCTGCTATAGAACGTGGTATAGAAAAACCAGTCAGTTCATCATCGTCGTCGTCATCCTCTTCGTCTTCTTCATCATCGTCATCCTCCTCCTCATCTTCCTCTTCATCATCATCGTCATCATCGCTATCTTCGAATTCAATTGACGGATCAAAATCTGCACTTTCATCGTCGCTTTCATCATCAACATCATTCTTTGTATTGGCCACTGTAGAATTGTTTACACTTGTATCTGTAGGCATTTCTAATGATCCACTTGATAACTCTTTCTTTGTATTTTCATCATTGTTAGAAAAAGAAGTACTGTCTGTTCTACAACTAGATTCAGAAGCTAAGAAAAGAGCAAGATTTATTAATATACAAAATTGTCATAATAATATTCTGAACTCAAATACATTCGAATGAGACTACAAATTGTTCGAAGTAAAACAATCGGTGAAAACCCGAAAAACACAAAACAATTATTTTGTCCTATTATGGGGCTTCCCAACAGTACAATACGGAGATCATGTGACTGTGGATCGAATACAGAACCTTCCGTTCCGTTCATGAGCACCTACACTTCTAAACCACTGAGACACCGTTCAATAATTTACAAGTCAAAATATAATCAACATGAGATATTACGTGACTCTTCTGTTGATTTTTTCGGTAGATACTTTCCTCATACCCAACACAGCTGAACTCTACTGATCAAAATGAATATTTATGTACAAAATCATTAAACAATAAAGTTCTATACATACTGAGTTAGAACTAATTAAACTTATTTCTACACACATTCATACTTTAATTAACAAATTTTAGGTTATCTTTTAAGCAAGTTTTACATGTTTCAATAAATACATACAGCAAGATTTGTTAACTGATTTTCCCACGTTAACAAGATATACGGTCAGATAACCAATCAATATTATCATACTACTTTGAGTTATAAATTAAATCGTACAAGAGTAGTTTATCTCCCTCATGTGGTGTTATTCAACTCCGGGTATCGTATCTAGCAGATGAACGTGAGTAACCGCACCTTGAAACAATAGATATTAAATATGGATTCCAGTCGTTGTCTCACTGCCGGTGAGTTATTAGTTAAAGAAAGGTCATGGTATCACTGGTCAAATACAGGAAGATCAACCAACACTAAGACAAGACAATACAACTAGTCCCGGAATAACGGACGAATATCATGGATTCCAATGCGAAAGAAAAGCTTCTTTTCTGTATGTAAAGCATAAACAATTTTTTCGTTATTTCTCTATCATATCTATTAAATTAGTTTCGCCTTTTGTCCTATTTTTAATAACAAAACTCAACTGTTTATGACAACTTACTGATACATTATCTTTAGTGTAAAAAGAAGCCGATAACATAGTTCTAAAAAGATGCTGACAAAATACAGAGTCCTCTGACCACCGTAAGCAACAATGCAAGCATGTTCGGGATGCTACTCTCCCGCTCGAAATGCAAATGTTGCTTCAGAATTTGGTTGCATCGACAACTGGATTGATGACGGGGATTCTCATTAGCCCTTGTGGTCTGATGTATGACGAAATCTCAGCACGGATACAGAAGGCTCGACTAGCTTTTGCCAAATCGCGAGATATCCGTCTACCAATTAAAAGGGGTCACTGCGCAGTAGTTCGTTCTGTCCTACTTTATGGCAGTGAGGCGTGGCGGGTGAGAGTAGAGGATATCCGTAGGTTACTAGTATTCGATCACAGGTATTGCTCGTATATCCTCTGACCACAGAGTAAGTAATGCAGTTGTTAGGAAATGAGTACTAGGTAAGGATGGCAAATCAATTGATGGAGTAGTGAAACCTCATCATTTGAAATGGCTGGGATATGTGATAAGTATGCTGAAACATCGACTGCCCCGACGTGCAATAATTTATGGTGTAGGAGTAGATTGGAAAGAAGCTGGGGGAGGACAGACCAAAACATGGCACAAATCCACGTAGTAACTGACAAGTGGACTGAGCCATGTCGGTAGGTGTAGACTACCTGATTGGGATTGCTGAGACGATTGCAACCGATGGTTAGAGACCCTGAATGACATGGCTGAAAATCGTTTGCAATGGCGCAGGTGCATCCACTATTTGTGTTCTCCCAAATTCTAATCTTCTGAATTCTTCATGTCTCTTTCTTTTTTCTCTTTCCATATTTATTTCACTGTATTATACTCCTTGAATAACATCTTCAAACCCTAAACTTTCAGGTTACTGCTTATACTCTTACTAGTTCTACCACTACGGGATTTGAATGGACAACTGCATCTCTGTGCTAATGTGGTATGGCAACTAGAACTGATGTATGAACGTACGGAGTTCTACGTTGTTACTGACTGACTGAGTGTAAAAAGGAAACGATATAAAAAAGACCACTCGATGACAACAATAAAATGTTAATGAAAACATCCGAAATTTTCTATACTTTAATAAGCAAAGTAAATAAACCAGACAAATGAATGAATACATTAATTTAGTTTTTTAATAGGTTATCAGTTGATCTGCTTCGGTCTGGGCACCTGGGCAGTATCACAGCACACACACAAAACTCAAGTGACTTATGTGACTCATATGTATTCAGAGCCGATTTGTACCGATATTTATGCGTTCAAATAAATAAATAAATATCAGTCGATCATATCTTATTTATCATTTTAAAAACCTGACTATATATCCGGTTGACGTTTTCAATCAGACATTCATATGTATACCAATCCAAGTTGTCAGATAGTATGTTCAAGTAATAACGGGAATGTAGACTATTGTTTCGACAATTATGATTATAAATTACTGATGCAAAAAGAGTACAGGTTGAAAACAAAAAGAAAGGGGATAAATTTTGACATTAACGAGTGTTATATCCTAGCGAAGATTAAACTAAGGGTAACTTCTGAGACCTATTAATGGACCAATATATATATATATATATATATATATATATATATATATGTTTCTATTGTATAACTATTCAGTAACTAGGTCATGTATATTCATACTCCTCTTATTATAAGCTTCATTTCGACCTATAGATTATTACTGTATGATTTACTATTCTCTAGTTATGTCCAGTTTATTGATTAGTCTCCCACAATCACAACCACTTTTTGGCTTGATCTTGTAAAATTACTCCCTATTTTATGGTATGATGTAGTCTCTTTGGCTTGTATATAAACAGATGATTCGCATAGCGGAAGCTGTTATTGGTTTTCTGAACTCGAACGGGCTAGTCGAACAAAGGACTAATAAGGACGCTAGGCTGCTCAGATCGGTCGAATGTCATTGGTTTAGCACAGTACAAGAGTGTATAAGCCGTATTTCGATTTGAAAATAAATTCCGTGATAACTAGCCGGATTTAAAGCCGAAATAACGAGTATTGAACATTTCGAAGAAACCAAGGAGTGTAGACTCCATCGTAGAGAGAGTAACAAACAGAAGTGAATACAGCTTATGACAGCACGAATAATTCACTCTCAGCTATTCACTGAACGTCTGCAACTAGCGTATATATATATATATATATATATATATATATATATATATATATACTGAATGTAAAACATTAATTAGTAACTAGAAGATAATGAAACTTACATAAGTCTCCTTGTTCAACAGTTCTGACATCGGGAAGAGTATAAAGTAAAAATTACGAAAAAACGATTAGTTGCTTATTTTTATTTAAGTAGTCAAACTGATATGTTATATTACGAAATATGTACTCGAAACAATACAGAAAATATAATTTATTTTAAAAAAAAAACAATGTGAACGATGAATCCGATAGAAATTTATTAAAACGAAACGGCCATCTAATCCTTCCAGGTTTTAAACAGTGGTCTAACATTGATCATCTCATGATTTTAATGAAATCCAACAATCTCCATAATCCCAAACCGAAATATAACTTTAATCAAATGCACTTTAGTACGTCACCTTAAGTCACTTTAATCAAAACCTTAACCAACGATTGTATAAATACTATTTGTGAGCAAACCTAACCATAAACCCTTTCCAGGTTTGAAGAAACTTTATTTAAGTGAGCGGAAGCTTTCCCTAGAATCCTTGGATACTGAAAAATATAACAGAATAAATAAAACACTGAACTAATTGACTATGAAATATGGGAAATGTCAATTTTAAAGTAATAAATAGTTAAATATGATTTGAAATCCATCCAACAACATACTCGATAAATAGTGCTTATACTACTGTATAGGTATACGTGGAGAAAACCAGCACATTAACCTACAGTCAAGATTTTACAAGCACAATCATACTGTTATAATTGACTGTTTCTAGAATAGAATTGCAAAAAAACCTGCATAACTGTGAACTAATAGGATAAAAAATTGATGTGAAAAAGAAAAATAGACATACTCAACAGGATTGGCAGCAGTAGTATTGGATACTTTAGTGCAAGAAGAATCTGTTGTTTTATCCAACTCTGAATCACTGTCTTCTGATACACTTTTCGACGATTTACTTGAATTACGACTACATTCACCAACTTTTTGTTGACGTCGGGTATCCAGGATAGTCTATGGTATTTTTTTAAAGGAAAAGTATTAATGCAGAGAATATTCTTGAGCAATAAATTTGGTTTAATTTGCAAACTAATTACCAAGTGAAAAGCCTTTAACAGACGTTCGAATGAGCATATATATATATACCCCCAAATACCGTAGTACGGCTGAGGGTGGGGAGAGTCAGCTCTCCATCTCCAAATACTCTCACATGGCCACGCGTATATAGCCACCGCCAGGAAAGTCTTACTCATTGCCTTCTCGTGGCACCGGTCTTGTTTACGAAACTGAGAGGAGGAAGAGCGAATGTCCGGCGCTTTACCCGAGTTGGTGGACGCGGAGAGTCCACCTAATGGAGTTGGAAAACCTTGATTACAAATCGATGGTGCACAAAGGCTCCAGGATTATGAAGGAATAAATGACATATGAACCAATCGTTGGTCATTGGCTACCATGGGACTGCATTTCCTGACGTTGCTCCACTGCCTTGTGGGTCAGACCTTTAGGTCGAAGGCTTCGAGTGTGGCCTCCTAAGAAAACCACCTGCTTCGGTTTGGGCACCCGGGCATATATATATATATATATATATATATATATATATATATATATAATGTACGTAAAGATTGTCTACTTCGGCAGTTAAATCTTACCTTAATGCTCGAAGGTAAAGCATCCTCTCCTCCGTACTGTTCTAAAACATCCTCTAAAGGTTGGTTTGCTTCAGCACGCAAGGCCAAAAGTTCTGAATAATTTTCATCTTCCTCTCCATCATTATCATCATCACCATCAATATCAGCAGCCTATATTTTCAATTGTGAGATAAATTCATGAGCTTACATAATGGACTTGAGCAGGTGACTCCTTTTCTGATGAACTATCGGCTTTGTCTGTCTCTGACATTTTACTTAAAACAGTTCTAGTTTCAGGAGTTACTAATGTAGCGTCGAAATCAAGGAATAACTGCTTTAAGGTTTCCTTCATATCCAATTTATTATAAGAAGGAAGTTTCATTAGGAAATCAGGCATGTATTCTGCACAATATCGTGCCACTTCTGATCCACCGTGGCCATCATAAACCGCAAAGAAGGAAATACCTCGTGATGCATCGAAATTAGGTATGCAGTTGTGAGCATCCTAGAAGCATAAATCAATAAACGATTCGGAAGTACATGACTAGTACAATTAAATAAAAAGTGTAACACATATATCCTGAAACGACAAAAATAACTCTGAAATTCAAAAAAGTCACAACAGTAACATAATGGAATGACACTCCAAAATGTAAATGAGCAGATGTAATTTTCATCGAGTGAACACAGTAGCCAACTCAAAATAAGTCACAAAATTTTTATCACTCATTCATGGCACTCAGTCAGTTACAACGTGAAACCTGTACGTATGTACATTGGTTCAAGTTGCCATACTTCATTAATACAGAGATGAAGTTGTCAGGCTAAGACTCAGAATAGTAAAAGTAGTAACAGTATCAATGGCAATGAGAAAGATTAGGCATTTAAAATACAACTCGAAGAGAAAACATAAGTGTACTAAAATAAAAAAGGTTATGAAGAATTTGCGGGAAGATAAAGAATAAATGCACCTACACCATTGCAAATGATTTCGAGTCGTGTCATTCAAAGTCTTTAACCATTAGTTATGATAATCCCAGGGACCACAACCAGGTAGTCTACACCTAAACACATGGTTAAGTCTAACTGTGAATGACTTCATGAACTGATGCCATGTTTTGGTTTGGCCGTCCCTAGTTTATTTCCATTCGATGCCTACAACTAACAACATCGTCCGTCGGGGTAAGCGGTGGTTGGGCATACGCAACACATGTCCTAACTACCTCAGTTGATGAAGACTCACCAGCTTACCAATCGATTTGCCATTCTCACTTAGTACTCTACTGCTAAACCAAGAATTCTGAATTCGTGTCGAGATTTTGTCAAACACTCAACCATCAGGATTGATGAGACTGTTGAAATAAGTGAAGCAGTTGATGCGTCCAACTACTTCACTCCCTATCATCAATTTAAACGCCGACGTGACCCAGTACTAAAGCACCATTCTGCATTTGGAAGAAGACAATCACATCCCAAACATATTTTCATTGTTCCTTAAGGTGGTCAAAAGACTGCATTTTGTCACCGCCTTCACCAAAAAGAACTACATGATCCATGTAATCTAAATCAACAAGTGAATCTTCTAATGAAAGGTCAGACGAATAAAGCGTTATCACTAAAAGCATGTATATGACAACGTTAAATAAGAATAGAGGAGGACAGCCCTGATGAACACCACTTACAGTGACTGATTCCGACGACTGTTACCCAGAAGATCTGATTCGACCAGTAGTGTTTAAGTAGAGTACGGTCTGTACAAGGATAATGTATCTCATTAGCACGCCTTTGAGTGACAAACATTGCCACAGAATCTCACGATCAACAGTCGAATGCTGCCTTAATGTCGATGAAAGCAACTCACGTCGTCGATGTTCTAGAACCTGCCGAAGGCTGAATATTTGTTCTATGCATTCACGTCTAGATCTGAAACTAGCCTGGTTCTCCCAGCATCAGAGTTAGTTTATCAAACTACTGCTCTCCATTGCCTCATATCGCATATATTCTTTACACTCCCATTGAGTTGAAGAACTTATTTCAATTTCCCATGAAGATTGCTTAGAGATGGTGAGTAACTGTAGTGTGGCTGAATGCCAGTTGAACTGTTCCCTAGTGTTTTGCCAATCCATACAATCTTTTACATTTAGAGTGATTAATATTTCCGTTTTTCTTAGTCTCACTAAGTCAGATTCTTAATACCCGTTCCATTGATAAGTCTGAACAGTTGTCTACTGTTACCTATCGCTGTTATCTTTTCTATCTCTACTGCTTTCGCTACATATCTGTGCTCATGATCATCACGTAGGCATTTTACCAACCTATATTTAGGTTGACTTCGCCCTTCATCGTGTTCTGAGCCGGAGGGGATGAGTTTTTTGAGATTCATGGCACCATACTTTTACTGACCAGTGACAATGAAAAAAAAGTTTAAAACCCCAAAACCAACAATAGAAAATTAGATGGGCATGAACGATAGCTCCTCTTCATTTATTTATTTAAACACATAAACATTGATACAAGGAGGCACCAAACAGATATACGCCACATAAATCGTTCGATTTGTGTGAAGGCTAGGATACTTCCCGGGCACCCAGACCGCAGCAGGTGGTTTCCTTAGGAGGTCACACCCGGAGCCTTTGAACTAAAGGCCTAATCCATAAAGCAGTGAAGTAACGTAAAGACATGAATTCTCATGTTAGCCAGTGGCCAATATGTTCATGAGCCATTTGTCCTTCAGAATCCTGGAGCCATTGGTTTGGAGTCATGGTTTTCCAACTCTTCCATATCCACCAACCCGGTTAAAGTGCCAGACATTAACTTTTCGTCCCCTCAATTTCGTAAATGACACCCCGCCGAGAGGAGGCAGTGAGTAGGGCCTCCATGTCAGTGGTTGTATACACGTGGCCATGTGAGAGCACTTAGAGAGGGAGGATTGACTCTGCCCACTTTCGGCCGTACCAGGGCATCTGGGGGTTGTAAAATTTCTTTATCTCGCTTGACAGATATCGATAAATGCAGTACCTATCCTAGCAGCTTAGTCTAGGAGCTACTTGAAAAACGGAAGTAAGTCTGATGAACATCAAATTTATTGATTTAGTAAATGCTTTGGCAGTTTATCAAAATATGCAACAACATTTTTAAGCAATTGCTGGGATCAAAATTGGATGTGATTATTCAAAAAATATAAACAGTAAGATTGGTATACGCAGACTACTACACATGAAACACTACAGTTTTCCGAGTAGTATTATGAGACTCGAAACTAGGTACATTAATCACTGAGTGGTTAACAAGTCGCATTCCATTAATGGTAATTGTAAAGTTGCCTAACACATAAATCAAACTTGGATGAGATAAGCGTAATGTGAGTCACTCAACCAATATAGGACTTGGTACACATGAGTTGGCCTGCTACAATGCCACTACATGATGAAGCCCCCAAATGCCCTGGTACGGCTGAGGGTGGGCAGAGTCAGCTCTTCCTCTCAAAATGCTCTCACATGGCCACGTGTATACAACCACTGACATGGAGGTCCTACTCACTGCCTCCTCTCGGCGGGGGTGTCGTTTACGAAATTGAGGGGACGAAAACCGAATGTTCGGCGCTTTAACCGGGTTGGTGGAAATGTCGAGTCCACGTAGTGGAGTTGGAAAACCACAATTCCAAACCAATGATGCATATGAACTTCAGGGTCATGAAGGAAAAAAAGGCGTATGAACCAATTGTTGATCATTGGCTACCATGGGACTGGATCTCCTAAAGTTGCTCCACTGCCTTATGGAATAGACCTTTAGTTCAAAGACTCGGAGTATGGCCCCCTAAGAAAACAACCTGCTTTGCTCTAAGCACTTTTATGAATCAGGTGTCCATCTTGTTGTGTTTATGAGGTATGGCAACTTGGACCGATGCATAAATGTGCCTGGTCCTACATTGTAGCTGACTAACTGACTGCTCTGAGCACCCGGGCAGTATCAAATGATTTGTGTGGCGCATATGTATTCGGTGCTGCTTCGTACCAATATTTATGTTCAAATAATAATATTATTACATGATGAAATAAAATTGTAATAGAAATAAGGTGAGGAAGAATAAATGATTAATATACAGTTCAGGGAGATGTAGTGGGAACATATATATGAAGGAATATTGGAACTTAAGATCTAGAAAATAAAGAATGTATGTGTCATCGTGACTGAGTTTGAGCAGTCATACAACAGTAGACTAACAGCGCAGAGTCCAACCAAGTGATCTATACTTATTAACACACATAAAACTAGAAATCTATGACTTCATAGACTGAAGCTACATCTCGGCCTGTTCATCTCAAGTTTTACTTACCCTGAAGTCAAGATTATATGTCGAGGTAGGCGATTTGGGCATACATAACAACACATGTGTCAGTTAACTTGGTCGATGAAGAATCATAAACTTATTCCCCGATTTCCCCAGTATAATTCCAGTATTCCTAATACATGGACTTATTATGAGTAAAACCCAGAATAAGAAACAAATTTAGTCCATGACGAGTATAAAATGGGAAATTAAGAATTACATATAAGTTAATATTCATATGGTCATGAGTAAATAAAACTACGCCACTGTGAATGATTTTGAATAACACCGGTCGAGATATTCAGTCACTAAAGATAATTCCCAGGATTTAACGAACAGGTTTACACTTAATAGGATGACTTAGAGCACCAGTCAAAAGCATTATTTTCAGATGCCATGTCTTGTTCGGTGAGACTAGGACTTATGGTAGAAACCAACGAGATTTAAGACGTCAAGTTTTGAATTTCGGAGCAAGAGTGAATCATCATAGTTAAAAAGCATTTAGTCGTCAAAGATGACCTTATTCTGTGACGAAAATGCTAATCACTAACCCCAAATTGTCTGAGTCCTAATTCTATTTCCCCACATTGACATATAGCTTTCAACTAGGAGTAATTGGTTGAATTTTATTGAAGTCATTGTAACATCGCTCAAACGTCACTAATAAATGATAGTCTCACTACTAAAATTTACAACCGACAGATATTGTGGCGGGACCAGGCGGTCAAGATATCACTCAAAATAGGTTTCCCGAGGGAGTTCTGCAAATGAATGGACAAACAAGGATCATTCAAATGAGACCTAGAACAAAAACACACTAACCCCGTATCTTCCACCTAAAACCACAATAAAAATAACATTGACATAAGCTGAACTACCAGTAAGCTGAAAGCTAATCAATTTCAATTCAACTGAATCTGGACGGAATAGAAGCTCTCGCTTAATTGGCTTTTGTATCTAGTAATAGTGGATCACCGAGGCCTTCAGGTATGATTCTTGGTATATTTAACAATAAAAGGAAAAATATTGGTAAAGTATACTGATATCATTGAGTCCTTAAGTATGTCTTTTTTTTCGACTACCTCAACCAGCAATGAATTCTAGATTTTGACCACTTATGAAGATCAGAATGTGTGCCTACAGATCATTCTGCTATGCTGTCTCTAACTTCTGGGTGTTAATCATATGGTTTGTGTTAGGACTGTGCTTATCTAGGTATTTAAGGCGATGTCTTGGAGTCTTTAGGATGCGATAAGCCAGTAGAAGGTCACCTATTAGGCACCTATACTTCTGAAAGGTAAAATACATATTGAGACGCTAGGTGATAAAGGTTAACACAAAGTTCAAAACACATCTGGAAGTGAGATGTGTACACGTCTCAGAATATAACGTTATAACCTGAGCAAAATTCAACACTAATAAAAGTGTAGGAGGCCTTAGGCAATACACGATCGTTGGAAGAAATCCAAACTTAGGATTTAACATTCACAAAACATGAAATGTCTAAGTTGAGGTTTATAGTGATCCACGTGTACTTCATACCTCCTGATGCATTCTCCAACCCTGCATAGAACAGGAGCTATAAGATATCCATTGATTCGCCCCATCGTCAGAGATTTTCTCTGTTTTCGGTTTAGACATATAGGCTCCCATGCTTGTCTATGCAATAGATAACCTCCCTGAAATTGGCGCGTTAAGTTTGAGGGAACTTCGGAAGAGAAAAACACTCTTAAAAATTCATCTTGTTTAATGCGCGATGGACTTTGTAAATTCTTGAGTTTACAAAAGATAATAAAAGCTCGAAAATGTTTAAATGTTCTTAAGTGCATTAATTTCATTCTCCTTGTGAATTAACTTTGATTTCGTGTACTTATTGAATTACAAGCATACCTGGTCAAGTTTAGCTTGAACTGTTTCCGTTGGAGTTT
The DNA here is from genome assembly GCA_944470405.2 of Schistosoma mattheei. Lineage (NCBI taxonomy): Eukaryota > Metazoa > Platyhelminthes > Trematoda > Strigeidida > Schistosomatidae > Schistosoma > Schistosoma mattheei. Next base: position 18,858,836 of record OX103946.1, on the reverse strand, counting down.
GAAATTTTCTTCAAATTTGTTTTATGTTATCCTTTTTTGTTGATTATCATACCAGTGATTACCTTGTACATTTTGTTGATGCTTTTCCATTATATCCTGTTTAAAATGGACGGCTCTACTTATAAATGTGGACAGTCAAGTTGCTTCTTCCCTATGGAGGAAGGAAGGCAGTGAGATGAGTTCAAAACACCGTTCTACAAGATGTGTACTACTTTATATCCCGCCGCATAAAAACATTTTTGGAATCTAACTCTCATTGCCTGTTGTTTTTGCTGTTCTACTTAGACATTACTGCCCCAAGAGAAACTAGCCTGTAGTGGTAAATGCTTCCCCAAAATAAATAGTTCTGTAAGTCTTCGACATTTGGTGCTAACCACATTATTTCTAGCGGACAGATCTGGCTAAGGGCGCTAAGTTACGCATCCTCACCAAATCACGAGTGGGTACACCGTGCTACACAACCCTTACAATCGCTAGCCAGCTTACACCAAACGCTTCTCAGGACATCGATGATATTCCAAATATATCTTCAAACCCCTTCACTTCTGACTTCTGATTTGACTGGGTTGACATACTTCAATTATAAGTGTTAAGTGCAGAGGCGTTGTCAAACTCCTGATAACTGTGGCATCTTTAGGCCTTCTGACGTTGACCAGAGTGAAATTTGATGAAGAATGAACTGGTAGTGAACTGACAATGAAGAATGTCTCTGTGTAGTACGTGCTGTTACGAGATGTGTCGAACACTTAACTACGAAGCTGACAAAGGTGAAATCTGCTTTGAGACAAATAAAAGGTGAAATATTACTGGATATTGCTGGTCACAGTCCCACAGTATTACCTTAAGACCTAGGTAAAACCGTCACCAACCCAAATAGTTTCGATGTGGCTGTTATGACTGAGGAGAAATGGACGATAATACGGAAAAATTGCAACAAATAGCGCTCATATGGTTAGAAAGTCTTTTGTAGGTACATTCTCGGGATCACATAATACTCCGCTCAAGTCCCATAGTGAGACAACACGTAACCCTATTGTGGTTGTAAAAAGTGTGATCTTGTGGAATTATGGTCTACTATGATATTAGTACTGCTCCAATAATAGACCTAATCCCATTATTGTAGATTTGTCATGATATAACTACCTAATCTATAAGATCTTACGCTGAAGTCACATCATCGTCTACACCAACTCACTACATCGTAACAATTACCAATACATGATGGAGAACAAGCTTAGGCTAGAGATAAGACAATATATTTAATATGAATAAAAGATATAAGGTAACATTCAGCAGGGGCCACGCCCGCATGCCATCCGCTCAACCCCAATTCTTTAGACCCTTTCTTCCAGCCCTCTTCATCGTTGGGTTTTTCTTTGTGTTAAATGTTGAATGTCTATTTCCCACATTGTCTAGTATTAGGGCTCAATGCCACCACAAGATACCTACGGACTGGAAGTATGCAATCGTTACTCCCATACATAAAACAGGATCAAGAAAACTTCCATAAAACTACGGACTTGTCAGCCTCTCTGTTGTCGTAGGTAAGTTACCGGAACTAGTCAAGAAGACCATAATTACATTTGATGAAACCAATAATTTGTTAAACTTGCTGAACGTAAAGCAACATGGTTTTAGAAAGGGTCAATCTTGTACAACGAACCTCCTTATAGCAAGGGAGTTTTGGATAAAGGCGCTAGACAACGGAAACTCAGTGGATGTTGTCTACATAGACTTCAGTAAGGCTTTTGGCAAGGTGCTAACTAATAGACTACCATTGAAGCTGGAAAATTTAGGTACTGCAGAACCTTCACCAATTTGGCTTAAGGATTTACTAGTAGGTCGTAGACAGAAAGTAAGAATAAATTAGAAGTGCTCCATCTGGAGACCAGTGCTTAGTGGAGTACCTCAAGGTTCCGTCCTAAGCCCTTTACTTTTTATACTGTGCAAATGAACTCCCAACTATAGTACAGTCCCCAATGTTATTATACGCTGACGATGTAAAAATCGGGCGAGTGATAACTGGTGACACAGACGCATGTGGTCTTCAGGCAGGCTTAAATATTATGATTTACTGGTCTAAAAAGTGACTGGTGCCTATCAACGAGGAAAAGTGTGTCTACATGCACCTCGGGGATACAAAGGTTAATAGGTACAACATGGGAGAAGTGGCTGTACCCATGGTCCGGTCTAACAATACTCTTGGAGTGAGAGTGAGTCATGATCTTAAGCCCACAGACCACTGCCTGGAGGTTGCAGCTAAGATGTCTAGAACCCTGTAGGCTGAAGATAATCTGCAACCAGAAAAAGAAGTTACGCAAACGGATAAATTAGTGTTTCCGTCTACTAGCCTCCGTTTGCGCGTATAGATGAGTAGATTATAGTGTTGTAGCAGGTCTATACCAGTGATTGGAATAGAAACATCTGCAACAAAAAAGATCCAGTGAATGGGTCTTCGTAAACCCACGTTAAGGTAAACGTACCTCTTGCCATACGTAGCAATAGGCTTTCTGTTTGCCGCCAGTAAGTCTAAAGCCGATTCGTGAAGCCGGTCGTTAGAATTCGCTGGGAGAACGCTAACTTCTGCGCCAGTATCGATGAGGTAGCGAACTCTTGTTGTCACATCTGTGACGTACAACAGACGGCTATGTTCGCCGGCTATTGTTGCCGTAAACGCGTGCCGGCTTGGAAGTTTCCCGAGTTGTTTTTCGAGCCGGTGGGTTTTTAGTTGGGAAAATTGCAAGGTTTTCTGCAATTTCTGGAAGACTCTCCATACTGGTTATGATACCAGCACCAGTTGGGGTTATCCATCTCTCATGGTCTAGAGACAGATCGCTTACGTGAAGTGCTTCCTCACGGGATGTGTGACCGTTTACGGTCATTACGAAATTTAAGATAACGTGTAAGTGTATGACATAACTGTTATGTCATTCTGGGTTGTTTGAGGCTTTTCTTCGACTGAAAAAACCTCCACGTTAGATTTCATGACTTCTAAAATGCGGTTGTCAGATGCAGCTAGCTCGTCTAAGGCGTTGTTTTGAAATGAGACAAGCACAGCTTGCACCTGATGAGGAAGTTTGGATAAGGAAAGTTACTTAAATAGGCAATCATCGAAGGTTGTTCAGCCGATAACCTCTCTCATTCGTTGCAACATGTCCGTCGCAGAACCGTGTTGCAGGTCGATGTTATTTAGGAGTTGGTCTAACCTTTGTCTATCGGTTAGGTCTCCGCATTAAAGAATAGAACGTTTCAGTGTTTCTTAGGGTTCAGAAACATCACTAGTAAACATACTAGGTGTTACGTACCTGTTGAATTCGCGTGGTAGTGCCTTGACTACTGCGAGGAATTGTGCACGTGTGTCGACAACGCCGTGCCCGGAGAAGTCGGCTTCTGCGTAGCAAAACCAGGCTTCGATGTTGTCTGGCCAGAAGGACATCAGTTAAAACGAATGTGGGGACAAAGTCTTAAGCTTAAGTACTTTGGGTGTCTGTTCAGTCATAGTGAAAGATGAAGTACGAGAATGGACGGGGAAAATATATATATATATCCAAACACACGGAAAAATATCACATTGTATAAAAAATTAAGATAAGGCAATGATATATAGAATCCCAAAAAGGAACAGACTCAGTTTACGATTTTGTGTACCAGGTCACGATAGGCTCACCAATGTAGATGGCACAGGTATTCAGTGTTTGAAAACGCTTTAACCAGTAACACCTTCTAATATAACTCGTACCTACCAAGAGAAATCAAAAGATAGAATCGAGAAGATTGGAAGATATATTTGATGACTATCCATATATCGAGAACCGTCCGATCTAATCTGGCTAGCGATTGCAGTAGATGTTGAGCACGGCGTTTCCACTCGTAATCTGGTGCGGATGCATGACCGAGCGCCTTCAGCTAGGTGAGTCCATTAAAACATGTGGTCAGCATCCAATGTCGAAAACTTACAGAGCAATTTATTTTGTTGATTTATTTACCGCTACAGCTTTAAGACGGACGTTCACTAAGCTAGATACTACCATGTTCACCACAGTATACACAACCTTTGTGAAAACGAAGTTTGAGAACTGCATTCCGACTGCAAGCTATTGTTGACTCGGATATCCTGGAAGAAGGACAGAGGGCAGCTGCCCGTGCAACTCCAGAACTCCGGGGTTAACCACACAAAGAACGGCTTGAAAGGCTGGACCTCTTTACACCGTCTTATCGCAGACTACGGGGAGATCTTATTTCGATCAACAGAATACTAAGAAATGATTTTGGACCCATCTTATTCTCTCTTTTTCTTCCCGCTAGATCGGGACACCTCAGAGGACATAGCAGGCGAGTAGAAAAGCCAAGAACGAACAAAATACCCGTGGCATAAAAATTTACATATAGAGTCATCAATAATTGAACCGGTCACCCGTAGAAGTGATGTCCGCTCTTTCAATTAACTCATTCAATTGAAGACTGGACAGTCACAGAAGCATAAGATTGGCCGTAGCCCTTCTGTACTTACTGCGCAAATCCGTATCTGAGTTTCTTTTCCCTCATCAAGTAGTAAATTAATGTAATTCTTTAATATCAACACCTTTTTTCACATTCAAAACCAGATTGAACCTCCACGGTGTTACAAACTGCAAGGACTATTATAAGTCTATAGGCCGCCAATCATTATAACTGAATACTGAAGACTGAATGGCGGGTTGTTCGGACGGTGGTCGCTGACTGCCAAGATTACAAACTGGAGTTGAGTTTATTTCAGGTCGTTACCTGAACAGATTACCTAGCTGTACCAAATTTCTGCATAAGGTAAATGATTCTTTATGATTAAAATGAGGTGTCTCAAGTTAGTTAAGCTTTCAAGTTTCGTTTTGTTGATTAATTCATATATGATTTAATATATGTATAATTATATATACTAATATATCAATTTTGTATTTTCATTCTATATAAGATGAAAGTTTTCTCGAACTACGGACGCATTTTATACTACCCAAGCAACCAGTAAAGGGAAGATAAAGGCTAACATAGGGGAAATAAAGAGGAAAATAGGTTCTAGAATAATAGGGGAACGCGCCTTAATGTCTGCTTTTTCGCCTGTCAGGAGAGATAATGCATATTTTCCCCTTTATGTCTCTGTATTTTAAATGTTGCAGGACTTTACTTTTCACCCAAATACACGCTAACTTGTTTACTTTCCGGCGAAATACACGATAATTTGTCTAATTTTCGCCTATAAACCCGCCGAATAATCTGCTTTTCTCCTAAACACACACCTAATTGTCTACACGCCAAATCATCTACTGTTCGCCTTAGTGCACGACGGTTTACCTAATTTTGCTCCAATTTTTAACGCAATTTTGGCTTAATCCCAAACGTCTCCTGTGTTCGCATTTATTTCCACAACACCTTACGACAAGTGCAGTCGACGTTAAAAAAAGGTACATATCTGAATAAGTTTATTGAGAAGAAAAGAATTTCATATTGTACAACATTATCAGTAGTTGACAAGTGCTAGAGCATCGATTGTTATGTATTTTAATTATATTTGCCAAGTCATATTGTAATTCGGAAAGATCTAAAAAAGAAAGAACAGATTATGTGTTATGAACTGGGCACGTATAGTTAATTACAAGCGCATCTAAAACCAAACAGGCTTCCTCAACATTCACTCAAAGAGTTCCCCATGCAAGTTAGAAAATAAACTCATGTTTTAAAAAAATGCTTATTAAAAACGAGGTTGAGCATAAAAAATATCCCACTGGTTATCCTCTTTTGTAACGCCTGTTAGACTGTTGAGAAGAAAAGTAATCTTAAATAGAGCAATTAAAATATTGGTGCAGAATAATATGAATTCATTTTATTTCGTTAGGTCTCGCAAGACATCTCCTTGATACAGGACATGAAGTTGATATACTAAAGTCCTTCAAGTTGATTAACAAACAATCAAACTCAAACCTTTTGAAATTCGCTGAAGCGTTAGCAATCAAACGTTTAAAACCAGATCTATGTATACAAAAAGAGACAGTAATAATCTTTCTTTACCCTGGTAACAATAACCGCCACCCTTTCTATTCATTTGCTCCTATTTATTTATTTATTTATTGCGTCATTATTGCAACTCTTTCTGAAGTTTAAATTACATCATACATAAATGATTGATTTCAATTCATTTTTCTTTATTACCATTAATCTATTTTCATGAGTTCTAATGACTTTCAATGTTCCAGAACTTTCCCTCTCTAACTTTATTTATTTATTCGAATCAAACATTTTATGAGCTCATTAACTCTATCTGAATCTTTGCTACATCATCATACACATGTATTGATCCTTAGTCACACTCTTATATATAAATATGTCAATATCTGTAATAATTTGAATGTCAAATAATTCAGATTGTAAGCAGCTGATGAGAACCTAACGAAATAAAATGAATTCGTATTATTCTGCACCAATCTTTGTTATTGCTCTATTTAAGATAATAAAGGGAACTATGTGTATGAAAAGTAATCTTCTTGTGAGTTCTGAAATTTTAATTAACACAAAAAATTGAAACGATACCTAACTGCTATTGTTTTTCTAAGCAACTATCTACGTGAAGTTTTACCTACGGTTATGTTCGTTAACACTGGACATTGTACCTGTAGAACGGTAGAGAATAGTTATCATCTCAAATTAGTGCATACATGTTCTTGTTTTTTTCGATGACGCTTTTGTAATTTGTCACATGTGGAAATGCCCTTGCGCCTCGATGTCATACAGTTTCACAAGGTTTTTTTCCGTTGACGGATTATAAAAGAAACCGATTAAGTCATTCTATCCCTAATATCATTTTTCTTCGAAGTGTATACTCTATGATTGGTCGTTCTTACTACTATTGACATTGCTGTAATCTCTAAGCTGTTACGGTGTAGAAAATCTTTCCCGTGCATATTTTTATCAGATTCTTTATTGATTGCAACTAAACAAGAATGGCGTAAGGCACTGGTTTAAGAATTATCCAATATAATGGAGTTTTATTAGTGTCATTATTATTTGTATTTATTTGAGACATTTTTTATTAACTTCAAATAAAATAAAAGTTGAGACATTGGTTTTTTTGTAGACTAATGATTCGTACTGGAAAGTTTCTGTTATTTTGCATCTCTCGCCCATCAGTTCGATGTTTGAGTTCCTTTGAAAGTGCACAAAATCCAGTCAATCTTTATCCAAATTCTGACCCTAACGCTGTTTTCAAGAAACCTACAGAACCAAGTATTGTACGTTCACTGATTTATGTTTAGTGCTTATCATTTTGTAATTGTCTTGTATCATAGAGCCAAAATGTTTTCAATGGATATATCCCTATCGGTATAATTTTTGTGCCCTTGAGTAACACTACATAATTTTTTTGACTAGACGAACTTCAAATATCCTATGCATATTCGAGTGGTCCAGGAGGACAACATGTGAATAGAAGTATGTTTGTTTATATTTTGTGAAATTAATTTTTATATCAATCTTGTGTTATGAGTTTATTCTACGTGACATCAGCATCATTGAAATAACAAAAGTTGGCAACACCCCTAGAAAGGAGTTAGAGATGGATGACTCTAAGAATGTCACACTTCACCTTGTCCAACGGACGTCAGTTCCTGGTTGTAAGGCCTTTTAAAGTGCAGAGCTAACACGCGAAATTCTCACCAAAAGACCGTGCGTGTTCGGCTTCAGATAGTTTCCACTTAGACTCGGTGGTCACGCTCCCAGATTACTAAGACCACCCCTGCCCCAGCGCAAGATAAAACATCGTCTCACGTGGTGACTCCCACAATCGACTCAATGATGAACTTAAATAGACCACATTGCTAGTAGTCATCGTTTTACAGGCTCGATAGGAAGCTATCGCTCATTATGAAGCACATGTTTAGACTCAGATCATGGTCTAGTATGTGCACGCATTTGTTGCGTCCTACTGGATGTAAAAAGCCACAGCAACAAAACATCTTTGAGTTCAAATTACTGATGAGAAAGTCAAGAGTGTGTATTTCATGAACAACTAGAGAAGCAGTCTGTCAACCATGAAAGTGATATCCAGCATGAGGTTGGCTAAATAATCAAAAAGCTGTGAAAACAACAGTGATATGTACCAAAAAACTTAAGCTAAAAGGTTGAGAGAAATCAGTGGAATTAAGCGGCCTTTTCTCAACTGGTAGATGCTCGGGAACTCACACTATCTGGCTCACAACACAAGGAGCGAAATCAACTTAAATATATTTTGGTAAAGAGCCTACGTAATGATCATGAACAGTGGTAGGTAGCGAAAGCGGTAGAGATGGAAAAGATAGCAATGTTACGTAACAATAGGCAACTGTTCAGACTTATCAAGGAAACGGGTATTAAGAATCCAGTTGTTAGTGAGACTCTGAGAAAGATGGGAATACCAACCACCCCTGAGTGTTCTGGTATGGCTGAAGGTGGGGAGAGTCTGCTCTCCATCTCCAAATGCTCTCACATGGACATGCGTAAACAGACACTGACCCGGAAACCCTACTCAGTGCCTTCTCTCGGCTGGGGTGTTGTTTACGAAATTGAGAGGACGAAAAGTGAATGTCCGACGCTTTGACCCGTTTGATAGGTATGGAGGATCTACCTAGAGGAGTTAGAAAACCATGATTCCAAACCAATGGTGCACATCCTAAGGAAAAAAGGCGTACGAACCAATTGTGGGCCATCGGATACCATGGGACTGGATCTAAAGTTCGTGCACTGCCTTATGGATAAGACATTCAGGTCAAAGACTCGGGTAGTGGTTCCTAAGGAAACCATCTGCCTCGGTTTGGACGCCGCTACAGTAGACCCTTGTCGTGTTGCGAATTGCTACAAGTTACTTCTATTACTCTATTACTGTATTACAGTGTAGATGCATTTTTAAAAATGCATTAACATTTGTCACAAGCTTAACTTCGAAATTTGTGTTTTCTTTTCCTTTTCGATACTCTTGATTAGTTTACGCCTTATTCTTACTGGTTGAAGTATAATATACTGATGACCTAGGGCGACTTATCAGCCTATCAGTAAACGTTGCCTAGTTATATAACAATTGGTAAAATATGTTTTATTTACCGCTACAACAGTAAAATAACGGCTTCGATTCGTTGTAGTTGGAGGCGAAGGTCAAGTTTACCGTTGCTACTACCTTGGCGTGGTGGTCGGGCTTGCTTATCATGATGAACCAATCGGCCTATACTGGCTGAAACAATTTTTCCTCAAGGTTCTACCATGCCAGACAGGTCGGTTGAAGAGCGATAAGACTAGATAATGCCTATAAAAATGGCACGTGCCTGTCCTAGTAGAAATATATTATTATCTGTTGCCTGGAGAAAGACGTCTCGACCTTGAGCATGCGGATGATATTCCCTTACTATGTGATGATGAACATGTAATACAATCCGCACTTAATCAGCTGGCAATTAGTTTCCGTAGGTATGGTATGCGATTCGCACCTTCGAAGCGCAAAGTACATCTACAAGACCGGCAGGACCCTGATCCTGCAATCATCCTGGATAGTGAACAGATAGTAGTCGAGAATTTTGTATATCTGGATAGCTTCATAAGTGCTCTCGGTGACGTCAGTGCTGAGACCAATTCACGTATAGTCAAAGCCAAAGCGGTTTATTTCAATCTGGGTCCTCTTTGTTACCGTGATGTTAGTATGGCTGTCAAAGGTCGGATTTACGTGTCGGTGGGAGCAGTTTTGCTCTATGCTTGTGAAACCTGGCCTCTCCAAGTTGAGGTTGCTAGATGACTCTGTGTTTTGTCGTTGTTGTCTTCGAAGGATTACTGACATCTAGTGGCAATATCACGTTAGTAATGAAGATTTTCGGCATCGTGTGTTCGGACACAGCACGATAATTCAGTTGGTTTCACTATCTTGAAATGTCGACTTCGGTGGCTTGTACATATTTTACTTATGTCGTCCCAGAGTATTCCACGTCGTGCATTGTTTGCCACCGCTGAGACTGGTTGGAAAAAGCGGAGTGGTAGTTAGTGTGTGACATGGTTTCGTGGTATGAAAGAAGGCGGTATAGGAGTTTCTTCTGTTGGACTTTCAATACTCGCTGGTTAGGGTCCTAGAAATGTTGCAACACAGTTGCTAGAGATGTTATCATCTATGGCTCAAAATAGAAGCCAGTGGCGATCCTGACATAACTTTCTATTACTTCATAAAACTGAACGTAACTTCTTTAACTGAAAGAATTCTTCCTGGTTGTATTTTTACCAACTGAACTGTTTCTCTCATTTATATTATTATTATTATTATTATTATTATTATTATTATTATTATTATTATTCCACTCTCATACACTGATTTCTGTTTGTTGTTGTTGTTCTTTTATTATACTCATTTTACATTATCTCTTCACATCTTTATTATTATTCTGTGGCGCATGTGCATTTGGTGCCCCTTGTACCAATTTTTATGTGTTAAAATAAGATAAGTAAATCACTCTAAATCTAGGAGATTGTTCAGATGGGCAGAACTTTTTAAAGAACATATAAGAACTTCCGATGGAGAGTGAAAATAAATCAGGTCTAGGTTAAGCAAATGTCTAAGGAACGACTGTGAGCAGTGTTGGGCAACGAAATCAAGAGATGGAAAAGGCGGCGACTTTAGGTAACGCAAAACAACTCTACAGACTAATAAAACAAATGAAATAAAAAGTCAAGTGTAAGTGAGACTATTTCGGAAAAAGACGACACTTTTATCTGCTTCTAGTCCAGACGTTTAGAACGATGGGCGGAACATTTTAAGGAGCAGTTCAGCTGTCCTTCAGCTACTCTAAAACCACACCATTCCCGGACAGCGTGAATAAAACATTGAAGTAGGTCCCTCGACTCTAGCTGAAGTTATAGATCATTGTATTATACTCTTTAAATAACATCTCCAAACACTAATTTTCCTGATTACTGCTTATACTCTTATTACCTCTACTACTACTACTACGGGATTTGAATCGACCACTACATCTGTGTGCTAATGTGGTGTGGCAACTCGAACTGATGTACGTAAGTACGAAGTTCTACGTTGTTACTGACTGAACTGACTGACTGACTCTGGAACGAGGAAGGGCAGCTGGTCCAGATGGATTGACTCCAGGAGTCTTTAAGGATGGTGGTCCAATTTTAGCGATTAGGTTGACCAATATTTTGGCTGAAATCTGGGAGTTAGACGTAATCCCATCTGACGGGTGGCAATAACTTATCGTCCCAATATATAAGGAAGGATCAAAATCATCCTGTAATAACCATAAAGGGATTTGTTTGACTAACATAACATCTAAAATACTAGCATCAATAATTATCGGACGCCTAACTAAGACTCGTGAACTGCGAACACGAGAGAATCAAGCTGGCTTCAGACCTGGTCGTGACTGCATCGACCACATACTCACCATTCGTCAGGTTCTAGAACATAGGCATACTTATCGGTGTCCGACAATGGTGGTCTTTCTTGACTTAAAAGCAGCATTTGACTCTGCAGACCGCGAGATTCTGTGGTAGTGTCTGTCACCGAAAGGCGTACCTCAGAAGTACATAAACCTTGTGAAGGCTCTTTACTCGAACACTACTAGTCGAGTGAGAGCTTACAGCGAACTGTCATCTGAGTTTGCAACCTCAAGTGGTGTCCGTCAAGGCTGTCCTCTTTCTCCATTTTTGTTTAACTTCATCATAGACCTACTGATGGAAATAACATTTTCGTCGACTGAATTCTCGGGTATTGATCTCCTTCCAGGAGGTCCACTTATCGACTTAGAATACGCAGATGACATAGTCCTGTTTGGTGAAGACGCTGATAAAATGCAGAGTCTTTTGGTAGCACTAAGCAACAATGCCAGAGTGTTTGGAATGCGCTTCTCTCCCTCTAAATGCGAATTGTTGCTTCAGGACTGGTCTGCGTCAACACCTGAACTAAGGATAGGGAGTGAAGAAGTTGACCGCGTTGACAACACTTGTATTGGAAGTGTGATCAGCCCTAATGGTTTGGTGTCTGACGAAATCTCAGCACGGACTCGAAAAGTTTGTTTGGCTTTTGCCAACTTACGTCACCTATGGCGAAGGCGAGATATCCGTCTATCAATAAAAGGACGAGTATACTGCGCGGCAGTTCGCGTTGGGTTTAACTTTACGGCTGCGAAACGTGGTCATTAAGAGTAGAAAATATTCGTAAGCTACTAAGTTGACCACAGGTGCCTTAGATATATTGCTCGGATCTGCTGGGATCACCGGGTAAGTAGTAGTGAGGTTAGGTGGAGGGTATTAGGGAATGATGGTAAATCAGTTGATGAGGTTGTGAATCTTCATCGACTGAGATGGTTGGACCACGTGTTGTGTATTCCTGAACACCGATTATCACGACGCGCAATGCTTACTGGTGTAGGGGGTGGTTGGAAGAGAATTAGGATCGGCCAAGCCAAAACGTGACACCAGTGCTTGAAGTCACTAACTTCTGGTCTGTGTCATGTTGGTAGATGCAGACTACTTGGTTGGTGTCCGTGTGACTATGGTAACCAAGGGTTGGAGACTGTGTGTGACATGACTCAGAATCAATCACAATGGTGTAGTTGTATACACTCTCTGTCTTCCCTTAAACTAAGGGATTAAAATCGCTTCATATCTTTCTTTCTACGAACCAATTCTTTCTTTCTGTACTACGTCCTTATTTGCTGAATTAACCACTTCTACGAATTTGATGTTTATGTTGTTGTGCTAATGAGGCATGGCAACTTGGACCGATGCGTATATGTGCCTGGTCCTACGTTGGAGCTGACTGACTGAATAAGAACTTCCACCTAGATTTGATCGAATAGTTTTGCAGTTTTTGGCGCCAAGTCGATGTAATACATTAAGGAGGAAGAATGTATCTGTAAAATCTCAACGAATGAATTTGAAGTAAATCCAACGTTTCTCCTGACAACCTGGTCCAAGCTTTTTAAGGAAGTATAATCAAACTGTGTTGATAAGTGCAAGCTACATGATTAGCGTCCGCAAATTAATCCTTATCATTGATTCAAGATGTTGAATGATATGATTTAGAATCAGTCCCAATGGTGTAGATACGTTCACTCTCTCTCTTCCTCCTAGATTCCGGGTTTTAACATTATCTTTTACTGTTTATTGCATGATTTCATTTTTTCGACTCATATTCTGTATGCCTAATGCTTCATACTACCAGTAATAATGTTGCTACTTCTAATACTTTGGGATTAATCGTGATATTTTTATGTTAGTGTGTTAATATGGTGTGGCAGCCTAGACCGATTTATATACATGGCCAGGCTCTATATAACTTTTGACTGACTGGTCAGATTATATTATCCCTATTTCTCTATGATGTTTTTTAGATAAAACGAAAGTGGAGATACGTTTTCATGTTCCATCAGCGTCATGGATACCAGATCAAGTTAAACAACTATTTATGGAAAGGGTATTTCTTTTATTGCCTATGTTTGTTAATTTGTTTCCACAATTTTTAGGAGGCTAATCGAATTAATAAAGAGAATTACTTCATTATTACATCGGATCATACTAGGAAACAAATATTAAATCAAGCTGATTGTTTAGAACGAATTCGTCGTATAATCAGGGAATGCGTTAACTCATTAAATAAACCTGAACCAAGTCCTGAAACTTTGGAAGCAATTCAATCTCGGTGAGTGCTTTAAGATGATGTAGAATATTGGTAGCTTATGGTTGAAAATTTTGGCGGTTTTCTTTCTGAAATGTATGGCTTAGTCGAATATACCGTCGAGTTTAGAAAAAAAAGCACCAAAATAGTCGTAATGTGTTTGTTTGATAAGTTAAAATAATGTCAACGTCGTTATTTTTTATTCTATATGATAAGACATTCAGTGAAGATTCCATGGCCGAGGTAGTTTGAGTCTGTTGCACAGCTTTTGGTATCGCAATTCATCGAGAGCGTGCCTGCTGCCATTTCCTAACAGCTGAAATTGTTAAGCGCTGCAAAACTCATGGATATCAGTGACCAGACAGTTGATGACCTAAACAATAACTCCGATGGGGTGCGGAAGTCAAGAGATAAGCAGTATCAAGAAAATAGAGGAGCTGAAGCATGAGATTGCCAAAATACAAGTGAATCATAACAGGAATGATAAATGTTACGCTTGTTGAGGAACTGGGCGTTGGAAGAAAAACTGTCAAAAAAGACGAAAACTCAGAGATTTTAGACGATATAATTTGTGTTCTTTCTACATAATGAAACCGAGGGGTTGTTGCACCAGTGGATAGAGGGGCAGTCTATGCTAGAGTAAGCATAAATAAACGAGATTTAGTGTATCTGATTGATACAAGGGCAGCAGTATCGGTAATAGGCGAAGGGCAATGTAAAAGACTTAAACCATGTACATTATCTGTCCACACCATAGGGTTTTGGGAATGTCTAACAGTATCGTAAAAGTTAAGAATCAGGAAGGTGGTCACGAACTACGATTCATTCCTAATGCATGAAAGTAGCGAAGTGGCTGAGATGTAAGTGACAACAAAGTTAATGAGTTGCTCACAAAATATACGAGACTGTTCACGGGAGACGGAGAGCCGTACGGACTTTATGACCAAATGAAGCATGGATTTTTGATAAAAGACGATTGAGTAACTATATTCGCAACATATCGTGTTCCCGTGCATTTGAAGGCTGAGGTAAATCGACAAATCCCGGAGATTTTAAATGAAGGTATAACTGAAGAAGCGGGCAGACCGTACAGCTCGCCAGTCTTCTTTATAAGGGAACCAAATGGGAAGTACAGATCCTGTGTCGACTTTAGGGAACTGAATAACATAACAGAACTGAAATTGTGTGCAATGCCAATAATAGCGGAAATATTAGACCGGTTACAGAGTGCTACAGTGTTTACATTGCTGAATTTGCGGTCAGGTTAATGGCCACTACCTACAAAAGAGAGCGATCGAAAAAAGACATTTACCGTTTGTGATAAGCAGTATTAGTGTAGGCGGATGTCTTTTGGGTTGGTAGGTGCACTGATTACGTTCAGAAGATTAATTACGCTGCTACTCAGGGATCTAGATAACGTCGAGGTGTATGGCGACGATGTAGTTGTGTACAGCCGTACAGACCAAGTAAAGCATGTGGAAGCGGTCCTGAAGTGAATTGAAGGATTCGGACTACGAATTAATAAAAACAAGTCGTATACAGTTAGGGCATAAAGTGGGAAACGGAAAAATAAAACCACTGCCAGAGAAAATTCTAACCATAAAGGACATCGCTACACGTTGGGTAAACACCATGCTTATCGCAGACTAGCGGCACGAACAATGACCGGAGTAGTAGTCCGGTACATTGTGGCGGGTCACGGATTACTGAAGGCGATATTAACCGACCAGGTTCCCTGTTTTGAAAGTGATGAGGTTTAAAGCTTTTCTAGGGCAGTTTAGCATCAAGAGGACACGATTCACACTGTACCCCCCGTAGACGGACGGACTTACAGAAAGAAATACCCGGACATTAAAGAATGGTTAGCTTCTAAAGGAGGGAATTGGGAGACAGAATTACCATTGATATTGCTGGCTCATCGTGCCTCCATATGAGGAACAACCAAGAAGTCACTTCTCCCTGCTGGTGTATGCTAGTCAGCCGCGGCTTCCAATACATAATAAAACCTGGCCACAACAAAGGAAGTGAACGGCAACGAGGTCAAGAAAAGAGAGGAAGGAGGCATTGAGGAACATGAAAAGGAAGCAAATATCAAACAAAAAGAAGGAGGAACAGCAGAAAAAGAAGTGGAAGTTTTTTGCAGCGGGCAGCATGGTTAAATGTAAAGAACGGAAATACACCATAGAAGCGGACCAGGATCAGGGAGGCTGATCCTGAAGTAGGGAGGACCGTACATTTTCACGGGAAGGAGACCATCAGAAGCGCGGAAATGACGGTCAAGTACAGAGATGATTTCAGTGGCATCATGTAGGAGCGTCACGAACACCGACAAAGAAAAGAGCGGTACAACTTTGGAAACGACCGCAGGAACAGCTTATTAAAAGGGGAGATGAGTGTGGTGCATGATACTTATACTGACAGATACATGTAGTATGTAACATCTATCAGAAGTGGAAGGCTTGCCGAAAGAAAGTTGAAAAAAATCGAACTGAAGAAAACAAAAAAAAGGGAACAGAAAGGAATTGTGAAGTAGAAGAATCATGTAGAATGTAACGAACAATTGATGGGAGATTTGCAAATGGAGTATTTAATGTATGGTATGTATGTATGCATTAGATAATAAATTAGTTATCTTCACCTTGTCTTTGTTAACTATAGGTCTAGTTTATGTATACTGACCTTGTCTAAATACATACTTCCGACTTTCGTATATTGATTATACCTATTAGTATGAAGATTGTATTTAAAACTGAACACACCGGTTAGTATTGACAGTAGTGGTAGAAAGATGTAAATCCTCACTTCTGGCTTGTTTGCTTTTATAGTTATAAGCCTGCTCTGTAATATTTTATTATTCGACCGTCAGGACTGATTCGACCATTTTCACAGAACCAAACAAACTAATATGTGCATATTTAGATAATCATATATATATATATATATATATATATATATATATATATATATATATATATATATATATATATATATATATATATATATATATATATATATATATATATATATATATATATATATATATATATATATATATATATATATATATATATATATATATATATATATATAATCAATTGATAACTGAGTAGTGTCCGATGCCATTTTTGTATATTCCTTTAATCGTTATTGAATTCTATCGGTTGAATTGCAATGTCTCGACTATTTTAAGTGATTTTCTATCGTGTACATTATATTTAGATGTTATATGGCTCACAGTATTGTAGTGGGAACCCTGAACCTAAGTTTTTTGCTATTCAACGCACACCAAAAAAGTGTACCTGCAGTTTTCAGGAAACTGGTTCTCTCAGTGGTGTTTTAGCTGCATCAAGCAGCACAAATCAATGTAAGTATTCCACTCCTACAGGCGGTTGATCATGTTTCGAATAACTAAGTGTGTAACATTTCTGACTGTGACATGCGTTCAAATTCCATGGCTAACCCCAATTATACCAAAATTACAGGTGCACCTCTCTGATAAATGTTAGCTAGCACAAAACAAAGAGCGAGTTGGATTTCTTACATACCACCTCCAACAAATTAATATCAAACTAACTTACCATCTGAAATTATTAATTGGTCTATATTGTATGTCATTGTTTTATCTTAACAGTTTTATAAACATAATTCTGACAAATTTTTCTTTGATGTATTTTCTCTTTTTTTTTCACCTGGAAATCTGAAACAGAAAAGTGAAAGCCAACGAAGAAAGATTACGTAAAAAGAAAGAGAAATCATATACAAAACAATTACGACAAGATCATTATCACACTGATTTATTTTGATCCGTTTTTTAGTTTTCTATGGAAGTGTAAATATCACAATTGTTATTATCAATACTATCCCTTATATGTGTTACTGTAAAAATAAATAAGTAGTACACCATATAATTATTGAGTTTTTTTTGCTTTTTTATTAGTTTGCTTGTTGCATATATAAATTTAATTTATATTTCAACATTAAAACTTTAAGGAAAACCACAGGGAAATGCATTTTTAGATATTTTTCATGCAAGAACATGACTATGTGTGATCATTTTATCTACCTTATACACAGGTTTGTGTACTTGGCTTCAGGCTACACTGTAAGTGTGAGGGTTAGTGACTTGTACTGATCAGTTACCTAAACTGAAATAGATGAATATGTGAGGTTTAAATTTGCGACTTCGTAATTGAGAGCGAACACTTAAACCACTGAGTTAATACTTCACCGTTGTGTGAGATAACATATAGATTCGGTTAATTTGGTGTTTAATTGTCTTGAATCTGATTTATTGAATTCCATTAATCACAACTCACGGAAAGTCATCTTGAGTTTATGGATTTTCCAACTTTCCTCTCGAGTTGTTTTTATTTTGTAACCAATTCTTGAGTAGCACTAAGGAATTATATCCAACTAGTTATATGACGAAGTTGTGTTGTTTATAAATCAAACTCATTAACACGTATAAAGTTTTTGTTTGGTTTCTATTTTAAGTGTCTATATAACAATAGGCATTGTTGTTTGGTCTAGTTGTTTCTTTATTTTGATAATTAGGAGAGACCCTATTCATTATTTTATTACGTATGGTAATCAGTTCAGCATTATCAACTTGCGATAACTGCACTCATTAGTTAGAGACATTGAGTGACATGGCTCAGAATCCATATTACTTAATTACTTACTCCTGTTACCCTTTATGGAGGAGCATAGGCCGCTCATCAGCATTCACTATCCAAGCCTGTCCTGGGCAATCCTTTCCAGCTGCTATTCATTCTACTCACATCTGCTTCTAGTTCTCGGCGTAGTGTGTTCTTTGGCCTTCATCTTTTCCGTTTCCCCTCAAGATTCCAAGTTAGCGCTTACCTCGTGATACATTTTGGTGATTTCCTCAATGTGTTTCTTGTCCACGTCCAACGTCTTTTCCTAATTTCCTCCTCAGCAGGAAGTTGGCTTGTTCTCTGTTGCTGGTGGTATCTGACCAACGGACATTGAGTATCTTGAGTAGAAAATTGTATTTAATTACTTGTATCTTTTTGATGATGAGTGCAGTGGTTCTTCAAGTTTCCACTCCGTGCAGTAGGACTGTCTTGACGTTCTTATTAAAGATTCTAACTTTGATATTAGTTGACAGTCGTTTTGAGTTCCATATGTTCTTCAAGTGTAGGAATGCTGCCCTTACTTTACTAATCCTTGCCTTTATGTCTGAATCGGATCCTCCTTGTTTATCGATGATATCGTTCAGGTACGTAAAACTTTCTACCCCTAAGAGCTTCTTTGTCAAATGTGACTGGGTTGATGCTCTATGTGTTATACCTTATGATCTTACTTTTTCCCTTGTGTATGTTAAGGCCCACTGTCACAGAATCTGATACTACACTGTCTGTCTTCCTCTGAATTTGTTGATGTGTATGGGATAAGAAAGCTAGGTCACCTGCGAAGTCCAAATCGTCTAGTTACATCCAAACTGTCTATTTTATTCCATGCTTCCCCTCAGATGTGGAGCTCTTCATAATCTGGTTAACCACTAGAAGAAAAAGAAGGTGGGAGAGTAGAGAGTCTTGTCTGACTCCGGTCTTTACTTGCGATGTGTCTGTCAGCTGTCCTCCATGCACCACTTTGTAGTGTAGTCCGTCGTATGAATTCCGTACGATGTTGACGATTTTCTCAGGTACTTCATAGTTTCGAAGAATTTTCCTTAGTGTTCTATCCACAATGCAAATGCTTTCTTATAGTCAAGAAAGTTGATGTATAGTGACGAGTTGTATTCGGTTGATTGTTCAACGATAATCTGTAATGTCGCGATTTGGTCAGTGCACCACCGATCCTTACGGAATCTAGCCTGTTGGTCTCGAAGTTGGGCGTCTACTGAATCTTCCATCCGGTCCAACAACACTGTTGAATACCTTTCTTGACACTGATAGTAGTGTGATTCCTCTGTAGTTCTCACATTTGCCCAGATTTTCTTTTGGTATCTTGGTGAGGTAACCTTCTTTCTAGTCGTTCGGTACTTGTCCCTCCCCCTAAATCTTCTTGAATAGAAGGTGAAGCATGTTTGCAGTTACTTCCATGTCTGACTTCAGCTGGTATATTGTCATGTCCTGCTGCTTTCCCGCTCTTGATTTGTCTGATGGCCATTCTGATTTCTTCGGTCGTTGGTGGATTGACATCTATAGGAAGGTCTGTGTGTGCTGCTTCCATGTCCGGTGGATTCAGTGGAGCTGGTTTATTCAAAAGTTCCTCGAAGTGTTCTACCCATCTGTTCCCCTGTTCTTGAATCTCTGATTGGCTTGCCTTCTTTGTCTTTGATCGGTCTCTCTGGTTTACTGTCTCCCTGACAGTTTCTTCGTTGTCATATAGTTGTTTCATATTTCCTTATCTTGTAGCTTTTTGTGCCGCCGTTGCTAGATCTTCCATGTATTTCTGCTTGTCGGCTTTAATGCTCTTCTTCACTTGTTTGCTTCTGTGTATTCTGAGTGTGCCTTTGCATTTTCTGTTCTTGTTCGGCTGTTGTTAATTGCTGTCTTGTTCTTCCTTTCTTGAATCTTGTCCAGTGTTTCTATAGAGACCCATTCCTTATGATGATGCTTCTTTCTGATCAGCGCCTCCTGTCACTTTGAAGTTAGTGCTTATTTGATCTCTTTCCAGTTGTCCCCCATCGTAGCTTATTCTTCTTTCAGTTGATCCTGTAAGGCTTGGGACCTGTTATTGAGAGTTATCTTGAATTTGTTGACTTTGTCAGTATATCGAAGGAACGCCGTATTAAACCTTTGTAATACTGCTTGTTCAATTGTCCAGTGCTTCTTTAGCTTCGGTTTCTTCTTGGCAGCCACCAGGTGGTGATCTGAAGCTATGTCAGCTCCACTCCTGGTTCTCACGTCTCCCATTGACCTTGTGAATTTACTACTGATGCAAATATGATCTATCTGGTTCTCCGTGATGTGGTCCGGTTAGATCCCTATTGCTTTGTGTACGCGTTTGTGTGGGAATGTTGTGCAACCTATAGCCAATTTTCACAGATTGAAATCATGAGTCAGTTGAAGCTAGACCACCTCCCAGTCAGTCCATGTCGTTCCATGATATCTTCATACTCGTTGTTGTCTATTCCGACTTTGGCGTTTAGATCTATCAGGTGGTTAGGTTGTTTTCTGGGCACTTCTCTATGATTGATTGCAGCCTCTCATAGAACTGATCTTTATCGTTGTCATTGCTATCGATTGATGGGTGCATAACATTGGATAATATTCACTGTAATTCCCTCCTTTGTTTTGAAAGATTCTTTGATGATCCTGAGTCCATAAGATTCCCATCTCAAATGTGCTTTAAGTGCTTCTTTGGACAGCATCAGAGTAACTCTCTGAGTGCGTGGAGCATTTTCCTCTTCGTGACCAGAGTACAGCAACATTTCTGCCTTACCTAACTTTTTGCTGTTGAGCTTGAGTCCAATGGGTTTCATTGATTCCGAACACCGCCAAGTTGTATCTCCTCATTTCTGTTGCTATGTAACTGTTTCATTAAGTCTCACACATTGTTCGAACGTTCCATGTACTTTTAAAAATTGTCGCTCTGATTGTTAGAAGGGGTATAGGCCTCGTGACTTCCGAAGGTTCTCGGCTTTCAGCATGGGGCCTCATAATTCTTCCTTCAATTCCGAGGATAGAATTTAAATGATTTAATTTGTTTAATCTGACTGGCGTTTTTTTAGCATGGTTGTTTTCTACGAGATGTGGTTGCCGACCCCATGCCCAACCCTCCTCCTTTACCCGGTCTTGGGACCGGCAGTATCCCTAGAAGAGCTACAGTAATATATTACTATATATTCTGCATATAATTACAGAATCGGTCACAGTTATCATTCTTCACATTCCTCTACATTTATTATTCTCATTCTTCCTTCAAACATACTCTTTCAGACTGTCTTTCTTAACCATATTCTCGATGTTTAGTCCTCTTTATCATAACTACCAGAATTATTTCCTCTTCTTTACAAGATAAATGATCCTGCTCGTGTCATCTCCAAAGGAATGCGGTTTGAAATGCATATAAGTTAAATCTATGACATTTGAATATACAGTTAATTGGTTTGTCAATTAAGTATTTAAATGCATAATTATTATCGTCCCACAACCCGGTGATAATGAATCACATCTGTCATATAAAGGTAAGTAATAACTGGTTGCTACGTGATCATTAGTAAAGTGAAATTCAAACATCTTGTAAACTGGTTGTAAATTGTATTCCTAAACGGCTATGCACAGATCTAATAGACTGTAAATTTCAGTGCTATTCTGTACAAACTACAATTAACCACTAACTCATTTACCAGGTACAGATTCAGTTGCCTGACTTTGAACCACACCCACATATATATGAAGGTTAGTGATACTGTAAGGTTGCCTAAACCGAATTGAGTAAAGCGAACAATTCCAACTTGCAACTTGATGATTGAAAGTGAGATGACTTAACTATCAATTCACCGCTACACTGTGATGTAATGCTTGTAATAATTTTTAATAATATTGGTTAATCATTTCCATAATCATCATCTAAACTCTTGTTTGCCTAATCTGTGTTCAGATAGTGAAACTTAGTAATCTTGGAAATGGATACTATTGGTTTTTGATATCTAAATCACTGCTTACATGTTTTCTGTAATTGACATTTAATGTGAATAAGTTCAGTGATTGAGTATTTATAGTGAATATCTGAGTTGATTTATTTCTCACGACCTCAAACCAAATTTTCATTGAATTTGTAATGATATTTAGCTTCAACATTAATTACATATTGATGCGCACTGGTTGGCTTAGAATTCACCATGTTGTGACTTATGCTCAAGACTTTTAAGGTTGCTGTGAATAAATAAGACCGATTAGTTGTTCAGTGTTTTTGTAAAAACGTGGTTTTTAATGGATATAATACGCAGTCTACCCAGTAACTACATTCATTCAGGTCCTTTGAAAACTATTCTATGGAGTTCTGTGTATTTATTTAAAAACATCAACATTTGTACAAAGAGGCACTAAATAGATATGCGCCTATTAAATATTTCAATTTATGTCAGGGCGAGGATACTACTCGGGCGCTCAAACCGCAGCAGGTGGTTTTCTTAGTGGGGTCACTCCCCGAGCATTTGACCTACAGGTCTAATCCACAAGGCAGTAGAGAAACTTTAGATGCAGTCCTATGGTAGTCGGTGACCACCGATTGTTTCATACGCCATTTTCTTCATTAAGATCATGGAGCTCGTGTGCACTATTGGTTTAGAATTGTGGTTTTTCAACTCCCCTAGTTGGATCGTGTGTACACCAACCCAGGTAATTCACTGGACATTCGCTCTGCGTCCTCCATCTCGTAAACAACACTCCCATTGGGAAAAGGAAGTAAGTAGAACTTCTGTGTCAGTGGCTATATACGCGTGTCCATGTGAGAGCATTTGGAATTGGAAAGCGGAATCCTCCGGCTCTCGGCCGTATCAGAGCATTTGGGGACTAAAATCTGTGTGCATCAGTTCTATTCATTACAAGACTTTCCAGCTATCTTTCGTATCTTATTTCAGTTAGATTCATCATTTTCACCAAACTTAGTCCAGCTGCAATCATACAGACGATGAACTGGTAAACTGAATACAAAAAACAACAAGAACACGTCATGCTCCAGTCTATGCCGTAAGTTAGCGGTTTTCCTGGCATTGCATCATCTCTCACTCTACATAGCTCATTGAAACTCTTGATCAGCTGAACATGAATTGCGTTCTTTAATGTATCGCCTACACATAGATAGCCGTCATTTCAGGCATTGTTCTAAGAATTAAACTCAAGTCATATCAACAGTCTTAGTAGCGTACTCTGAGAATTTATTGTTTGACATACTATGTCACTAACTTTTGTACTAATAAGTAAAACTTAAATTTAATACCATATTTATATTTATGTTTAACTTGTTGTTTGATTAACTCTCAATGTTGTCTTTTTTACTTTTATAGAATTCTATCAATGTCTCAATCAAATTCAACTGATAATTCTAATTCTCATAATAATAATGATACAATAAATCAAAACTTAGAAAATCATGAACAATTAATTCATTCTAGATTAGGCAGTATTGTACCAGAATGTGATACAGTTAAAACTGCTTATGATTTATGCTTTCAAGAATTTTTTCCAAATTTTCTAAAAGGTTATACATTTGAAAAAGATCCATGTGAAAAAAAATTGAAAATTTATCAAAATTGCCTACGGGAAGCATTGAAAACTACATTTAATATGGATTTGAATGAATTAGATTCAATAAGAACTGATGCAGAAACAATTAGAAAGATAACAAGTAAAACAAAATAATCTATTCTATTTTATATTTTTCTAATACTTTACACCTTTCTTTTGATCGGATATAGATCTCATAGTTAAGAAAGTAAGAATATTTTTTTTTCGATAAGTGATTAGATTTGTTCGAATTCGAGTGTCATCTATGATACATATCACAGGCAATTTATGTTTATAAATGTTATAATTCTCTCTTACGGTTGTAACCCAACTATTCCTATTGCTTAGTAGTAGTAGTAGTCTTGGACACCAAATCACTCGACAACTTCTCAAATCAGAACACGGTTGAATAGGAAGAGAGATTATATTCTAATCAACGAGGTTAGATGGAAGTAAGAAGCAAGTAAGTAAGTGCAATAGGGAAAACGTTAGTATATTTATAGTTTTTCACATGAGATTTCAAGAGTATTCACTAAGTATTGGCTAACGCTGATTGGATGAGAATTAGCCAATCAGCGTGTATCAAAACAGTCGTGCATTGAGCATGCTTTAATCCAGTCTATGTCCCGCTAACAATAAAGCTTCAAGTTTTATATACTTAATGATTAGATGAAGTCATTTTAATGATGAAATTTGTTATAATTTGTGGCCTATGCGCCCTGTTAATGTATAACGTAAAGAATATCTCCAACTAGAGAGCAGTGACTTACTTATCGATCGGATCAATGACGCGTAAACCCGTATGAACAGTCTAGAGTCCTTATTGGTCCTGCTTTCTGCTTAGCCTAGCCAGTTAAGTCCAGAACACAAATCTCAGTCTGTGGAATGAATCCTTTATTTCAAACATACTGGGTTTATATACCAACCAGACAGACCACAACGTACCATAAAATATGAAACATCATCTGTACAAGAATTAGCCAAATATGGCTGTGAATGAAGGAGATAGTAATTAATAGACAGGACATAACTCAAGAATGGTAAATCGTATAATAATAGTCCGTAGGTCAAAATAAAGCTTGTGATAAGAGGGACATGAATATGAATAGTTCAGTTACATAACAATTATACGATAAAAATATACGTATAATATTGTTCTATAAATGCTACCAAAAGTTACCATTCATTATTCTTATCGGGACATAACAAAATTTCAAACAAGTTATTTAGTGATTAATTGTCTATATTATTAGACTCTGTAGTTGTGATAAGATGATTTAAAATGTGTAATCTGACTGATAGAAAGTCTAAAAATATGTCATTATATTGAGAGTCTATCGAATTCAATGTAAATTTAGTGTGTTTTTGTATAATGAGGAAAGACTTATCAACCTTGAGTATACGGATAATATTGTCTTATTGTGTGATGATACACAAGCTATGCAAATCCCACTTACTTGGTTGGGAATTAGTATATTTACATATGTCATGTGCCTCTCGATTTCTAAATTCAGAGTACTTTTATAAGGTAAGAAGAAGCCGGTGCATGCGCTCACTCTTTGTGCTGAGTTGTCAGAAGTAGTGTGAAATTTCGTGTATCTGTATAGCAGTGTAAGAAATGTTCTGTTGGTGTATTGGATTAAATCAATCAATGTATAATAAGAACCAGAGCAGATTATGCTTGTCTTTGCCACTTTGGAAATGTTTGTCACGATGTTAAAAGTTCGGGACTACATCGCATCAGTAAGAGTAGTTGTGCTTGTGAAACCTAGCCTGTCCGAATTGCGTATGTTTGGAGATTTTGTTTAATAATCGTTATCTCCGAGGTGTTGTTGAAACACTGTAAACAGTACGTCAGTAAACTTGAGGTTAGGAAGTGTGTAATTGGGAAGAGTTACGATAACTTAATTGACATCACCATCGTAATACACAAGCCTTGTTACTTTGGACATCTTTTACGAATGTTATGTTTTTCAATTCCACATCGTGCGTTATTTACCGACATTGGTGTTAATTCTATCGAAGCGTCGAAGTAACCCCGATTGAGATACGCGCAAAATCGAAGTTCCAAAACAACGATTTGTCTACAAAAGCGGTTCTTTATTGAATAATACATAAAATTTAGTTACAAACCTCAACTTGTGAGGTGTCTAGGCGTTTAAACGCGTCCTTCAAGAATGAAAATAGTAAAGGCTTCCTGTAAAGGTAACATAAAGAATGATTACAACATACGATAGTCCAAAGACAGCCGATAGCTGTGTCTAAATTTGATAACAGTTTATGAACAACCGAAACTCGAACCAAGAGCAAACAATATGGACACTGTTGCGTTTAAACAAATGCGTAAAACTGTGGATAACCGTTACAGCAATTAAATTACAGTGATTATAATGATTAATACAATGATAAGTAAATTAAACGTTAAAGATATCTGTGAACATTCCAGAATGTTACAGCACAACTTGAGTTACAACGCAAGTGTGAAAATTGTTGGGCATACAGCTGCCTACTGAATGTAAATAAGTAGTATAAAACAACATACAAAAGAGTAGAAAAGGAACATGTAGGAACAATGTAAAACAAACTTAACAATTGGGACTAAGCGGAAAAAGCGTACTACTTTTCAATCCATGACAGCGTCGCAGTATGGAAGAGATCTGCATACCTAGTTCAGGAAACGACCATTATATTCTCATTTGTTGTTTGTTATTGCTTTCACAAACCAACAACATAATGTTTGAAAATCGAGGCAAATGAACGACATCTGTTGTTCGGACTCTGAAATCGGTCAGATGAAAATATTAGCTGCTTCCAAACTTTTATACATGTTCGTAGAAGTGTTGATTTCAATTTCAAGATAAGTAACGTAATCACTTTGTCTAATAATATGCATATTCTGAAATATCGTATTCCGTGGCTCGCTCCATTGAAACACTCAATTTTATGAAATGAGCTGTCATGATTGAGTCAGTTTATCGACTACGGAAAATACATAAATATTAGAATAACTAGTACACTCTTCGATAAAATCATCAGAAATAAGTGAGCGACTCTTGTATTTTGGCGCGAAATTCCTTCAACGCGTTTGAAATGTATCAGTATATACGGTTAGAGGACACACAGGATGAAGTTGACATTGAAATAGAGTGTTAATTAATGGTGCATACGATATTAAGGAGACAATGTGATTAAATTCATGAGCATCTGCCGATAGCTTTGATAGGTAATTGAAGTTGAGCCACCGAACTCCCTATTAATAATCGAACACAACCCCTATTGGGCCTCTAGTCTTTTATGGACTGCCGGCACCTATTCTGTCATACAAAATCAACATATACGCAACCAACAAATAGCAAATGTAATCAAAATAACACGAATAAGAGCTCCGACGCTGCCAGAATTACCATATTTACACTAAAGAGAATACCTGGTGCATAATTTAAATTTATCGAAAGAGTATCACAGAACATAACACAAAAGTACCAATGATCGAATGTCAGTAATCAATCCCCCAGTTTTATCATAATTCTTTAGTTATATTATGGTGTGTGATAGTGAAAGTAAACGTGACTCGCCACTGAGTGTGTGCACACAGATATGCAGTTTCCTGACCATCAAACATGATTTCCTTTAATCTTACTGATTTTTGCTCCACATCCACTGTGTCGAGTACAGTATTGTCCAGCTCCATTCTTGGTCATGAATCATATATGTGTTATGACGTGGTCTACTATGTGTATAACACATCGACTAGGTATCCAATCTAACTGTATTATAAACTCAATCACCCATAATAATCTTTCATTAAAGTATTATCGTAGTAAACTGCAGAGACAAAAAATATTTTAAGCCATCATATACGATACTGATTAGACACAGAGCACTCTGTCAATTCATCACGTTTATTTATCATATTGAAGACGTAGATGTCGAAAAAACCGCACAAAGTGTAATTCTGTTGAGAATATGCTTGTAGTCAGTCAGTAAGCTTCGAGGTGATTCCCCAGGCTTTGTACATCAATCGCTCGGATAAAGATTATTAAATAAACTCCAACAGTAAATTCAAAAGGCAACACGAAGCTCCGACTACAGTTCAACATTTTATGGCGTAGATCACCGTCACAAAAACACCAAACGATTTCAAGCAGAAGTGCGAATACAGAAGGGAACCAAGAATTGATTTGTTAAGATGTATTTAGGATAGCGAATGATTCACCGATAGGTTTTAAGCTAAAGAGAAGGATATGTGCTCAACGTGTCGCCTGAGTCCAAACGTACATGTTTTGTACAAACATGATAGTAATAATATTGATACAGAGACATAGGTAAATTGTTCAGATAACACTATCTGTCAAAAAAGTGAATAAACGGGCTTGATAAAATTAACCGTAATTAAACTTATTAGCAGTAAAGGTGCTATAATAACCTCCCAACTAGCAAACAAAGTTATGTAAAAAAACAACGTTAAACTGGACAGTACCTATGATACACAGAAAGTATCGTATTAAAGAATAACTTGCTATGATTTTGGATATCGTCCCAGCATGCAATGAATGTACAGTGTAACGCAGTCGGAAGTCACGAATGAAAATTCAACCAGAGCAAGATTCACAGCATAACCTAGTTATTTAATAAAACATACACTATAACATGACAAATCCTATGATTACATTAACGTACACATGACCGATATTACACTGGGCTGTACACTAGGTTTACATGGAAACGTTGGGTCTAAATCTACTCGAATATCGTATTATTAAAAAAACTACCCTGTAAGGTTATATGTGTTTATGTACATCGGTGAGGTCAGATAAAACATCAAAAGTGTGTGGCATCATTTTTATACATATTAGGGGTGAAAATATACAAGATGTGTCGAATTGTATGAAAGATAATGTACGGTTAACGATGCTTGGGTACAAAAAGAAGAGGAATAAATTAATTTATGTTCAAAACCGTGAAATAAATTACTAATGCAAAGTTGTGATTGTATACCATAGCGGTCATTTAACTCTATGACTATATCTCGCCGTCACTAGAGTTTCTTCTGTATTTTTCTTCATATTTATCATTGATGCTTAAGATTCACATTTCAGTGATTCTACAGTTTTTAAAGGATTTGCATTTTTCGATTGATCATCATTTTCAATGAAAGCTGGTTCAACTTGGTCGATACTGATTACATCTATTTTCCTACAGTAATTGCTTTATCAGTCTCCTCGAAACCACGTTAAACGGACCATCATAATTCGATTACACAGGATACTGTACATTATCTTTTCTAAATTCATAAGTGCTATTAAGCAATTGTTGCAGTATGTATATTTGTCATTGCTGATGTCTAGAAAGAGTTATTTCTAAATTATGTATCATGACCAAGGTTTGATTTGATAATTTCGAATAAATTGAGCATTGGGTAGATTTTTATAAATAAATAAATAATATATTTGTAATATCCCAATGAGTAGAAAAATTAGATTTTCTGACGTTTCGTAACTTAGTGTAAGTCACTTCTTCAGAGAATAAATAACCAACTTGGATTAATTTTATTTGGTTATTTATTCTCTGAAGAAGTGACTTACGCTAAGTTACGAAACGTCAGAAAATCTAATTTTTCTACTCATTGGGATATTACAAATATATTATTTATTTATATTTCTAAATTGTTCATATACTTCTTTAGAGGTTTTACGTAGTTAGTTACATCAGTCGGAAAACTTTTACGTACAGTAGTTTCATAAACTAATTCTGCTGGAAACGCTCTCTTACTCTTCAGTAGTTGATAAGTTATTATTTGTTGTAAGAGAACAAATTTTTTGAAATATAAAAGTAGACTTATTTACAAATGTAAAGTGCATATTTATGTATAGAAATTGTAAGTTATCCAATGTATCCCAATTCATCACTTCAAATAATAAACAAAATTAAGTTTCAATAAGTTAGGCTAGCAACATATGTTAATCACTAGAAGAAAAATACAAAAAAAAACAGTAATAATAATAAATTTGATTCACCGTAACATAAAATACATGGAAACAAATGAAACATTAATAATACCAACTATGATTATCATTTCTAGTGAACACATGAGTGCTATTATGCAATCACTGCAGTACAATACTACGTTAAGCCCAGATACCTTATTCTAGCATCTGGACAAGCCAATTTATTCATTCATCTTGAGTCATATTTTGACCTTGTGTACCCCCCTTATCCTATTCATCATCTCTGTAGCTTGTTTTTATGTGACTATAAATATTGATTAATGCTTGATTAAATTGATTTGGCTTACAAGCCATCTCCACTATACGTCATTTTGCTTCGTTCTCTTCTCTTTGTTTCATACCTCTGATTGTCTGTTCAAATCAATAATGTGATTCAAGTCGATGACAATATACGAGAATAGTCAGGATGTATATTTCGACAAAAATCATTCATACGATCTATATGAAGTCAAATTTTGGAGTCACTAATATATATATATATATATATATATATATATATATATATATATATATATACTCATCGTTGCCGTAATCAACTCAAAGAAATATCTTGAATTTTATAATGAACCAATTGAAATGTTTCAATAAAACAAAATAATGATAATAAGTCAGCTGAATAATAAAAATGCATAAAAGCGAACCAAATGGTGTTCAATGATAGTAGGAAATTTAGCGAGAAAGCAATATTTGAAGAAAATCATTATACTTGGTTATTGATACGGTTGAAGTAGGTTTGATGTGACGGTTGATACTACAAGAATATGATATTGCTTAACAGTTAATCTTGGAGTTAATTTGAGAGAATATTAGTTGTATACTTTTTTTTCTGATTAGCGTTTCTGTAGTGAGTTAGTTTTCTACGGGATAGGGTTGCTAACCCCATGCCCAACCCTCCTCCTTCATTCGTGCTTGGGACCGGCAGTAGCCCCAGAGGGGCTCAAGGTGGAGTAACAGTAGTACGTAAGCAAATTAGTTGTATAAAGGAATGATTTATATAGAAAGCCAAGAAATTCCTGAATAATTAACGTTTGGTTTTCGTTATCAATGAAGTTATAGTTAAAAAGGGATAATGCAAGACTTCATACAAATACTTTTGGGACTCCTCGGCAGTGCGCATCCACAATAGGACGAAACGACCGTCCAGTGCTTTCAGACTTTCAATGGTGGTCTAACACCAATCGGTTCAAGATCTCAATCGATAGACAATAATGTAAACTTTAAACTCACATTGTATCATACACTTACAGATTATATAAAGAGAAAACTGTAGAAGGTTCTCATTGTGCAAATTAAAACACGGAAGATAAGTTTGCTTGATAGACGGTAGAAACATAAATTATTGAAGTAAAAACTTAATAGAAACTATCGTTTTTTTATCACTTCGGTGGTTTAGCAAAGATTATTGAATAAGTATAAATGGGAAAGCTGCAGAAAACAAAGTTAAACATTTCAGGACTTCAGAAAAATTGCTTTTACAGTCAGTGAAATTTAATTCATTAATTTTGTTTTGTTTTTTTATTGCATGGTGTACAGATTCTGAGATTGTTGAGTTGCATATTACCTAGAGAAATACTGAAAATCTACAATCCCTAGACAACTGTTTTGTTCTGTGTAGTGCGTATCCACAACTACACCATACATTGAACCTAGGATCTTCAGGTTTAGTAATAAACTCTGCTAAACAATAAAATCACCTGCTTTTGTTATTCTCCTTATTATGAAGTATCTTCATCGTCAATATCTGCATTGAATACATTATAAAAGTTTTGTGTTGTTGTATTCGTGAAACCCATAAATGAATTATCATCCAATAATTCACCACCTCTATCTATAATATTATTACGTTCATCATCATCATCTTCATCAACATCATTAACGACCACATCCACTAAATTATCTAGATCAGTGATGGTACCAGTTACAATACAATCATCATTAATTTGATTATTTATTGTAGCATTATGAATATGTTGAATATTCATAGGATTATCATTAGTAGAATTTGCAATTAATTCAGTAACAACAGAAGCTTGTAAATCATCATCATCAACACTATCAGCTTGTTCATCACCGGAATCAGATAGTAAAAGTTCCGCAGCCAATTCATCTTTAAGATTATCAACAGGAATGATAGAAGTAGTAGCAGAAATAACATCATTAACGAGATCGTTAGTTGTTGAAGTGATAGTGGTAGATTTTAGTTTGTTATATACAGTTTCTGAAGTTGATTGATTAGTCTAATAATGAAAATGGAAAAAGAATTAGAACATATATTATTAGAATGTTATTACTGAGTACCTTCGTTAATCAATTCACTCATTTCTGAATGTACAAAACAGACTGTCGTTATGTTGTTATTACTGTTAAATATCACGTAACAAGATCGATAATCAGGATATCAACTTCCGCGGCCTTGGCACCGTGCCAAACCACTGAAGTGTCGGCCAGTACGAGCAGCCTAGAATCAACTTTAAGTCCCCATTGGTTCTACACGCTTACCCCTGTCCGTTCGAGTCCAGAACACAATCTCAGCTTCCACTGTATGAATCATATGTCTCAAACAGACTGGGTTTATAAACAAGCGAATCATAAAGTAGAAAAATAGCAACTGTACAAGACCAAGCCGAATGTGGTTGAGTGTAAGAGACAGTAACCAATACATTTAGAATAACTTGAGAAGAGTAATTCCTATAGCAGTAGTCAATATATAACTGGAAGCTTATTATGAAAGGAATGTGAATATATATATATATATATATATATATATATATATATATATATATATATATATATATATATATAATCCAGTTACTTAATAGTTATCCAATAAGCATATATGTATAATATCAGTCTAGAAATAGATCCTCAGTCAGCTACAATGTAAGACCGGGTACGTATGTTCATCGGTCCAAGTTGCCATACCTCGTTAACACAATAAGATAAACACCAAATTCATAAGAGTGGTTAACTCAGTGGTGGTAATATATAAAAGAAAGATTGCAGATAAGGACATTGTACAGGAAGAAAGAATTAGTTCGTAGAAAGAAACATATGAAGCGATTTTAATCTCATAGTTCAAGGGAAGACAGAGAGTTTATATACCGACACTACTGTGATCGATTCTGAGCCATGTCACACACAGTCCCCAACCATTGGTCACCATAGTCACACGCACAAATTGATGAACTCTTTATGCCTATGGAAATTACCTTTCTCGCTTTGAAAAACAAACAATTGATTCAGATTATTATCATTACAATTATTGTCATTATTAATACTATTATTATTATTACTACTATTATTGTCATTATTATTATTATTATTATTATTATTATTATTATTATTATTATTATTATTTTCCACATTATTCACCCTCTTTTATACTTATACAGCGGCTCGTCTTTGGTGGAAATCCGACTGTATCTAAACGTTCTCGAGTCACTGTCCGGTTGAAAATTGTATGTTACCACCGAATACGAGGACTGAAGCAGATTTTCTGAAACCACGTGCACCATTCAAACTGGCTGCCTTCAACGTTCGCACATTTATGCAGGTCGGACAACAGATAGGGCTGGCTATGTCTTTGGAAAGTCTTAATATTGATGTTTGTTGTCTATCCGAGACCCGTATTCAAGACTCTGGCGAAGTACTACAAATTCGATCTCCATCTGTCGCTTCGAAAAGCTTGTTTTACGTGCGCTTATCCGGGGACCCTGTGGCATCTTCGTCTGGTCTTGCTGGCGTTGGTGTCGCACTAAGCGCTAGAGCTGAGGCAGCACTAGTCGATTGGATCCCCATTAACAGTCGGTTATGTGCTGTTAGATTAGAAAGTTCCATCAAAGTGAGAAGAAATCGGCGTGAGAAACGATGTCTTTTCGTCATCTCCGCCTATGCCCCGACAGATTGCAGCCCGGATGCAATCAAGGATGAGTTTTACCACCAGTTATCTGTTCTCCAGAAAGTGCGTTCGACAGATATTGTAGTACTAGCCGGAGACTTGAATGCTCAGGTCGGGCGTCTAGGCACAGAAGAGAGTCGTTTAGGTGGCCGATGGGGACTCGTTGGTCGCAGGTCAGATAACGGGGACCGTCTACTGCAACTTTGCACAGACCACAACCTGTTTCTGGCTAGCACTAACTTTCGGCACAGTCATCGCCGATGTGCCACCTGGCGTCCTCCCTCTGCATCTCAAGCCTGGACTCAGATTGATCACATCGCGATCAGCTACCGCTGGCGTGGTTGTGTAAAGACTGCCGCTCCTTTTGGAGTACCTATCTGGACTCTGACCATGCCTTGGTCTGCGCCAATCTTGCCTTACTTTTCAGTGGACAACGAAGTGACCGCCATCAACGGATTGATGTTAGCAAGCTGGTTGCAACTTCTGTTGCAAGTAAGTATCGAACCGAGCTAGCCTCTAGGCTAGCTACCACTCCACCGAAAAGTATAGATGAGCATTGGTTGCAATTGCATGACGCCATGAAAATGGCGGGAACAGTCAGTTGTGGGTTTGCGAAACGTCCCGCTTTTAAGCACTGGGTTTCTTCTGGTTCCTTACAACTCATTGAAGCCCGTCGGTCTACTCCGGGTGACCGTGAGTTTGACCATAAACGAAGGATGTTACGTAAGGAAATTGGGCAAAGCTTGCGTAAGGACCGAGAAGCCTGGTGGTCGATGCGTGCTAATGAGCTGGAAGCAGCAGCTGCATCTGGTAACTACCGGAAGCTCTTCCAGCTCATCCGAGCCACTGGCAGCAAGAAGTCTGGTGTGAGTGAAACAATCTGCGAGGATGATGGGATGCCAATCACTAACATCCATCGACGTCTTGGACGATGGGCAGAATTTTTCGAAGGGCAGTTCAACTGGCCTGCTGCTCCGGCAACATCGGTCAGACTGTCCTGCCCTCCATGGCCGGTGACGACTGATCCACCAAACGAGGAGGAAGTCCGCAAGGAACT
The DNA here is from genome assembly GCA_944470405.2 of Schistosoma mattheei. Taxonomy (NCBI): domain Eukaryota; kingdom Metazoa; phylum Platyhelminthes; class Trematoda; order Strigeidida; family Schistosomatidae; genus Schistosoma; species Schistosoma mattheei. The sequence continues at coordinate 18,824,008 of OX103946.1, read as the reverse complement.
CCAACTCTTGAAGCGTTACAAATCACCTGGCCCAGATGACTTACCTCCGGCTCTTTTTAAAGATGGTGGTGACTTTTTGACTAAGGAATTGACGACGTTGTTTACAAAGGTTTGGGAACTAGAGAGTGTACCAACGTCATGGAATGAGTCGATAGTTGTCCCTATCTTTAAAAAGGGTTCACGTCGTTCCTGTAACAACTATCGGGGGATAAGTCTACTTCCGATTGCGTCCAAGCTATTGGCTTCCGTCATACTTCGTAGGTTGTTCAAAACCCGAGAAAGATTGACTCGCGAGGAGCAGGCTGGGTTTCGTTCTGGTCGAGGATGTATTGATCATATCTTCACCCTCCGCCAAATGTTAGAACACCGCCATACTTATCAAAGGCCAACAATCGTAGTGTTTCTTGACATCAGGGCTGCCTTCGATTCGTTGGACAGGACTGTTCTCTGGGATTGTCTATTGAAGAAGGGTGTGCCTGAGAAGTTTATTAACATCCTAAAAGCCCTATATAAAAACACCTCAGGCAGAGTGAGGGCATACAACCACCTCTCTCCATTGTTCCATTCGAGCAGTGGGGTTAGGCAGGGTTGCCCAATCTCACCATTCCTCTTCAACTTTGCCATCGATGACATTCTGGAAACAGCTCTGATGAATGTAAGTAATGGTGGTGTGGATCTGTTGCCTGGAGAAAGACTTCTCGACCTTGAGTATGCGGACGATATTGTCTTACTGTGCGATAATGCCCAAGGCATGCAATCCGCACTTAATCAGTTGGCAATCAGTGTCCGTAGGTATGGTATGTGCTTTGCACCTTCGAAGTGCAAAGTACTTCTACAAGACTGGCAGGATTCTAATCCTGTACTCACCCTGGATGGTGAGCAGATAGACGTAGTCGAGAAGTTCGTGTATCTGGGTAGCTGCATAAGTGCTGGTGGGGGTGTGAGTGATGAGATCAATGCACGTATAGTGAAAGCCAGAGCGGCTTATGCCAATCTGGGCCACCTTTGGCGCCTTCGTGATGTTAGTCTGGCTGTAAAAGGTCGGATCTACAACGCGTCGGTGAGAGCAGTTTTGCTCTATGCTTGTGAAACCTGGCCTCTCCGAGTTGAGGACGTTAGACGACTCTCTGTGTTCGATCATCGCTGTCTCCGAAGGATTGCTGACATTCAGTGGCAACACCATGTCAGTAATGCAGAGGTTCGGCATCGTGTGTTCGGGCACAGAGATGATAATCAATTGGTGTCACCATCTTGAAACACCGACTTCGGTGGCTTGGACATGTTCTCCGAATGTCGTCCCAGAGAATTCCACGTCGTGCATTATTTGCCGACTCTGGGACTGGTTGGAAGAAGCGGAGAGGTGGTCAGTGCATGACATGGTGTCGTGGCATGAAAGAAAGCTGCAAAGGACTGGCTTGTGTTGGTCCTTCACGACTCCCTGGTTGGGGTCTGAGAGATGGTGCTACACAGTGGCTAGAGACGTTATCAGATATGGCTCAGAATAGAAGCCAGTGGCGATCCTGCTGTAACCTTCTTTTACTTTCTTCATAAAAAGTGGTTGTGTCTCCCTTACCTGAAAGATTTCTTCCGATTGTACCTTTGCGTTCCCTGATTACTACCACATTACCTTACACCAATCTCTTCGTTATTGTTCTCTCTTTTTTTGTTGCGCTCCTTAGCTTTTTTTTTATTTTTCTCGAATTTCATTGTTTTGTGTGGCGCATATATATTGGCGCTCTCTTGTACCAATATTCATGTGTCCAAATAAAATAAAATAAAATAATGAAGTTTAATTCATATTTGTATAGGTTGTTTGGATCTTATCATTGATGTTTAGGACTGTAACTGAACAGTCTCTTATTGGTATATATGCGTTCTGTGACATAAAAATTGTTTAATTAGCTTTAAACCATATTCCATTCCTAGTTCTAAGTATAAAATCGGTTAATTTTATTCTTGTACAGTATCAAATGATTTGCAATCATACAAGATAAGGTTTTGTAACAGACCTATAATAGTACCAATGCACCTATTGTAAACTTGAATAGATTTATAAAACACGCAAAAATTAAATGTAATTTTCACAGCTTTTGACTTAGGTTGTAATCATTTATCCATATGTATAAAAAATACAGTCATAAAAAACATATTTCTTACACATAATAGAAAATTTTCCGAAACTTACTACTAAAGAATTATTATCAGTAGTTTGATTTTGTGCAGATGATTGATTATAATCTTTTAATTTGCCATCACCAACAACAGTGTGCTCATCATTATCACTAGGATGATCATTACTTCCAAGTCTTTCCCTTCCTCCACCTCCTTCGTGACGATGACGACGACGGTCAGCACCGCCACCACCTCCATTACCGCGATGACTGCTACTACTACTGTTGTCGTCACTATCACTTGAAGAACCAATACTGCTACTGCTTATTTCCCCGAATACATCACGATGATCTATTGCATATGCTCGTCCACCTGGAATGATAATTAATTTGTTTAATGAAATTAAAGATACATTATTTTATAAACTGAAGTGTCATTCAAAAAAGATTTACAGATTAGCAAGAATTCGTGAATTCCTGTTGACGAAATTCAAGGCTGTAGTCGATCAGTTTTTGTTGTTCTAGAAGACACGCGTCGGATGAAAGCTTTTGATTGTAGGTGTCTTCGAGGCATTTTTATGTTCCGTGGGATGACTGGGTGAACAATCTTAACGTTGAGTATAGGGGGCTAATCAATTGATGAGGTAGCGAATCTTCACCGACAAGTTATGCTTGCTAGTGCAGGAGAAGGTTAGAGGAGATATGGAAGTGTATCTTCGAAACGCGATCACAAGATCCGAGTAAAGTCATTCATTTGACCTCACTTTATCAATATAAAAAACAGGCGTGATTTACACTTCGTGTATATGAAGTCTCACTACTACTTCCCGAGACCTCGCACGTGTAGGTGTATAGCACTAAATTAAAAAACGGAACAGGCTAACCTGGGATGAATTCTAAAAGATAGTCGCTTCCAAGGTGTCTGAATGAAGTGAACGACAAAAGCTCTAGAGAATGGGAACACAAACTGTTAATACTTCATTGTCTCCGCCCTTGTTCCTACTGTTTCAGGTTTACATGAAGTAACAGAAGAATCTCATCGGTACTTTTCAACCCTCCTAAAAAAGCTAAACGCTCAGATGCAGCAATAGTGGGTGACTTTAATCCTCAAGTCGATAGTTTAAACCAAATTAAAAGGCATTAAAGTGGGTCCTACGGCGTTAAGTCAGCCAACACCAAACTCAGAATGTTCAAAACAAATGTAAATACATTATATGTGAAAATTATATTTGAAATATTCTCAGCGATTGAAATTTAACTAATTCCAACGTTTCGTCCAGCTAACTTGTCTGGACTGAAGAAGTCCAGACAAGTTAGCTGGACGAAACGTTGGAATTAGTTAAATTTCAATCGCTGAGAATATTTCAAATATAATTTTCACATATAATGACTTCTCTATACTCGGCGCTCAATTACTGTCAAACTATTCGTTCTAATCTTGACGAATATTCGTATAAATGTAAATACAGTTCTACTATATGGAGCTGAAACTTGGAGAACATAAAAAACATATAGTTTCTGTGAGTGGGACATTTATAAGGAGAGAAGGATGTCCCACTGTTTGGCCTCTTGTCTAACTGTTTTCATGGCCAATCTGGAAAATACGGTATAGTTTTGGTGATTAGAACTTTTGTAAAGAGAGAAGTAACATTCAATGAGATCATTTTTCTACCATTTACATTGGTAATTCTAATTGAGCCGACAAAGTTAAATGAATAAAGAGAGTTGTATCTATTGATATAAATAACTCTCCGTATCATTTGATTGATAAATGGTTAACTGAAATTTTACAACCCGTCAGAAACCACGGTACTTCGACCAATAATTGAGAGATTTCATTTATGCAAGAGATACATGGATGTTATTTTAATTGTTTGTAAAGCAGATATGGACCTCAATGAGATTTTGGATAGTTTCAATCATTATCACCACTCAATTCAATTCACGTTGGAAGCAGAAGCCAACGATAAATTTCATTTTCTTGATGTTCAATCGGAACGAAGGTCAGATGGTTTTTTACAGGGATCCATATACAGAAAACCGATCTGGAATGGGAAGCATACGAATTTCCATAGTTCACTATTTACCTCAACGATTAGGCGAATATATTCTACTGACACAATAGATGACGAACTACTTCAACTTCAACAGACACTTATCAGAAATGTTTATCCACCTAGATTCGTCGACAGGAACTTAGTACCTAGACAGCATCTTGAAAAACACCAACAGTTCAAAAGAAAACTTTATGAATATCGAATTTAAAGGAGATACGGGTGCTAAAATCTTGAATAAACAGATCTCAAAATCCCTGAACGAAACGTTCTATTCAGCTAAGCTCCACATTATTTTCTCAAGCCGGTCTATCATTCACGGATGTGTTAAAGATAAACTTCTGCTTTGGGTCACATTAATGTGCATCTATAAATTTACTTGCTCTTGTGGAGTAGGTTACATTGGCCGCAAAAACCGATCATTTTCTAAACGCATCTTAGAACATTATCCGGCGTGGTTTTTGAAAGTGGATAACAAAACAGTTATCAGTTCAACCTAACTAATTGTACTTCACTTACCGGTTTAGAATATCTTATCAATTTTAGTTAGACAAACTTTATAGTCACAACTGAATGCTTGCCTATTTTTTGATAAACATAAATATTTTAAATTAGAAACTAAATAATTGAAAGTGTAAATATGAAACTCTACAATCAAGTACAGACTATATATATTGTTGTGTGAATAAGAGACAGTAGAGGTGATTCAAATTTGATAGTTAGTCTATCCTTTAAACTGAAGTAGGAGATGGATAGAGATTCTAACCTCCCGTCGCTAATATTAAAGGATTACCAGAGATGATTTGTTGAAAGGCATCAAGGTTGTACTATAAGTCAATGTAAATGTGGTTGTAAGACTAAGACCAGAAAGAATGAATGGATTGATTATTCGAGTCACAGGTTAATGTAAGCACCAAAACTATCTAAATCGTTTGTTTAGATAAGTTTGTATCCTTGAATGCCCTGGTACGATCGAGAGTGGGAGGAGTCCACTCTCCATCTCCAAATGCTCTTACATGGACACGCGTATACAGCCACTAACACAGAAGTTCTACTTACTGCCTTCTCCCAATGGGAGTGTTGTTTACGAAATTGAGGATACAAAGTGAATGTCCAGTGATTTACCCGGGTTGGTGAACACAGAATCCAACTAGGGGAGTTGAAAAACCACAATTCTAAACCAACGGTACACATGAGCTCCAAGATCCTAAGGAAACAAACAGGATATAAAACAATCGGTGGTCACTGACTACCATGGGACTGCATCTCCTAAAGTTTCTCTATTGCCTTGTGGATTGAACCTGTAGGTCAAAAACTCGGAAAGTTCCCCCCCCCTAAGGAGACCATTTACTTCGGTTTGAACGCCTGAACAGTATCCTAGCCCTGACACAAATCGGATCATTTGTGAGGCGCATATCTATTTGGTTCCTCCTCCTACCAATGTTCGTGTTTAAATAAATAGATCGTTTGTATTCAAATAAATACCATCATTTGATAACGAAACTACCTATACACTTCCTTATTATGCTTAATTTATGCTTACAAAAACGAATCAGAGACTTTGTTTTGAACCTTAAAACACATAACAGCTTAATTAGAATTTATAAAAAAGTTTTGGAATTATATTAAAAACAATTTACTATGTTTAGTATATGACTGACAGCAGAGTCTAGGATACATCTTTTGTTCTCTTTTAAACTGAACAACACCTGCTTATATCCTAATGTTGATGTTAACATTGAAACTCAAATCTGAGTCCTTATTACTTCAAACTCCAAAATTGCATTATCCACAAAGTTACTGAACTCCGGTTAGCTCTTATTAACTTAGTCTTTCAACACATATGAAATTCTAAACATACCGTCTTCATCTTCTTCCTCTTCTAATTCATCATCAGCTGTACGTTGTTGATTGCCTAATTGAACATTATTACAACTATCGGTTTCATTATTAGATAGACTTGACTTATTGTTATTTCCATTCGATCGTATTACAGGCGCAGGTGGATCAGTCCATATAACTTCCCATCTAGAAAAGATGTATAAATCCGAAGTGAAAACAAAGCTTATATTTGTACAACATAAAGTCTGATATATTTGTTGTATTTCTAGAATGGCGGAGTGGTATATATATACTTGAATCTCTGAATTTGCCTCTGTATCCGTTTTCTCGTGCTTATTAGCTTTTCTGTTCCAAGTTGCTTGGTGTGTTTGTAGGTTTGTCATCTGCGCTAGACAATGATAAACCGTAGTCGGCGCTTCACGTTGCCAGCTGAATTCATACAGCATTCGTATTTATTTAATAACGGTTATTATGGTAATCAACTCCGCCTGTAGCTCTAATAGGGTTACTGCCGGTCCCAAGCCCGGGTAAAGGAGGAGGGTTGGGCATGGGGTTAGCGTCCCCATCCCGTAGAAAACTAACTCGCTAAAAAAACGCTTACCAGAAAAAATTATTCAAACCATTTAAACTCTGCCCTGGGAGTTAGAAGGTCTTCAGTTAGAAGAATTATGACGCTTCATGGTGAAAGCCGAGTTCCTTCGGAAGCCACGAGGCCGATGCCCCTTCTAACAACCAGAGCAAAAATTTTTATAGGTACATGGAACGTTCGAACAATGTGGGAAACCGGGAAGACCAGTCAAATAGCAATGGAAATGAGGAGATACAACTTAGCAGTACTGGGAATCAGCGAAACCCACTGGACCCAAGCTGGACAGAAAAGGCTAGCTACGGGAGAGATGCTGCTATACTCCGGTCACGAGGAGGACAATGCTCCACACACTCAGGGAGTCGCTCTTATGCTGTCCAAAGTAGCACGAAATGCACTTGTAGGATGGGAGTCTCACGGATCCAGAATCATCAAAGCATCATTCAAAACAAAGAAGGAGGGGATCTTAATGAATATTATCCAATGTTATGCACCCACCAATGATAGCAACGACGACATTAAAGATCAGTTCTACGAGCGGCTACAGTCAATCATTGAGAAATGCCAAGAAAGGACCTAACTATTCTGATGGGAGATCTAAATGCCAAAGTCGGAATAGACAACACCGGATATGAAGATATCATGGGACGACATGGACTGGGACAGAGAAACGAAAATGGAGAAAGATTTGCAAATCTATGTGCATTCAACAAATTGGTCATAGGAGGCACAATATTTCCACACAAGCGTATACACAAGGCTACATGGATCTCACCGGACCACACTACAGAGAACCAAATAGATCATATTTGCATCAACAAAAAATTCCGAAGGACAATGGAAGATGTAAGAACCAGGAGAGGTGCTGACGTAGCTTCAGATCACCACCTAGTTGTAGCCAATTTAAAACTGAAGCTTAAAAAGAACTGGACAAGTGGACCAACAGCACTACAAAGGTTCAATACAGCCTTCCTTCGAGATACTGACAAACTCAATGAATTCAAGATAGCTCTCAACAACAGGTTCCAAGCCTTACAAGATCTACTGAAAGAAGAAGAAACTAGTATGGAGGACAACTGGAAAGGCATCAAGGAAGCATTAACTTCAACGTGTCAAGAGGTTCTGGGCCTAAAGAAACACCATCATAAGGAATGGATCTCTATAGAAACACTGGACAAGATCAAAGAAAGGAAGAACAAGAAGGCAGCAATTAACAACAGCCGAACACGAGCAGAGAAAGTTCAAGCACAAGCTGAATACATAGAAGCAAACAAACAAGTGAAGAGGTGCATTAGAGCCGACAAGAAGAAATACGTGGAAGAACTAGCAACGACGGCAGAAAAAGCTGCTAGAGAAGGAAATATGAAACAGCTTTACGATACAACGAAGAAACTAGCAGGGAAATACAGTAAACCAGAGAGGCCGGTCAAAGACAAAGAAGGCAAGCCAATCACCGAAATTCAACATCAGCGTAACAGATGGGTGGAATACTTCGAGGAACTCCTGAATAGGCCGGCTCCAATGAATCCACCGGACATCGAAGCAGCACACATAGATCTTCCTATAGATGTCAACCCACCAACGACGGAAGAAATTAGAATGGCCGTCAGACAAATCAAGAACGGGAAAGCAGCAGGACCCGACAACATACCAGCTGAAGCACTGAAATCAGACATCGAAGCAACCACAAGCATGCTATACCTTCTATTCAAAAAGATTTGGGAGGAGGAACAAGTGCCAATGGACTGGAAAGAAGGACACCTCGTCAAGATTCCAAAGAAAGGAGATCTGAGCAAATGTGAAAACTACAGAGGCATTACACTACTGTCAATACCAGGGAAAGTCTTCAACAGAGTGTTGCTGAACCGTATGAAGGATGCAGTAGACGCCCAACTTCGAGATCAACAAGCTGGATTCCGTAAGGATCGGTCGTGCACAGACCAAATTGCAACACTACGGACCTGTTATAACGTGAAAATGATCTGCTGATTAAGGGTAGCGAATTATTGATCGGACCAAAGACGCACAAACACGTAGAACGACCTAGGGCTCTGATTGGTCTCGCTTCCCTATCTAACCCAGCCAGTTGAGTCCAGAACACAAGTTTCAGCCTCAGATTTATGAATCATATTTCAAACATACTTTGTTTATATACCAGTCAAGCAGACCACAACGTCCCATAAAATAGAAAATAACATTGTACAATACTGGCCAGTAGGAAAATGACACGTTAAACAAATATTCACCAATAAGATGATATCATTTCATGTCCAAGGATAACATTAGGTTTAACAGGATAATTCTTGGGATACTTTCCTGAATATCCCAACACCTCCCTTTTTTGGAGATACGGAGTTGATGTCCGGATTTTAAATTTCTTCCGCGTCTATCCCCCCCCCGCGAAATAATGTTGGGTCTTCATAAACCCAAATTACAATTAATTTGATTGTATTTAAAACATATTGCACAGGGAATCCAGTAAATCGATCAGATATTGAGGATAAACGCCATCCAATTTGAAGTCATCAGGGTTTAAATCTTTAGTAAGTAGTGGATCATTATGATAATCGGCGTCCAACAAAACTGTACCAGGTTCTTGGTTATTATTTGATGCGTGGAACACATTTTCTGGCAAAACAATGAGACCTCGTGAGCTGGATATGTTACTGTCTCCACATGCTGTTTCGGGGATGATAGAGTTTGACTCCATTACCGGGCATGTTTCTGGAATAGAAAGTACTGGACCACTGGGCGCATCATGGATGACTGTTTCGTTTGAAGTACAGTTCATCAAGGATTCAAGTAGGCTGCTGTCATTTTCCAGCTCACTGTGTATTTGAGATATCAATCCATCCACTTCCGTCGCGTCTTCATAGCATGAGTGATTTAGCAGCTGCGTGCGGAATTTGACTAATAAGTCCAAATGTCGTTCAAAGAGCAGCTGTAATCGATCGGAAGGGAGAGTCATTTTTTCGAATCAGCACCTGTGATGAAAATTACTGTATGACTAATGACCAATGTGGTTCAAGGACACTGATGACAATTTGGATACTGATTGGTTAAATAATTAGACTGGATTTCGTCCAATTACAGAATGACTTTGGATTGTATCTTTTCTTCACCCCGTCGCCAATTGTTATAACATGAAAATGATCTGCTGATTAAGGGTAGCGAATTATTGATCGCTAGTATGGGGTTGTGGAGACTATTAAGTTTTTTTTTAATTGAGATCTTGAACCAATTGATGTTAGACCATCACAATTGAAAACCCGGAAGCACTGGACGGCCGTTTCGTCCTATTGTGGGACTCCTCAGCAGTGCGCATCCACGATCCCGCGAGCGGGATTCGAACCCAGGGCCTTCGGTCTCGCGCGCGAACGCTTAACCAACTGGACCACTGAGCCGGCATCCAATGGTGATAGTTTTCTAACATCAACCAATCCACGAAATTGCGCACTGCTGAGGAGTCCCACAATAGGACGAAACGGCCGTCCAGTGCTTCCGGGTTTTCAATTGTGATGGTCTAACATCAATTGGTTCAAGATCTCAATTAAAACTTAATAGTCTCCACAACCCCATACTAGTAATCAACATGTGCTCACTAGTGACTAGCTTCGTGAGGGAATTCTCGGAGTTCTAGTGAGAAGCCGTGACCAGTGGAGCTAATCCTTGTCGGGTAGAGACAGTTATCTACTTAAAGACAATGGAAGTGGGTCGCGCAATTTCGTGGATTGGTTGATGTTAGAAACTATCACCATTGGATGCCGGCTCAGTGGTCCAGTTGGTTAAGCGTTCGCGCGCGAGACCGAAGGCCCTGGGTTCGAATCCCGCTCGCGGGATCGTGCATGCGCACTGCTGAGGAGTCCCACAATAGGACGAAACGGCCGTCCAGTGCTTCCGGGTTTTCAATTGTGATGGTCTAACATCAATTGGTTCAAGATCTCAATTAAAAAAAAAATTATTGATCGGACCAAAGACGCACAAACACGTAGAACGACCTAGGGCTCTGATTGGTCTCGCTTCCCTATCTAACCCAGCCAGTTGAGTCCAGAACACAAGTTTCAGCCTCAGATTTATGAATCATATTTCAAACATACTTTGTTTATATACCAGTCAAGCAGACCACAACGTCCCATAAAATAGAAAATAACATTGTACAATACTGGCCAGTAGGAAAATGACACGTTAAACAAATATTCACCAATAAGATGATATCATTTCATGTCCAAGGATAACATTAGGCTTAACAGGATAATTCTTGGGATATTTTCCTGAATATCCCAACAGGACCATCGTCGAACAATCAGTCGAGTGGAACTCATCACTATACATCAACTTCATTGATTATGAAAAGGCATTCGACAGTGTAGATAGGAGGACATTATGGAAACTTATTCGACACTACGGAGTTCCTGAGAAGATTGTCAACATTATCCGGAACTCATACGACGGACTACAGTGCAAAGTAGTGCATGGACGACAGCTGACAGATGCATTCCAAGTAAGGACTGGAGTCAGACAAGGCTGTTTACTCTCTCCCTTCCTCTTTCTTCTGGTGGTCGACTGGATTATGAAGACCTCGACATCTGAAGGAAAACACGGAATACAATGGACAGCTCAGAACCAATTAGACGATCTGGACTTCGCAGATGACCTAGCTCTTATATTACGTACACACGAACAGATGCAGATGAAGACAGCCAGTGTAGCAGCAGTCTCTGCATCAGTAGGCCTCAGCATACACAAAGGGAAAACCAAGATCCTCAAATTCAACACGCAGAACAGCAATCAAATCACTCTTGATGGCGAAACTCTGGAAGATGTAGAGTCCTTCACATACCTAGGAAGCATCATCGATGAACAAGGAGGTTCAGATGCAGACGTAAAGGCGAGGATCGGCAAAGCAAGGGTCGCATTCCTACAATTGAAGAACATATGGAACTCAAAACAACTTTCAACCAATATCAAAGTCAGAATCTTCAATACGAACGTCAAGGCAGTTCTACTGTATGGAGCTGAAACTTGGAGAACTACAACAACCACCATCAAGAAAGTACAAGTATTTATAAATAGCTGCCTACGCAAGATACTCAACATCCACTGGCCGGATACCATCAGCAATAGCCTTCTGTGGGAGAGAACAAACCAACTTCCAGCTGAAGAAGAAATTAGGAAAAGACGATGGAAATGGATAGGACATACATTACGCAAACCGTCAAACTGCATCACGAGGCAAGCCCTAACTTGGAACCCTGAAGGGAGGCGAAAAAGAGGAAGGCCAAAGAACACATTGCGTCGGATTATAGAAGCAGATATGAAAAGGATGAATTACAACTGGACGGAGCTAGAAAGGATTGCCCAGGACAGAGTTGGATGGAGAATGCTGGTGAGTGGCCTATGCTCCTTCACGAGGAGTAACAGGCGTAAGTAAGTATTATGGTAATCGATATACGAAGCCTAAGGAATTACCTGTATGCCAAGCCACTGCAAGTTATCTTAACTTAAGCAAATCTATCTACGTTACATCTTTAACTGAACTGTATCTCTTATCGGACTATTTCTGTTTGTTAATTTGTTGACTGCAAATCCCTCTCTCCTTTATTTCTTCATTTATGTGATGCATTTTTCTGTCGCAGTATTGTACCAGAAATTATGTGTATTAAATAAAAATAGAAAATTTGTTGCTGTTTGAAGAGTGGACGCTATTTAGTAGCGCACACAGATGTATGACATTACAAATGATCGAATCCAATATCTTTAGGTCGATAAAAGGTTTAACTATTTAAATTGTTGTGAAGGAATGCTTGAATGTGTATCATCACAGAGACTGGAGAAATGACGTTTATAATAGGTGCTTTGTTTATAGCTTCATAGTCTTTCTTCTTCTTACAGTTGCTTAAATAAGATTCATTTATGATGAAAATCAGTATTACTAAACCAAAATTCAATTATTTGCAATGATCATAGAAGACAGATTATTATCATCATTGGTAGTAGTGTAGATTTGAATTATTCACTGTTAACCATAATTCCTCTCTGTTCTGTAAAAGTTGTAACCAAATAGTTACGCTATAAAAATCCACATATGATGACTACATGTGAACAAAAACTGGTTGAAATCCTATTCTGAATTACAACAACAGAATACTTCAAATCTATATTGTAAACATCATACACGTTGGACGCATTCATCACTATTTGCACTCAGTAGCTCAGTGGTTAACAACACGTCGGGCGTTTCAAAGGAAAAGATAGCAGGATGTAGTATCAATGTGACAATTATTCATTTATTTATTTGAACATACAAATATTGGTACAAAGAGGCACCGAATATATATGCGCCACATAAGTCACGTGATTTGTGTGCGGAATGTGATACTGCACCGGGTGCCAGACAGAAGCAGTTGGTTTCCTTAGGGGCCCCCGACCTAAAGGTCTAATCCATAATGCACTGGAGCAACGTCGGGAGATGCAGTCTCATGGCAGCCAATGACCAGCAATTGGTTCGTACGCCATTTGTTCCCTCAGGATATGAATAGGAACATTGGGACACAAGTACATTCAGCTGATAAGTCCCAAGTAGGATGAAACGCACGTCCTATATTACACTGTCAGCCATAGTCAATTTATTCTATATGGTGAAAATAAGTAGAACTTCATTTAGCCCTACTGAGATTAGTATCATATACACTGATAGGTTACAAGAAAAAGAAAAGAAAAATAGAACAGAATAGAATATATAGAAGGTAAACATCTTACTTTACATTAACAGCTTGTAAATCAGCTCTCAGTAGTTGTTTGACTTCTTTCTCAATTTTAGGCATATCAACAAAACGTTTTCTACGCGTTTTACGAAATCGACGATGTAAGACATTTTTTAATGGTGGTGTTATCCCATGAAGAAATTGAAATTCTCGATTTTCATGACTAATAATTAAAATATGAGATGAAATGGAGTATATTGCGGTGGAATTAGTAAAATAAGGAGACCGGGGCGGGGAAATGGAGAGAAATACATTTGAGCATTAAAAATATCTAAATGATAATGATTACAATTAACAGGTCGTATTATACATATCAAGAACTACTCAAATGTTAGAATAACAGTCAATCATAATCAACATAGGGCCTGGAATGGATTTGCGCAAGGTATTATACCTTACACCAATACAATGAGAAGTAGAATTAACAAGACGACAAGAAAACATTAGCTATGAACAACAAATAATGTAGAATTTGGGACAAATATGCGTTAGCCTAATTTGTCATATCACATTAACACGACAAGATAAATTCACAAAATGAACAGCAAATGAGTCAAAATAGTAGTAGTGATAATAATGAAAAAGACTAAACATTGAGAATATGGTCCGAAGAAACGAAGTGGAAAGATATGCGTGAAGGAATACTGGGACTCAAAATTTAAAGGAAGATAAATAGTGAAGGCATCTACATTATTTTGATCGATTTTAGGAACTCCACTCGATGTTCCTAATCAGTGATCGCTGTTATTACGTGTACACTAGTTACATATTTCGAAACCAGAACCCTGACTCAGAATAACAGTCGATGACTTCATAGACAAAAGCTATATCTTGATTTGGTCACCCTTAACTTCCTTTCAACTTACTTCTATGCTGCAGAAGGAAAGGATAAGAATTAAGTTCATCTGTGTTGGAGACTGAAACAGGAGGAATACATTTTCCCTCAGAAACAAGTGGGAGTGAGGGATAAAAACTTACAAACAACACCTAATTTATAAAGAATACAACTACGACCAATTTCGCTGCATGTTATTTAACTAACAAATAGCAGATCCCAGTTTGTAGTCTACTATTTACTCTACTAGTTAACCTTTATACAATAATTTTGGTTCGAATTTTAATACGGGAGTGTGTACGTATGGTTAATGAATTGTATCATTAGTGAGTATGCAGAGAGATTTATCAGCACTCTTCCACAATAATAACAAAAACTCAAATTTATTAAACAAATCAGTTGTGTGAACGAGGTAACCTCGAGTACAGTTAGAGGGATGAGGATGGTTATCACTTCCCTGTTACTTACATTATGGCGACATAATTCCTTTGGAAAAACCTGAAAAGGAAAATGGGTTAGGGATGCCTTGACGAGCTGAAAGCGTGACCACAGAGTCTAATGCTTAATACACATGTCCAGCGATTACCTACTTTGACCTACAATATTATCCAGAAAACGAGTAAGTTAAAAAGTTGGGACAACTAAGCTACTAAGATACGACGTGACATTATAAAGTCAGTCAGTCAGTCAGTCAGGACCAGGCACATACATGCATCGGTCCAAGTTGCCATACCGCATTAGCACAATAAGATAAACACCAAATTCATAGGAGTAGTTAAGTCAATGGTGGTAATATATATGAAAGAAAGATTGCAATAAGGATATAGTACAGGAAGAAAGAATTGGTTCGTAGAAAGAAAGGTATAAAGTAGTTTTAATCTCACAGTATAATGGAAGACAAAGAGTGTATATACCGACACCATTGTGATCGATTCTGAGTCATGTCACACACAGTCTCCAACCACTGGTTACCATAGTCACACGGACACCAACCAAGTACTCTGCATCTACCAACATGGCCCAGATTAGAAGTTAGTGACTTCAAGCACTGATGCCATGTTTTGGTTTGGCCGCTCCTAATTCTATTCCAACCACCCCTTACACCAGTCAGTTTTGCACGTCGTGATAATCGGTGTTCAGGCATACGTAACACGTGGCCCAACCATCTCAGTTGATGAAGATTCACAACCTCATCAACTGATTTACCACCATTCCCTAATACCCTGCGTCTAACCTCACTATAACTTACCCGGTGATCCCAGCAGATGCGAGCAATATATCTAAGGCATCTGTGGTCAAATACTAGTAGCTTACGAGTATCTTCTACTCTTAATGACCACGTTTCGCGGCCGTCAATTGAAACAGAACGCGAACTGTCGTGCAGTTTACTCGTCCTTTAATTGATAGACGGATATCTCGCCTTCGCCATAGGTGACGTAAGTTGGCAAAAGCCAAACAAACTTTTCGAGTCCGTGCTGAGATTTTGTCACACACCAACCCATTAGGACTGATCACACTTCCAATATAAGTGGAGTTATCGACGCGTCCAACTACTTCACTCCCTATCCTTAGTTCAGGTGTTGACGCAGACCAGTCCTGAAGCAACAACTTGCATCTAGAGGGAGAGAAGCGCATTCCAAACATTCTGGCATTGTTGCTTAGTGCTACCAGAAGACTTTGCATTTTATCAGCGTCTTCACCAAACAGGACTATGTCATCTTCGTATTCTAAGTCGATAAGTGGACCACCTGGAAGGAGATCAATACCCGAGAATTCAGTAGACAAGAATGTTATTCCCATCAGTAAGTTTATGATGAAGTTAAACAAAAATGGAGAAATTGGACAGCCTTGACGGCACCACTTGAGGTTGCAAAGCAGATGACAGTTCGCCATAAGCTCTAAATTGACTAGTAGTGTTCGAGTAGAGAGCCTTTACAAAGTTTATGTACGTCTGTGGTACGCCTTTCAATGACAGACACTGCCACAGAATCTTGTGGTCTACGGAGTCAAATGGGAAAAGTGAGAACTCGGGATCGAGGTACGAAGCTGTGCTAAATCTCATGATGTTTATGACTAACCAATTGACTATAATCGAGTAACCACTAGTTTGTCAATATTCTAACGTCCAAACCAGTCAGTCATACGCAACGTATAATCTGACATAAGTGTACATCTATTCAACTTCTCATTAGCCCGTTAGCACAGTGAGATGAAATAGGGAAAATCATAGAGTAGTAAAGGTAGTAATAGAATGACTTATTATGGAAAAGGTTAGGTATGTAAGATACAGTTTTAGATAATATAAATTAGAGAAACAAAAAATATTCGCAAGGAATTTGAAAACTTAAGATTTAATGGAAGACGTGGTGAGTCGTTGTGAACGATTTTGAGCCATGTCGACTCGTGTCTAACCACCTGTCACGATAATCTTGCGGACCCCAACTAGGTAGTCTGCATCTACCTATATAGTCCAGTCCAACGCTCAGTGTCTTCATGGACTAATTCCATCTCTTAGTTTGGCCGCCTCAAGCTTTATTCAAGCCTACTTTCACACCACTCATCATCGCGCATCAAAGCAGTCAGTAAAGGAGGTACGTAATAAATCGCCCAACCATCCAGTAGATAGGGTCTCATTATTTCGTCAATCGGCCCACCATTCTTAGTTTGTACTCTGAGTCTAACCTCAAAATCGTTAAACTAACCGTTCCATAAAAATATATACGAGAAATGGTCCGAAGACGCCTATGGTTATACTACGGACCTATGAATAACCTCTTTTTTAGTGGATAATCTTCAGACCGATAAAGTAGGATGGAGTGAATCGCAACAACACATTAGTTCATTAGTTGGTAAACATATATCGCGTCTACACTATAAGTGACGCTAGTTGGTAAAAGCCAACTGAGCTTCTTGAAATATCTATTTAAAACAAATGAAATATTCTTTGAGTAGATAGTACGGTGACTTTGTGAGGTTGTAAAATCTTGATACGCTAGACTAACTAGACATTCCAGTTTAAGGCCAAATGGAAAGTGAGAGATAATTACGAATGTAACCTACTGGTCAATACTTGATTTAGCTTCTGATTGAGAATCTGGTTTAATTTCTGAGGATGACAGATATATAGGCAGTCTGGGCAATCATATAGTAAGCGTGTATATCAGCCGCAAACTCGGACGACCATAGAACATTATAAATCCTCAAATAGTATGTTCCAGGAAAAAAATCATTGCTAATATTCTTGTAATAATTCTCAGATGATTTTCGTCCGGCTAACTATTAATGTATTTTCATTCGTAATAATCATTTTATTGTGTTTTTTTTCAAATATTTGTTTAGTATGACACTCACCAAATAAAAATCACTAAATCTAATCGGTATATACTTTAATGAGTTTAAATATTAATTAGTTTTTCTTCAATATATCAGTGAAATTTCTAAATAGTTCTGGAATTCTGTCCCCAGTTAGCGTATACGGAAGAAGAGGAAAGGAAACAGTCTCGTTCATTCCTATTGAAGCCGGATTTTTAAATTAGTAGCTTAATCCAAAGAAATATCAGATTACAAATCAGCTTCATATACTGGCAAATCTTTTGTTCCATTGTGTCGTTGTCCGATTCTTCCACGGATATATACACTTACTACATGTGAACTCAATCAGCTACATAAGTGAAAAACCAGGAGTGAGTCAAAAGCTTTTATTGGCTAACCGAATTGAATCTACATATACAACTCATTCGTAAATATAAATACATATCCATCGGAAAATAAAGACAGATTTTCAGCCAGTAGTGTAAGTCTGTTTTCCCATGAAGTTAAACCAAATCCTGATCAATCTATGACCTGCTAACAGTGATTTCCCCCGTACATCAAAATGATTTATTTATTTATTTATCTTAACACACAGATATTGGTACAAGGAAGCACCAAATATATATGCGCCACATAAATTTCATTTGATATGTGCGAGGGCTGTGATACTGACCGGGTGCCCAAATCGAAGCAGGTGGTTTTCTTAGGGGCTACACCCGAAGCCTTCGACCTGAAGGTCTGATCCAAAAGGCAGTGGAGCATCGTAAGGAGATGCAGTCCCATGGTAGCCAATGTCCAACGATTGGTTCATACGCCATTTGTTCCTTCAGAATCCTGGAGCCCATGTGCACTGTTGGTTTGGAATTGTGGTTTTCCAACTTCCCTAGGTGGACTCTGCATGTCCACCAACCCGGTTAAAGAGCCGGACATTCGCTTTTCGTCCTCTCAGTTTTGTAAACAACACCGGTGCCACGAGAAGGCAGTGAGTAGGACTTCCTTGGCAGATGCTATATACGCGTGGCCATGTGAGAGCATTTCGAGAGGGAGAGCGGACTCTCCCCACTCTAAGCCGTACCAGGGCATTTGGAATGAATAACATCTTCCCAAAAAACAAACGCTAAACGTAGTGAAAATACATATTGACCTCATTAAAATAAATAACATTGACTCTTAGTAATTTGAAATTTCCAATTCATACTTAACAACGTAAGTCCATAAGGGAATTTTATGAAAATTACTTTAAAAAAGGAAAAAAAACACTGAATATTTAGGGTAGGTGTACGACAACCTAAACAGAAGTAAGGATTTAAATTATCTTCAATACAGATTAGTATAAGTTGATTCATTAATAAGACACCAATTATATGTTCAGGCATTAAAATGTTTACCTAATATCAAATGTTTTATTGCGTGAACCAGGACGATTGTCTAAATATGCAGCAGTCCCACGTAGTGGACCAGTTTCATCACCTTGAGTACAAATCATCATTTGACAGATATTGGCTGTTTTGTAGAAATTCTTTTTATCTGTAGTCTTCAAGGATTCTATTATGCATGGGAGATCCATAATCTGACCTTGGTAAACTTGACCATTATACCGAACAATTGTATGTCGCATATCAGGTTTGAATTCTACGGTAAAATTTTCCTGAGAAAAATTTTAAAAATATATTTACTTGTGATTTACTGAGAGAAATAACAAAAGAGATCAAACCTGCTGAGTAAATAGTAACAATGAAAAACGCGATACAAAATTGCACTGATCCGATTTATTCAACTGCAATCAGTCGGTCAGTTATAAGCTACGTACAAACCCGGATTTATGTACACCAGGTCAAGTTGCTACATTAAATTAGCGCGAGATGAAATTATCAACACAAATCCTAGGGTAGCAGAACTAGTAACATTATCAATGGCAGTAAAAATAAACGAAGACGATACGATTTTAGAAATGATGAAATACAATAGTGAAGGAGTATACGATGATTTCGAAGCTCAGTATCTAAAGGAAATTAAAGATTAGATGTATTCGTAACAATGCAAGTGCTCCTGATCTATGTCACCAAATGTCCCAAACCATTAGTAACGATAATTGAGGGGACTCTGATTCGAAAATATGCACTCATCCACACGGTTGTATCTACCAGTCAATAATTTTACGGGTTAGTCCCGCGCAGCAGTTTGTTGCTCCTTAACTTTCCTCCGACACTTCCGCACAACTTCGTCAACTGATTTGTCATACTCTGCATCTAACCTCATTATTCCTTGCCCGGCAGTCCCAGAATAAACGAGCAATGCTTTAAAACGCATCTATGACCAAATACTAGTAACCAAGGTATATTTCCCCTCTTTTTCTGGAAGTCACGTTTCGAACTGCTAACATATAACGGAGCAAACTACTGAGCAGTATACTCGTCCTTTGCTCGGAAGGTCATATCAGCTACTAAACTTCACACTAGGGCGATGAGAGCGAATAAAAATAATGAAAAGGATTGAAACCTACTGACATTAATATTATCAAAAAAAGAATACGTGCGAAAAGGTTAGCAAATTTATAAAGTAACGTGGTATTCAATAGTAAGAAGGAAATAAGGGATATTTGAGTTACCATGAATCATCATTTGACCTATCACCTTTGTGTAGAAAAATACTGTAAACAACGATAGTGCTTAATTGATGGATTCCCTACACTCCCAAACTTTATAATATCAAATTTTCGATACTGTAGTCACGATATCTTTTATGGTCGGATAGAACTACCAGAATAAATGACAACAGTAAACGTCTTACAACAAGCTCAGCTAACTTCAGTACAAACCTTAGATTTCCGCATATAATAATCGAAAATCCACCCCCAAGATGGGTTTTATAATCAGTATACTGTAGATATCATCTTATTGTTATTTATTTATTTATTTATTTAAACACATAAACATTGATACAAGGAGGCACCAAATCCATATGCGCCACATAAATCATTCGATTGTGTGAGGGTTGAGATACTGCCCAGGTGCCCAGACCGTGTGATAACAATCAATACTTTCATCACAGAGATGACCGCCGTTATTCATTAAAATAGTAGCAACGCACAAAAGTGCACCCATGTTTTGTAAGTAAAGTGCCCATATGAATAAAAAGAAATATATACGTTAACAGAGGAAACGAACGGCTCAGTTTAGTTAACGCTTTTGTTGATACAGGTTGCAAACTTGTCAGTTGACTATTGTTCTTCAACTGTTTATTGCTCAATAGTGTTTACTCAGTAGTTTATGTGTTGTAAATGTTCTTAAGATAACTAAATATAAGCATTATATATCCTTCACCCTCAACAGTTATGCCCTACTACCGTAGGTTAACAAGGAACAGAATGGTAAGCAGTACACTAGACTTATGTAATAGCTCTGAGGAACTTCCGTTTTTTTTTACCGAAAATGGAAATAGTAACGTATCACTAGTTTCAAAAATTGCTCATGTTATTCAGATATAACTATCGGATGGGTGCTACCTTCTCAAGTTTTACGTAAAGCAACAAAACAATGGTAAATACTGTATTAAGATTACACAGAATATTTGCCTGTTCCTGAACTATGATCAGTCAAAATATCCGTAGGGTCACAAGGCTTAGTTTGACTAAAGCAGAAAAATTGGAGGGACTAGAAAAAACGGTGAGACTATAATTTATGGACAACCTTTGAGCAACGCTAAAGAGACCTTGAGAATGTCCACCTACATACTAAGGCTAAATGAGGATTATCCCGACCGTAACTGCTACCTTGACGCGGTGGTCCGGCTTGCCTATCGTGATGACCTAACCGAGCTATATTGGCTGGAACATATGTTCCTGTATGTTCTACCATGCTAGGCAGGTCGATTGGAGAACGCTAAGACTAAAAGCAGCAACTCAAGGTCTGAGGGCGAAGTCGTACTGCTGACTGTAGAGCGGTATAACAGCAGTAAGGTGTTTCCCTCGGACAACCAGCAACTGCAGCGATGCTGCCTTCTCACAAGGAAGGAAGGGGTTAGAAAAGGTTGACCCTAAAAATGTCACATCTCACGGATTTCCGTTTCCGAAGGCAAGGCCCTTTGAAGAACGGAGCTAACACATTAAAAACCTGCGCAACCGGTCTCAAGCAGTTGTCCCTTGGGCTCTGCGGTCACGCTCCCAGGTCGTTAAGACCAACATTAATCCAACTTCCTTTTCAGGTTCCTTAAGTAATACCCCTCCATGGTGGGGGTAGCCCTCATACCCGTAACAGCACACGAGACCAAGTTGGTCACATTCAAATCCTTCCTACACCTCCTAATACCTCTCTTATCTCCATGACTAACCCTCCTCACGTCTCTTTATCACCTCGCACCGCTAGGGCAAACGATTCGAGTACGTGGAACGCCATTCCTGGTCTCCTGAAACCACGCTCTAAACTACACGTAGGAGCTTTTAACGTACGAACACTTTGCCAAATAGGACAGCAGGCTTCCTTAGCTAAAACTTTAGAATCTCGCGCCATCGATGTGTGCTGCGTCTCCGAAACGCGCATACAGGATCCGAGTAGCGTCATTCATTTGACCTCACCATGCCAAAATAAAGAACCGACTCGATTTACACTTCGTGTATCTGGAAGCCCTGATTCTGCTTCCCGTGGCCTCGCCGGCGTAGGTATAGCATTGAGTCCTAGGGCAGAACTAGCTCTCTTAGAGTGGATCCCAATAGACAGTCGTTTGTGCGCTGTCCGACTGAACGGAACAGTAAGAATCCGGAAAGATAGGGACACTCGTCGTTGCCTCTTCGTCGTCTCTGCCTATTCTCCCACTGACTGCAGCTCAGATGATGTAAAAGATGAGTTTTACAGAAAGCTTTCGGACCTTCTCCGAAAAGCTAGGCGCTCGGATGTAGTAATAGTGGCCGGTGACTTTAATGCTCAAGTAGGTAAACTAAGTGAAAGGGAAAGACACCTAGGTGGATCTTATGGTGTCGTGGCTCAAAGAACAGATAATGGCGACCGTCTGTTGCAGCTATGCTCAGATAACCGCCTGTTCCTTGCAAATACTAACTTTAAGCATAAGGAAAAACATCTTTTAACATGGCGACCCCCTAATTCGTCCCAACGTTGGACCCAAATAGATCACATCGCTATCAGCCACCGATGGAGGGGCTCGATAGAAGACTGTCGCTCATTCTGGAGCACATGCCTAGATTCAGATCATGCTCTAGTGCGAGCGCGTATTTGCTTGCGTCTTACTGGACGTAGGAAAGACGCTGCAAGGAAACCTCTTAGGGCCTACTTAATGATAGTCAAGCTAAGAGTATATTTCAGGAACAACTAGGAAAACAGTTAGGCAGCCATGTATGTGATGCCCACCCCGATGCAGCATGGAATGATATCCGAAAAGCTGTGGAAACAGCAGTGATATCTGCTAGTAAGGTAAACCAGAAGGTTAGGGAGCAACACTGGATCTCAGCAGCATCTATAGCACTGATAGATGCTCGGAAACTCATTCCACCTGGCTCTGAACATAATGAAGAGCGGAGTCAGCTTAAGCGCAAGCTGACAAGAAGTCTACGCAATGATCGCGAACAGTGGTGGGTAGCGAAAGCAAGAGAGATGGAAAAGGCAGCGGCAATAGGTAATAGCAGACAATTGTTCAGACTCGTTAAGGAAACCGGAATTAGGAACCCGACCGTTAGCGAAACAATCTCAGAGAAAGATGGACATATTATTCATTCTCAATCCAGGAGATTGGATCGATGGGCAGAACACTTTAGGGATCAGTTCAACTGGCCTTCAGCCACACTTCGGTTTCCCACGATCTCCAGTCAACCTGAATGGCAAGTTAATGTAGGTCCTCCGTCCCTTTACGAAGTTGAAAAAGCCATAGGAAATCTGAAACGAGGGAGAGCAGCAGGCCCTGACAGGTTTACTCCTGAGATTTTTAAGGATGGTGGTCCAGTATTAGCAATGAGATTAACCGAGGTCTTAGGTAGAATTTGGGAACTGGACGTAATCCCATCTGACTGGTCTCAATCACTGATTGTGCCAGTCTATAAGAAAGGACAAAAGTCCTCTTGTGACAATCACAGAGGAATCAGTTTGACTAATATAGTGTCTAAAATATTAGCTTCAATAATACTTCGACGCCTAACAAAGCTCGTGAAGAGCAGACTAGAGAAAACCAGGCTGGTTTTCGACCTGGACGTGGTTGTATAGATCAGATATTCACACTACGTCAGGTTCTAGAACACAGACACACATTCAGACGCCCCACAATGGTAGTATTTCTCGACCTTAAGGCGGCATTCGACTTTGTTGATCGTGAGGTTCTATGGCAGTGTTTGTCACTGAAAGGAGTACCAAAGAAGTACATTAACCTTATAAAGGCTCTCTACTCGAACACAACTGGTAGAGTGAGAGCTTATGGCGAACTGTCATCAGAATTGATTACCTCAAGTGGTGTTCGTCAGGGCTGTCCACTCTCCATTCTTGTTCAACTTTGTCATTGACGTACTTTTAGAGATAACACTTTCCTCATCTAAATTTCTAGGGGTTGAACTTCTACCGGGAGGTTCACTTGTTGACTTAGAATATGCCGATGACATAGTTTTGTTTGGTGAAGACGCTGACAAAATGCAGAGTCTTCTGACCACTCTAAGCAACAATGCAAGCATGTTCGGGATGCGATTCTCCCCCTCGAAATGCAAAATGTTGCTTCAGGATTGGGTTACATCGACACCCGAACTAGTGATAGGGAGTGAAGTAATTGAGTGTGTCGACCGCTTCACTTATCTTGGAAGTCTCATCAGCCCTTGTGGTCTGGTGTGTGACGAAATCTCAGCACGGATACAGAAGGCTCGACTAGCTTTTGCCAACTTGCGTCATTTATGGCGTAGGCGAGATATCCGTCTATCAACCAAAGGACGGGTTTACTGCGCAGCAGTTCGTTCCGTCCTACTTTATGGCAGTGAAACATGGCCGGTAAGAGTAGAGGATATTCGTAGGTTACTAGTATTTGATCATAGGTGTCTTCGAAACATTGCTCGTATATGCTGGGACCATCGAGTAAGTAACGCAGTTGTTAGGAAATGAGTACTAGGTAAGGATGGCAAATCTATTGATGGAGTAGTGAAACCTCATCATTTGAAATGGCTGGGACATGCGATAATTATGCTGAAACATCGACTGCCTCGACGTGCTATGCTCAGTGGTATAGGAGTAGGTTGGAAGAAAGATAGGGGCGGCTAGACCAATACATGACACGAATCCATGAAGTCATTGACAAGTGGACTGAGTCATGTTCGTAGGTGTAGACTACCTGGTTGGGATCCACGAGATGATAGCAACCGATGGTAAGAGACCTTGAATGGTATGGCTCAAAATAGTTTACAATGGTGCAGGTGCATCCACAATTTGTGTTCTCCTAAATTCTAATATACTGAATTCTTCATGTCCTTTAATTTCTTTCCAAGTTTATTTCACTGGATTATACTCCCTGAATAACATATACCAACCTTAATATTTCCAATTAGTGCTTATAATCTTACTAGTTCTACCACTACAGGATTTGAATGTACAACTGCATCTCTGTGATAACGTGGTATGGCAACTAGAACTGATGCACGAACGTATGAAGATCCACGTTGTTACTGACGGACTGACTGAAATGAGGATTATAAACCAGCTTGAGGATTTAGGACTAATATTTACAATTGATGGTTAGGGTTAAGAATCAGATATAGATTTTCCATCACCAACTGACATCAGCTATAAAGCCAAAACTCTATTTAGCCAAATGGATGAGTGAATTTTGCGCCAAAACTCAAGATCCGTTATCTAAGATCTGATTGGTTCGTCCATCAATTATAGTCTCGCCGAGAAAAGTTTTTCATTGAAAATACAGACAAAGCGGTAACCAAATATTTCGGATGAGTTGACGGTAAAATTTCAGAGTTCGGTTCCATAAATGGATTGTACAGTGGCCCGCCCGATGACCACTTCCTTAGAAATATTCTTGCCAAATACAAGGATTATAATCCAGACAAGTCCTCATATATGAGGACTTGTCTGGTGAAAACGCAAAATGTAGGCAACAACTTTCGAATAATTTAATACGAAACGAGAGCATAAAATATAGGAAAAACAAACAAGAAACCTAAGGAATGTGATAGAACGACTCCAAATGTTATTCACGGTAAACCACTCACATACATGAGTGGCGATATCATCATAACATACAGATATAGCAATCAAACGAATAGTGCAGAAATTCGGATCTAGTAAGATATTAAAAGGAGTATAAAGGCTAGAATAAAAAGCCAAAATAACCATCCACAAACATTTGCAAATGTTTGTGGATAAGATTTTAAAAAATTAATAAGCAATTTTTCAACAAACCTTGAAAGGTATGCCAGCATCGATATCGGCTGCCAGATTTTGAGCAGCAACTGTGTCTGTCATCCGAAGGATGAACTGTTGTTCTAAATCATAGTTAGTATCTAAAGGCAGTTTTGCATTCATCCTTGGGATGTAGCCGATATATTATACAGCGCTCTCTACATTCAATATCCAATACTGTAGCGCGAGCGTCTTAAGGTGCATAACAGTAAATGAACCTCAAAAATAAATATTTCAGTGAGTCTTCAGCATAATGGCTCGTTTTAGTAGTTTTATTGGACACACCCTGGCTGAAAACACTTGGTCAAGTGTTCAGACCTGACGACCACTTTTTACGCGATGTTACTTAATCATTGGGACTACTAGCCAGCTTGTGTAAGACACTTCTCAGCATTTCGCCAAACTTCCACATGCATTTTTGAACTCATTCCTCCCTGATTTATGGTTTGGTGGGTTGGTATCCTACGATTTTAAACGCGTTACAAATAAAAGCCTTATCAAAGCCCAAATGTCTAAAACATCTTTACAAGCTACTTTGTTTACAGGCCTTAAGATCTGGGTAAAATTCAACAGAATACAAATGCAAATCGTTTCTCCGGAAAAACCACGGTGTAAATTCTAGCAAATCGAATATCTTTTAGTAACATGCCGGTTTCTTGATCTTAAAATGAAGTCACCGTGCGTCGTCTCTGATTTCTCTCATTTCCTAAGCAGATTCTTTTAAGACCATGATTTCTTCATGGAACTTCGAACACTATGTAGTTTGTTAACTGTCCTCACCGGATGGGTTTCTTTTTAACGTAATTCTCGTGGCTTTAAATGTACTCTATGAGATTTCTTACTGTATGAATTGAAAGTCTGCTTCACTCCTGATTGTACCCGAGCAATATTATGATATCTCAGCATATTCCGTCTAAGCTTTAAGACCACGTATGATACTGATTGGTTATCTTTTAGCTTAGGGACGAGGAATCCGGTAAGCCAGGTGTTTTTGCGCGCATATTGACGCTGATCTTTTGTGTCTTTATTTATCACCTATTAACAGCCTTTTTTTCCGTCACACGTCAATTTTCGTAATGTTTGTGCTTGGTACATAGCTTTTACTCCAGTTTATTGGTAGTTTGACGTATTTATTGCTCACAACCTGAGTGAATGTTTGGTCAGTCTAATGTGGTTATTTGTAACAATACCAACTCAAGCATGTAAAACTCATCATTTTTCAAGTAAAAAAATTGATTACAAATTGAGTTTTCCGGACAATATGCTTTAAAACCTTTAACATCTGGTTCACCTTGATTATGGTGATGATGAACATGGATGTTGGTAGTTGTTTATGAAATGTAGGTAGAAGCAATTAAGCGTTAATCTATTTATGAATATTATATAACTCGCTAATTCTTAGCCATAAACAGCCATATCCACTATGAGTATCATCGTTTTGTACTGAAAGGACATATTATTATGTAACGCATCTGAGAAGAATTATGTGAGTAGCAGTTGACGTTGATAGTCTTTTCCATCTGCTTTCTGAACGTATGGCGGAAAAGTGTATAGCACCACTGGAAGTGCCACATAAAGTAGTCACAAAGTAGTCATAAGTAAAACGATGTGTGTTTCTTTTGAGCATGGTGACAAAACCATTTTGTAGTTAATACTGATTTATGATGTGTCTGTTGTACGGTTTACGAATAAGTTTCTGTAAACAGAATCCGCAATCACTGACCAAATTATGAACAAAGTTATAATGCATATTGTCGAGTTATATCTAAATAGTGCTTGCCAATTTTTTTGTTGATATCAAATGTCTAGGTGAAATAGTAGAATTGTTGGAAAATGAAGAGCGCTGTTTACATGAAATAAGAAACTTATAGGTTATTTGTAGCATGCTAGTGAGGTCAAAAATAGACTGAAATCAGAGTTTTACGCAGAAGTGAACCGTAAAACGAATAACATTTCATTCACTTTCGTAATGATGGTAGTATCGAACTTGGATGTTCATAGCTGCCTGTAAAATATAGGTTGAAGCAAGGAACTGTGTATAACATTACTATAAGTGCCACATTAATGAGTCACATTTTCTTCATAAGTGGAACAAGTGTGCATGTTGTGAGCATAGTAAATAGAGCAAGTTGTAATTAACACTAATTTATGATGTGTCTGTTATAAAGATTACTAATTAATTTCTATTAATGAAATCCGAAATCTCTAATGAATAGCACTACTTACAAGAGACTTATAGGTACATTCTGTTACCTGCTGTTTGATTGACTTATTGAATTTGATGCCGATAACAAAGTCTAATGGTTTGTCTCAAGACCGATTTGTTGTTTTTCGGAATTGTATGAAGCTCATGGAAGATCATGTGGAAAACCAGTTTACAAGTTTACGATAACTGTGTTTAATATTGCCTACTGCCATGTTCATTCATCTAATGAATTATGTAAATATAATCCACAGCGGCCTGCTTGAGCATCTGGGCTACCTGTTCCTGCCATCTGGATGTTTCAACAAGTGATCTATTTTTGTTTGTTTTAATATATGATTATGTTTATTAATCGCATAACCTATTCTGCTGCGTTTCTGAAAAGTGTACAACCTTTCGTTGTCAAAGTTACAAAACACTCAATAAGAGACTATGTGATTGCTGGCAATATACAACGAAAAGAATGTACATTTGTGGAGATAGACCTGACAAGCTTATTTTGTAAATAGTTTTTAATATTATTTGTATTTATTTTGTCAATTTCCCACTGCATGTACATTTATCATTAAATGATTGTACCTGTTGTTTAAGTCATTGACCTTGAACACACTTTCCGTTGAGCTACTACATAGCGTGATATATGCTTGCCGACTAACAAATACATTACTACTCTCGCATTCCTCGTTCTATTTCCATTTGTGATTGAGTTAACGGAAGTCTAAATCAAATACTATCTACATTTATAGACTGTAATCGGAATATATCACATCCTACGTTGGACTATATCGCTAGAGAGTTCGCCAACCTGCTCAGAGTCATCAAGCATTTATAATTGTGGATTTACATTACTGGACCTAATCAGAACACGCAACGTTTGGGCAATTTAAGTAACGTCCCTAATTTTTATTGTATTTGTAACAGTTAACTGTATATATATTAATATTACTATTTATCTTTAGTAACTTTGTTTATACTTTTTGCGTTCATATTTGTCTGGTCCACCACAATTATTTGGTGAGCCTCGGTTTTTTTTTATAGACATTTACTATATATATCTACATATTATTATTATTATTACTTCGCACGACACCATTTTTTTTGTTTATGTCATTATGAACTCTCCGGGTAAACTTATCGATATAGATAGTTCACCGACCAACCTTCTAAACTCTCCACAACCAGAGGATAATGCTTTGAACTCGATCAACGCTATCTCAGAGTTAAGATTACCAACGTACTGTATTAATAATCCCAGAGTCTGGTTTGCTCAAATTGAAGCTTTATTCATGGCTAGAGGCATAAGATCCCAGGCATCAAAGTATGCATACGTAGTCGGCGCACTTCCTATCGAGATTGCCGCTGAAGTTGGTGATTTAATCGATCACGTGCCAGAATCTGAACCATATGATAAGATAAAAGCAGCAGTTATTCAACGCACCACGGTCTCAGATGAGAAAAGGCTACAACAGTTGTTAACATCTTGTGACTTGGGTGATAAAAGACCCTCGCAACTTCTCCGCCACATGAAACAACTCGCCGGTCCATACAAGCTAGACGAAGCCCTCCTAAAGCAAATGTGGTTTCAAAGATTACCACACAGCGTTCGACAAATTCTCAGTGTTTCAGGGAAATCCGTCGCACTTGATGACTTAGCCGACATGGCAGATAAAATGATGGAAGTATACCACGACAATCACTGTGTGAACTCATTGCAACCACCTGGATCAACAGATATTAGCTGTTTAGCCTCCTTTCAAAAGCAGTTAACACAATTAACGAGCCAGCTGGCGTCACTTCAATCGACCATAGCAACCATCCAAACTAGACAATCGAGATCCCCCTCCAGACGAAGATCTTTTTCTAGACAACGGTCTCGGTCACCGAAGCGAACATCTGATGTTTGTTGGTACCACCAAAAATACGGCACCAAAGCACGGCGTTGTACACGACCGTGCACATTTTCTGCGTCTGACACAGAAAATCAGGGAAACGACCCGGCCAGACAGTGATGGCGGCGCCTGTTTCTGGCCACTACCCGAGCCGTCTATTTCATGTCAGGGATCGAATTTCGGGCTCAGATTTTTTGGTCGATACAGGAGCCGAAATCAGCATTATCCCATTACACCTCTCTCAACGACGGCACCCTCAGAGTACTAAATTGTCTCTAGTCGCAGCCAATAACACAGTCATTAAAACTTATGGCGAACAATCACTTATTTTAGATCTCGGTCTCCGGAGACGTTTCACATGGGTTTTCATCGTAGCTGAAATCAAACAACCCATTATCGGGGCCGATTTTCTCGGTGCTTACAACCTACTTGTAGATATGGCAAAAAAGAAACTAATCGACAAAAACACAAGCTTACAGGTCAGTGGCACAACTCTCTCCAGTTACGAAATTCATGGAGTCCGAATGTTAAGACCTGAAAACAAAATTTTCACCGATATCCTGTCGAAGTATGAAAGTATAACCAGAGCTGATTACCAAAACGAATGCTCCACACATCATGTCCAACACAGTATTACTACTACAGGACCACCTATTCGCGCCAGGGCGAGAAGACTCCATCCAAACAAGTTGCAGTTCGCTAAGAGAGAATTCGAACATATGATGCAACTTGGGATAATCAGACAATCTAACAGTCCTTGGGCCTCGCCGCTGCATATGGTTCCCAAGAAAGATCAAGACTGGCGCCCATGTGGAGATTATCGCCGATTGAATAACCAGACTATCCCAGACCGGTATCCGATCCCTCACCTGCATGATTTTTCTTTAAATCTACATGGAAAGCAGATTTTTTCAAAGTTAGATCTAGTCCGAGCATACCACCAAATACCGATGGCACCTGAGGATATCGAGAAAACAGCTGTAATCACACCTTTTGGCTTGTTTGAATTCTTGAGGATGCCTTTCGGACTAAAAAACGCCGCTCAAACCTTCCAGAGATTTATGGACGAAGTAACTAGAGGTCTGGATTTCGTATTTGTCTATATCGACGATGTTTTAATCGCTAGTTCTTCCATTGACGAACATGTTCAACACCTACACACGCTTTTTGAACGTTTCAAAAGTTATGGTGTTGTAATCAACCCTTCGAAGTGTATATTTGGCGCCTCATCTCTGGAATTCCTGGGACACCACATTGATTCCCAAGGAATTAAACCGCTTGAAGAGAAAGTCAAAGCCATCTCCAGCTATCCAGAACCAACCTCAGTAAAATCACTACGCCGTTTTCTTGGAACATGTAATTTTTATCGACGATTTCTACCAAATTGTGCCGACGTACTACAGCCATTGACAGATTTACTGAAAAACGATAAATCAAGTACCAAGAAAGAAAAGAACCAAATATTCAAGTTACCTTCCGATGCCAAAGTAGCATTTGAAAAAGCTAAATCCATGATTGCTAATGCTACCATGCTCCAACACCTAAATACTGACCCCACAACACTGTTGATCCTGTGCACGGATGCTTCACAAAAAGCCGTCGGGGCAGTATTACAACAGCGGGTAAACAACAAGATTACCCCCATTGCCTTTTTCTCCAAGAGATTATCGCCAGCACAAGAACGTTATAGCACCTTCGGACGCGAACTTCTAGCTATGTACTTAGCTGTAAAACACTTCAACTTCCTCCTTCAGGGACGCGATTTCACCATTATGACTGATCATAAACCACTTTGCTATTCTTTCAATACGACCTACGACAAACATTCTCCACGGGAAGCACGACAACTGGATTACATCTCCCAGTTTACGACAGATATCCAATTTGTCAAAGGAAATACCAACGTCGTAGCTGACGCATTGTCACGTAAGGACGTAAATACCTTGTTACGTAAACAAGACATCGATCTAGAAACCATCGCAAAACTACAAGTAGACGATGCAGATTTGAAGGTCTGCCAGGAGAAGTCTAACTTGAACCTTAAACCAGTACCCATCCCTTTCTCAAATACATCTATCATTTGCGATGTTTCAACGGGTAACAATCGCCCTTTCGTACCACTAGCATGTCGTCGACAGGTATTTCGTCAACTGCATGACCTTTCTCACCCAGGAATCAGAGCCACAATCAAATTGGTTACTGAGCGTTTTGTGTGGCCAAAAATCAATTCAGATATAAAACGATGGACGCGAAGCTGCCTACAATGTCAACGCAGCAAGATTCAGAACCACACGATCAGTCCAGTTGGCAAGTATCCCCTGCCGGAAAAACGTTTTCAGCATATCCACTTAGACATAGTTGGTCCATTGCCACCATCTAATTCATTCACGCACATTCTCACTGCGGTGGACAGGTTCACAAGATGGGCCATAGCATGCCCTATTGCTGATACTTCTGCAGAAACAGTAGCCGGCGTATTCCTTGACCGTTGGATAGCGAATTACGGAGTACCTTCTATCGTCACTACCGACCGTGGTCCCCAGTTTCAGTCTATCTTATTTCAGGAATTCACAAGACTTCTGGGCGTGAACCACATCAAAACAACAGCCTACCACCCAGCAGCTAACGGCTTGGTCGAAAGATTTCACCGCCAATTGAAAAGCTCGCTGATGGCACAAGATGATACGACAAAATGGAGTGACGCATTACCACTTGTACTCCTGGGTATCCGTTCAACTATAAAGGAAGATATAGGTTGTACAGCCGCTGAGCTAGTTTACGGTACAACCCTTACATTACCAGGTCAACTAGTGGACCCAAACACTTTAACACCAACGGACCCAAGTCGTTTTGCTAGCCAACTGCTGCAAACCATGCAACGAATCAAAGCCATACCGCCTCGCGAACATAACAATCGAATACAACTCAACAGAAATCTAGAAACATGCAAATTTGTCTTTGTTCGAGTTGATGCTGTTAAAAAGCCATTGAAACAACCATATGAAGGACCATATCAAGTAATTAAAAGAACGACCAAACACTTCATAATCAACAAGTGTGGAAAGAAAGAGACTATTGCTATCGATAGAATAAAGCCTGCTTTCTATGAAGCACAGCACGACAAAGAACATACTACTTCACCGAACCAACCCCGTCCAGCAACCACCACTACAGCAGACATGGAAGAAAAACTGAGTATCAAACCTACTTGCTTAACGCGCTCAGGCAGAGCTGTAAAAAAACCCAAACGCTATGTACATTTCGCCGAATAAAAAAAAATCTAAACAAACAATTACTGATGTACTATACCATTATACTCACCCGATTTTTCCCAACAAAATCTATGATTTTTTTTACAGTGTACATAGTTAACCATATTTTTTTCCCACAATTATTCGTTTTGTCACATTTTTTTTATAAAAAAAATTTTGTTACAATAATAAACGAGTAAACTCTATTTAATTATTCATTTGTTGTACACACACACAAAAGCAGTTCTTTTTTTTTGGGTTCAGTAACAGTTCTGTACATTATTATCATTGTTAGCAAACCAAGATTTTAAATGACGGTATTCTCATTACTTTTGTTTGTCATGCTATGCCACATCACCGCTATTTTCACGCAATAACACACTGTATATTATTAACGTACATGCCATACGCATCTCCACATTGTTAATCGGTTATTATTGTAAATATTTTTTTTTTGTATAAAATTTTTCTTATTGTTATTGTAACCAGTGTTACCTCCGGACACTCTGGGGGGAGCTATGTGGAGATAGACCTGACAAGCTTATTTTGTAAATAGTTTTTAATATTATTTGTATTTATTTTGTCAATTTCCCACTGCATGTACATTTATCATTAAATGATTGTACCTGTTGTTTAAGTCATTGACCTTGAACACACTTTCCGTTGAGCTACTACATAGCGTGATATATGCTTGCCGACTAACAAATACATTACTACTCTCGCATTCCTCGTTCTATTTCCATTTGTGATTGAGTTAACGGAAGTCTAAATCAAATACTATCTACATTTATAGACTGTAATCGGAATATATCACATCCTACGTTGGACTATATCGCTAGAGAGTTCGCCAACCTGCTCAGAGTCATCAAGCATTTATAATTGTGGATTTACATTACTGGACCTAATCAGAACACGCAACGTTTGGGCAATTTAAGTAACGTCCCTAATTTTTATTGTATTTGTAACAGTTAACTGTATATATATTAATATTACTATTTATCTTTAGTAACTTTGTTTATACTTTTTGCGTTCATATTTGTCTGGTCCACCACACATTATTCAGAAGTTCATTTACTGGACTGTTAACATCTAATTGGCGATCACTCAATATCTATCGCCAGGACCGACCAAGAAGAAAGAAACGGAAACTTGTTGAAATACTTTACGCTGAGAATTTTATATTGTACCGAAAATATAATATTGAATGAAGCTGACAATAGTAATAATAATAAATAAAATATAACAACCATACCCAGTGTTTTACATTATAAATCCTGTAAGTATGCATAATTATAGTCTACATAATTCCAGAACAAATATTGATGCAGAATAATATGACTGCATTACATTTCGTGGTTTCTCGTAAGCTGCATACAACCAAACATGTATTAGAATTTAACATTGAGGTAAGAAATAGTATGAAACAATTGACATAAAAGAAATTAAAGAATTAGAATGACCTAGGTTATCATTAGTAACTATATATATATATGTGCAAGAACAGGTCAAAGGTTATTTGGTGTTAGAATCAAGGAAACATTAAGGATGGGTAGTGTGATAGTCAGACACAGATAAAATAAATCGTGTGACAATCTTAGATGTAATAAAGGATTCATGGAATGAAAAACTGATAAGATAATTGAATAGAATTTGAAGAGTTTACATAATTTAAGAGGATCAACTGAGCAAAACAGTGATTGAAAGGAGGTCCAAGAATTTGGTAATGGGAGAGGAATATAACACAATTTTCTTCCAATTATTACCTGATCCATCTTATCAGGGAACAAACTGCATGAAATCATTGCCTAGTTCGGTACTAATACTAATTTGATATTAGACCTAATCCAACAACTGTAAATGTGTCATGCGGTTGCCTAATCTGTGAGATTTTATGCGAAAGTCGCTTCACTGTGTAAAATGAATCGACGTCTTGTCACCATTAACAATGACATAACTCTATGATCTAATGAAACTTTGAAACTGATGCAGTAGTACAAGTTCATGATTCACACAGACAGTTGCTCGTTAACACTATTTGTATACCTTCCCAATAAAGTGAGAAGAAGAGGAAAATAAAAATTAATATTGATAATTCCTAAAAAATAATTGTTGACGTTTTTCTCAACTTTCATCATGAAACGTTTACCATATTTCTCAACTGCGTTGTCTGTGAAGTCTTTGGTGTCGAAGAATCCTTATATACTCAACACTCGGTCTCCGTAATAAACGTTTTGTGTTGTTTCGTAAGTTCCACGTATTATCTAACTTCCATCTAGTACAATGCCTAAGAATTTGATGGGCTATACAGTTTGCATTTCGTATTTGATTAGACTTTCCCGTAATAGTTCATCATTTAACACAAGCTAGTAGCATATGGCGACAAGGATATTGACACGTCTGCACGCGTGAAATTTTGCGTCCAAGCAAACATAACAGGACATCCTCGACCAAAATTATCCGTCACTACAAACAGGAATAAAGAATATCTGCAAAGTGCAATAAAGAAAGCATAATCACTTTTTATTAATGGCATTGTAAGTAGAATCTATGCAAACAACTTTGGGAAATTTATTGTGCAACTGTGTTTGCTCATGAGTGCTGAAGCAAATTCTTGTCACATATCTGTTTCCATAATGCTCTTTCACTTCACTATTTTGTCGCAACATATCCACCACTTGCTTTCGCGTCATATAACTTGAAATATACTTGTATACACTTACCTGTGGAGATTTTAGCTTTCACAGTCCTCATATCGTCAGCAGTGACCTGCTTACCAGTCCTATCCTTGATAATAGACAAGCATGACATTGATCACCACCCAGTGATAAATCAATTGTGATTACATCTCAGTCCTACAGGAGGTTAGTCGCGGCTTCGATAGCTCAGTGGTAACGTCTCTGATTGTGAAGCTGGGTGACACGAGATCGAATCCGCCAGGGAGCATCAGTTACCTCAAGATTACAGGTATACCTTGCTGACGAGTGCCGAGTAGCACGAAACCCGGGTCCACGGTTTCCTGTTGACTACCTCCAACCACCATCTAAATCTCAATACATAGCGCCCGCAGTGTCGAGTCAC
The DNA here is from genome assembly GCA_944470405.2 of Schistosoma mattheei. Lineage (NCBI taxonomy): Eukaryota > Metazoa > Platyhelminthes > Trematoda > Strigeidida > Schistosomatidae > Schistosoma > Schistosoma mattheei. The sequence continues at coordinate 18,787,696 of OX103946.1, read as the reverse complement.
CTAGACTGGTGGCCATATTGCAACATGATCGATAGCATTCGATCTGCACTAATAAGGACTAGACAAGCATGACATTGATCACCACCCAGTGATCAATCAATTGTGATTCTGTTAGTTCGTCTGATGATTGAGACTGCAATATGACCAGCTTCAAACTTTGTTTTTTTTTCGGACGACAACCTTTTGGTCCATGGGTCACAAACCATCCACGAACTACTACAAGGATGATTGTGCAGTATCTTTTATGATTTTATAACATATTCTTCCGCTTCCAATCTTACGCGGAACCTCGACTGGCAGTTAAGAGACTTGGACCTTAAACGTCACATATTAGTTGAAGTTCTCATGATTTTTCATTCACTGTCAGGCCTGCTGATCCACGTTTACGACCAAACTTGCAATGAAACACCACAAACGAGTATTTATATCTCATATCGCTCAACAATTTACTTTCTGTGTGAATATAATGAGTATGGGTAATCTGAGAATGGATAGAATTATTCGTCCACACTTTCTGGAATTTCTTTTAGCGCACTATCAAATTAAATCCAGCTTCCGAATCGATTGTTCAGTATAATACGTTGTAACGCCTCGTTTACGTCGACTGAAATTTCGATTGAGCATGAAGCACTACAGACAACACGCATTAATTATTAGAAAAGGTTATTCCTTGGAAAAATACTAACTAAAAGAAGTACGACAAATATTTAGGACATACCGGTGACTTGACATTTCGTCTTAACTCTTTCGTTTAACAGTGCTTCACAAAAACGTCGCGTATCTGTAACTTTTGTGGTTATCTTATATTTGTTAAGTTGTTTTCCAAACCTTATCAACAAATTATATAAAGGTGTTGGGGTTTACCACAGTAGTTGGGCTCACAGATCAAGTTACGAAGCAACAACACAGCCAACGTGTAACTACGAAACAGAGCATGCTAAATTAATGCTTTTGGTAGTTATTTTGTGCTTTTTAATGCATCAAAAGATGACTTAAATATGAAAAGCCTAATACACATGCAGCCCAACAAACACACGACAACTGAAATACGGAATAACTGCCTCTCATAAGGCTGTTCTATGTCGTTGAAACGAAACGGCAGGCAGCTTTGAAGGAGTCTGACGTTTTTCCCGTGCCTTTAGCTTCATTTGTGTCGAAGACTCGATTGGAATCCTCATGTTCCCTAATTGCCAGTATATAAGTGAGGTTCATGTTCAGTGGATACATAGACACTACCGCGAAACATGAGCAACCAGTGGTGAGATTAGTCAAGAAGGACGAAAATTGTAGTCCCCGATTCATGAAGATAACTTTCGCATACTCCCATTCGGTGGCTTCAACTCTCAAATCACTTCGTACCCACTGACGCTGGTTGCCAACTGAAATCCGTATGCATCTTTATAGGCCACACGACGCCAGGATTAAGGACAAAGGCGAGTTGGAGCTGACCATCCCACTTGTGGTGGACTGTCTAGATCACAGAAACGCGGATAGGACAGGGACTACCAACTCGAAAAATTCTGTGTAGGTAGGTTACCTGTCCATTCGCATATGACTCATTCACAAAACGAGACTAGAAGGCTCACACGTTTCAAATCAAAGGCGTAAACTGCCTTTATGTGAACACCACGAGTTTACTGAATAAAATGGACGAACTGCGTCAATTCAGTAATGCTAACGGTGCTCATTTGATAGGAATATCTGAAAAATGTATATCTTCTCAATTTGCGGATCAGGAGCTAGCAATATCCTTCATGTCAGTGATTCACAACGACAGACAAACTGGAGTGGACAGAGAAGAGCCATGCACTTGCGATCTTGCCTAATAACACATCAAGTGCACACTCAAGAGTTTAATAATCTGTAGTGGGATTGGACAATAACCACACAATCCTCAAAGCTGAACACAAGACAACTCGGAAAATAGATATTCAATATTTAACGCGGAGAAATACCGAACGATGGAGAAGGCGGGAACAATGAATTGAATGAATTGGAGTTGATCGAATGGCATGGCTCGGCCATGCAGGCGTGGTCCCTTTGAATATTACCTTATATCTTTTATTCATATTAAGGATATTGTTCTTTCTCTAGCCTAAGCTAGTTCTTCATCATGTATTGGTAGTTGTTACGATACAGTGAGTTGGTGTAGACGATGATGTGACTTCCATGTAAGATCTTATAGATTAGGCAGTTATATCATGACAAATCTACAATTTCAGGATTAGGTCTACTATTAGAGCAGTACTAATGTTATAGTAAACCATAATTCTACAAATCTTGACGAATCTGTATGGCGCCCAGTAACACTGTCTGAAATCTCGTGTTGTCTGGATGGAGTCATCTACAGAAAGCCCACTGCTGGCGTCAGGTATGAAAATAGTGTGATGTAGGGATTATCCAACTCTACTCATTTCGGGTATACTCAAACTCTGATGATTGGTGGCTTCAATCTTTCTAAAGTCAACCTCGCTGAACAAATGTACACTGAAGATGATGACTCTACTGAAACTCGGTTCTTCAACCTGATTGAAGATCTGAAATTACTCAAAAATGTTACGTTGACAACTCGCTACAGAGACAGTCAGACGCCGTCGCACTTGGAATGTGTATTTACAAATGGTGAATTCCTAATGGAGGATCTCTCACTCTTGACTCTCCTAGGTGAAAGTGACCATGCCCTCATAGCTTTCAATCTTATCAACAGAAGTGAGCCTAAACGTTCCACCGACAACATGCGCTGGAATTCAAAACGGTTGAATTTGTCATCTTTACAGGACAATCCACATCAGATGGATTAGAAAGTTCCCCCTCAACTTGATGTTGATGCTCATTTTGGTTTCTTTCTGCTCGTGTTCTTATGTCCTATAAAGCAGTCTGTTCGGTGAACGGTCTCTAAAATCTACAAGCAACCTAAAGTCACCAAGAATTCTACTTTTGATATGCTAAGACGCAGAAAGCTCTAATGTGTTGAATACAAACGAACTAGTAACTACAGTGCACATGGGCAATTCAAATAAGTGAGGAACATACGTACAAAGGCAACAAGAGAATATAAACTTCAGTATCAGATAAAGCTAATCGATAGATTCGTCTCCAATCCGAGGAGCTCATTCTGTCATGCATCCTCTTTCTTCGACAAGCCAAAACCGGAGTTTTCTAACTTCTAGCTTCTAATGGCTCAATCAGCAGTGAAGGTGACGCCACCGGCCTTCTGGCAGAACAGTACTCCAGGAAATTTCAACTGACCCACGCTAGCTATGTTGATGAGAGCTTCATTTGGAAATCCACAGGACTTTCAGAAGTGAACCTGGAGGCTGGCTAGGCATATCAGAAACTGCAGCACTTAAACAAGGACACTTCTGCTGACCCGAATATGGTCAATCCTGCTATATTGAGGTAAGTGGCTTCACTCTTGACGACACAGCTCAGCCTGATGTTCTTACACTCGCTAAGCTTAGGCACATTACCAGAAAATTGGAAGCTGGCTCACATCAGACTAATTTTCACAGAGGGTCGACTCAGAGAAACTTCAAGCTACTGACCGGTGGCTCTTTTTTCTATATTCTGAACATTTATGGAGTCCCTGATATGCGACGGTATACACGACTATTTATTATCCTTAAACTTCTTTTCACCCCAACAGCCTGGTTTCAGGAATGGTCAATATTAACTTTACCTTATCTCAGACTGCCGAATAACCTAATGGGGGCCCCAGGGTCCAGTACTAGGACCCCTTCTCTTCTTGATTCATATAAACGATCTTCCACGACAAGTATCGCCAGAGTGAATATATTTTGCTGATGATGTGAAACTCTGAAGAGGATCTTACTCGACTTCAACATTGGGCAGATGACAACGGACTTACCTTTAACACTTCGAAACGTAAAGTAACCCATCTGAGACGTGTTGCAGAATACAAATTCAACTTAGGTCACTCTACTCTAGAGGTCTCTCAAGTTGGTACATTGCGATCATAAGTCATATGCTAATTGCAACAAAAATGCCTTCCGAATAAACCTTGTAGTGGTAACGTTGAAGTCAGTATAGCCAGTTCGTCGGAAGAACCGTCCACATAATCTTTAACAGTCTTATTTGTCCCTATTTAGAGTACGGAAATATAGTACTTCCTTCTCACTCTAAAAGGATAAGTACACTCTGGATCGCATCCAACGAAATCAGTTAGGTTCAAGTCTTGTGGAAAGCGCCTCCAGTCACCGAACCCTTATCTACTGGAGTACAGGCGTCTTAGAGGTGACTTCATAACGACACTACTGGACATCTCCTTAAACACCTATCTAAGCTTAGTCCCAAGACAAATCTAAGAGGTAACACCAAAAAACAAAGATACAACACAGCAGAATTGACTTTAGGCACACCTTCTACTCCTTGAGAGCAGTCAAACTACGGAATTTGTTTCTGGTTGAGTCAGTCCAAGCGACTTCACAGGAGACCTTTAAGAGAAAACTTGACATATTCTTAAGGAGTAATGACAGTATTTCGCTATGATTTACCATCTCTTGTTCTTTTTCCTCTTTTATCGAAAATATACCTAGGTTCCCACCTGAAGGCACCGGCGGTTCACCGATACTAGATTCAAGAGCCCGTTAGGTAAAGGGTTCTTCTATCCCATCTAAACTCATTTGATCCATTTGAACAACTGATTCGGTTTATTAATGGAGGTATTTACAAGTGTTGCGGTACTTGTTAGTTTGGTGAGCCTTGTTACTTGCTCAAAATTGCAGTTCTAAATGTTCTGTTTTCAATTAACAGGCGGTTGTACACTTTAATTAGTTTAAAAATACAGTTTTTTATATTGTTTTTGCCTGGACCTGTCTGTAAAATAAGCTAGTGTATATGAATTATAGAAAAACACATGAAGTAAAAGTATGCTACACTGAAGGACTTATCAGCAAATCATGAGACGTCATTTGGCTACAAAAAACTCCAGAAAAACCCACAAAATTTTTGTAGAACATTCCATGGCAATTGTTATATGTAATTATATTGTATTTATGATGTGATTAACTAACCTTTACATGCTGAGTTATTCATTATAGTTGTAAAACAATGCTCGCTTTAAATAATAGGACTTAGACTTGTGTTGTGAGTAGGGTCGGTAACCCTTTAAAGTTTCGTCTTCATTAACTACATCCTCCGCTATGCGAAAGGTGAGTGTTAGGAACGATGAGTTGATCTGTGGTAGTGAGTCAGGATTACTGGCCCGGGCTATGGGGCGGCTTCGGGCATCATTTACTAGCTCGCCCATACGTTTGCGCCTAAAGTTGAGGTTAGGGATGAGGTTGAGTTAATAGTAAAAGTGGGAGCATGGCTTAATTAACGTTTTGGCATTATAACTGACGTCAGTTTTTGACGAAAACTCTTACTGTAGTTTTCAAATCCATGCTATTATTCTAATCTCCCACGAATTTATAATCCCTTCACGGCCCCAGTATGTAGTTGACTCCTCTCAAGGTCACTCTGGTGTCCCCTAAAATTCTTCCATTACTTTTAGTTTAACCGTCATCAAGCATTAGTTTGGATTCCGATCTCTCAGTTGTGTCCTTGAAATAATTGTGAACAATAGAGTAAAATCATTGGTAACAAGGCCCGAACTGTTTGTAGTAGCGCAAGTCAAGTCTTAAGCATACCAATATTCACTAGTTTATGCTCACTGATGTCAATTGTTCTTCGACTTTTACTATTCAATCCTTTACTACTTGCGTTTTCATAATCTTTACGTCCTCTTTTTTTGCTTCCATCAACCTTATTTCCTTGTGGTACGAGGTGTGAAAACTGAGATTGTTGAGTGTTTGTATCAGGTCTTATGTTAATGTCCGTCTGTCTATCCGTTTGCGATACTCCCAGACATAGCTATTTAAAATGTACCCTTTATGGTCAATTCTTGTCATAGTATAGCTTACTTAACTTGACAGGTGCAATTTATTATTACGCAACGTGGCCTAAAATCAATCGTAGTTACATGTACTTATTTTTCTATCTTGAAGGACTTGAGTTCCAATGTTATCTTTGTCCTACTATTCTCCCATTTCATTCGTTTTATTGGTAGGAAATCCAATATTTACCGAATGTACGGCAGTAATGAGCTAATAAGGACTCTAAAAGTCATTGTTTTTAAACTTACAGGTCCCGTGAGTAAAGTTGAGTTTTTAGATCAAGGGTTCCAGTTTCTAGGGGCTGGATCTCAAAGACGAATTTCTATAAAATATCTTCTGTTAGGCATGAAATAAACATTTTTACCTGCTAACTAGCTGGCCTTTTAATTTGAGCCTTATTAGTTGAAATTGTGCTTGTTTTATGTTATTGCATGTTGTGTGGAATCGTATTAACGAGTAATATACGATATAAACAACAATAACAATGGAAGAAGCAGCTTAGTTAGGAAAAATAAAACCAGAAAGAATTCTTTGAGTCAAAGAAGTTACGTTCACTTTTGTGAATAAAGTAAAATAAAGTTACAGCAGGATCGCCACTGGTTTTTATTCTGAGTCATAAATGATAACTTCTCTAGCCACATTAACACTAAGAAGGTGCCAAAGGTGAGCCAGATTAAAATAAACCGCTCTGGCTTTCATTATACTTGAATTTATCCCATCAACCACGTCACCGACGGCACTTAGCTACCTAGATACACAAACTTCTTGACTACTTTTATCGAAAGGAGCTGACTCTCCTCACCCTCGAACGTACCAGAGAATTCGGGGGAAATATTTAAGGCATATTATAGTATAGCGGTCAGCTTCACACAACTACATGCATACTCGAATTTCTGTATACATAAATAAATCTAACTGACTGCTTAAATCAAACTAAGTGCAGGAGACCTTAAATTTGAGGTCGTATGCTCGAAATTCGAGTACATTTACCAGTAATCCGCCACTTCTCAAACTTTCCGTATCTCCAAGCAATTATTTTAATTCATTGTCTACTACTAATTAGCTTGAAGGTGAATGTTTCATCTAATTGTCTTGTTCCCGTATGTTATTAATGCGATAGCTTAGTGGTTAAGGCGTTCAACTTTCAGCCGCTAAGCCTCAGGTTTGAACATTACTCCACTTACTTCGGTTTGGGAAACTGGGCAATGTATCACATGCCCTTAAAATTAGTTTAGCTCGAAGTCAAGTACACTAATCGGTACCTGGTCAATGGTTTAAATGAAATTTCCAGCTGTTAAAGTGTATGGATCTATGCAGTTGTTTGTAAATTTATCCAACTATAATGGACAATGTGATTTCACGGGTACACAAGTAAAGTTCATGAAGAGAAATGATATGAAATAGTGAGATGAGATTAATTACGGATTCATATCGTATGGGCCGATAACAGTCCCATTGGTTTTCTGACAAACAGCAGTTTGTTACACATGTTCTTTTTTTCATTTTTATTTGTTGCATATATCCTAATACTTGTACTTAGTTTCCCTTTTATGAATCCACATTACTTTCTTGTTTAGAGGGCGTAAACAGACCAACTTCATTTTGAATGATCGAATAAGTATTCCAAATCAGTTTGACAAATGCCGATGTGTGTGTATGTTGACTGTAATGACAGTTTATTATAATCGAACAGTAAACTCATAAAACGAATCAAGTAATTACGATTTTTCTGTTAAAAATTTCATTTATTTTCACAGAATATTTGATACTAGGAAAACGATTTGATATTATATAAACAATGTCTTGTCGACCTCAACTAATTGGCAGATCACCTTTGGGACAATTGAAGTCCGAAGGATTATTAACATCGTTAGTATTATTGTTGTGTTTTACTTTTCAAAATATATTCCTTAAATATATTACCGATAATAATAATAATTATTATTAATATCATAGATTTTTATTACTACTTTATCTGTTTCTCAATGTTCTATCTCTTTTTTATACTTTAGAGAATGTAAATATCATTCATGTCAAGGAAAACTAACCATTCCAAATATCTGTCAAGATTTGGTATGTCAATTCAAATTGACTTCATAAAGGAATTTAAGCTATCAGTTATAGTCTATATGTTTTAGAAAATTTCATAATATCTTATATTCCTTTTTGTTAACCAGAGAAAGGCTAATAAAGAAGCTCAACTAATTCTTCCTACTATTTCTTTGTTTATCTTCTCTACTCTATTATATGCTTTTTTTAAGCTGACTATTCTCATACACTTCATATTGCGTAATTTTAAGGATGAATTATATTAGATAATCTTTTTTAAAAGCTTTAATCTACTTTTACCATATCCATATATCCATTCATGGTATCTTACTATTTATTATTTGTATGTTTCTATGTCTATCACCTTACAATCGACGTATACTTTTGCTTATTATTAGTAGTTATGTAGTCACTTTTCATTGTTACTATTGACTGATAAATTGCCTTGATTAGTCTTATATTTTCAATGTATACACATAGATATTATAGTATCTTAAAGTTAAGCTTTCTGGAAATCTAATTGAAAGAAATATTGTTATTCTCCATTAGTCATAGCTCACTAAAATTCGGAAATTATATTTCGAAGTGAGCACATGGCTGAAGTTGATAATGTAAACCATTAAATCCCAACGCACTATTCTGAAGGTTGGGTCGTTGATGCCTGCTACTAATGTGTCCCATATTAGGATGAAGTAGCTCTACAATGCTTCCTGGCTTCTGATAGTTGTCTAACTGAGGTCAAACCTTGATACAGACTGGGAAATTCAGCCATCTCCACAAACCACCTTCAATGGTAATAATTATGTGGTCACTAGTGACTTATTTTGAGAAGTAATTCCTGGAGTTTCAGTCGGATACTGTGATCGGTGTAGTCTACTCATGTTAGATGTGAGGCAGTTATTCACGAAAGCAATTTTATCCACCTATATGTGCTGTTTGGATTTATTTCCACTTTTTTATGCCCTTTTTTCGAATTAGAAATTTTCAACTGATGATCTTATGGATGAAGGAGAAATTGGTCGAGGAGCATATGGATTTGTTAATCGTATGGTTCATAGACCTACGAAAACAGCTATGGCAGTTAAGGTATATATATATATATAACTGATAAGTTCGTTTCTCCATTTTTTCGTGATTAGGTTTTGCAATTAACACAAAGATATACTGCCTGATACAAGATTATGTGACTTGAAGCATTCCCATGATCTCTAATGATAATTACAATCAGATGTACCATTCATCTATTTTAGATCTTAGAATATTTGTTCAACGTATATATTTATGAAATCGAGATTTTATTCTAATGTAGATGAGTAGTTATAAAGCAGTGGTTTGGTGATTTTAAAGCGCTCAGTCTCAAGAGTCACTCAACCCACTTTGATTTTGACAGTCGGTTAGTATCGTCAGCTCTCAAATACAAAACATTTAACTAAAAACCTAGTGGATAAATCTGTCAATCAGTCATAAGTGATGTAGAAAATAAAGCTGAAGAGTATCGGTCCAATTTATTACGCTCCACATGAAATTGGTAAAGAAAATTGACAAGATAAGAAACGAAGAGCGTAAAAATCATAGTACGAACGACAATCCAAACTAAACATCAAAAAATTAGAATGAAAGATTTAGAGTCATATTAATGTTCAATATTTAACGGAAAGACGAAGATTGAATTTTATTACACAATTGGAATCACAAGCTACATTACCAAATACTAAGCTCTATTTTGTCGAAAGAACAGAAAAGAAAACACGAATTTTATCAAATTCGATTCCATTGTAGAACAATCACTCTTTTTTGTCCTTTGTTTATCTTAGTAAAAAAAAACGTTGGTCATGTTGTGACAACGAAAATCTTATTGTTTTAGAAATGTTTCAATGCACTCGTTGAAATCTCCCTTACACGACTCAGTTGCTCTCATTGTTTGATATTTTTCGGACACCTTACTGCACTTGACTAGTCCCCATATAAGAACGTAATTATATTCCAAGTAAACAAAGTTTAATGGGACTAAGAATCACAATAAGAAAAACGTTAGTGTACTTATAATTTTGCACGAGAAGTTTCTAGTTCTCTTCAATTATTTGCCAGTGGTGATTGTCTAAAAAATGTCCAGTCAACGTGCTTCAACACAATCCTGCATAGAACATGCATTAATCTAATCTATATACCTCTAATACCTCCCTTGTGAGTAGATTTGTTGGATCTAGTGTTAGCGTCCACCTGCAACCATGTGACTCGTGTGTGCTTTCTATTTATCCACGTTCTAGGCAATAAAGAAATGGTATCACTCTACTTGCACAGAGACTGACCTATCTGTTTCAGGGGTTTCGATTTCAGAGATGTCCAGCAGAACACCAAGAGGTAATATATGTCGGTTCTCGTTGCTGGCAATCGAAGTTGCTTTCATTTGGTTAGCATGACGTACCCAAACTTCTGATCCACCTGATACCTCATAAACCTCATTTTCTTTCCTTTGCATGACTTGACCAGCCAAACATCTATGTAGGATGTTTGCTACTACAGTCCATAGCAAGTACTTTTTGACCCATGGTGAGCAATAATCTTTTTAACCCATGATGTCAGTTGAAGTGTTTCTTCATCGATCTGCTTCGTTGAGGCTCAAGGTCTGGGATAAGACGAATAGCCTCTAAATATTTATGTATTTTCCTGCCAAGTAAAGTTTCAGTTGTAGAGACTCCGTTAATTGTTTGAGGTTTTGGGATAGGACGATAGATGATCAGGAACCTCCCTGAAACCTTCGTGGTTTCCTCCTCTTTTGATTTCTGCAGAGCGTTTTTTAAATGCACCAACAAGCCATTCTACTTGACTATTGGGTTGAGGATGGGATGGATACGTCCGAAAATGATTAATTCCGTCCTGCCGAAAAATTCTGAGATTGAAGTACATAGTCTGCGTCCTTAAAACTGCTGAAGCTCTGCCTAGCAGATCTTCGAGGGCCATCCTCTTAAGTGGAACTTTTTAGTTTATTGTAGGACTTGGTCTTGGGGAAATTCTTCTTTTACCTCACCTGATGACACTAGTAGATGAGCTTTCACCATGGTGGAATGAACAAAATCAACTTGAAAAGGCCGGAGCAATTTTTTCTCTTCCACCCGTTTTTGTTTCAGATATTGGAATTTTTAGTGGTGTGCACAGTGCATTACAGACATGGTTGATTGGTTCATCCAATATTAGAAGTTTTTCTAACATATCTAGACCAAAGAGACCGGAGTTTGGTCAGTCTGTTAGAAAACATATTCTTTTAGAATTAATTCAGCTGAAAGAAAATTCACACTGTTGTTCACTAACAGGTTTCAATACATTACTTGTCTTAGGTGGTTTCATTGCTAGTCTCCCATTAAGTTCATACGTTCCTTTAGATATCAGGATCATATTGGATGCCATTTCAATTTAAAGATACGTTTACGTGCCGTTAGTTAGGATAGTAACACACTTCCTCCGAATGTCATCGTGTGTTCTAGATGAAGTGATTAGGACTTGGCTGACTTCATGTGTCGAAGAAGTTTATATTTCTTCCTAGTTTGGGACATACTAATGATTGGACGATAGCCTTTTTTATGTCCGCCTCTGCTGAGCATCTGACATTTATGCTTCTTCAATGAACAGAATCGTTTATAACTCCAACCACCACATAACCAACAAGCAGTCATTGGTTTGTTATCAGTTGTTTCTAATGTTCTTGGGTTCTGAGGTTTTGACCTAGTAATAACATTCACACTACTTCAGGTTAAATTCGGATTTACCTGTCCAATTAATTCATTGTCGTGACTGATGTTCTTCAGCCTTTTAGACTCATCCATCAGAGCACTATAATCACCAACTTCACGTCTCACCAAATTTAGAAACTATCATCGAATACTAAACAATGAAGACGATTCAACGAATATCTCTGACAGTTGGGTTACTATTTCTTCGAAAGTAAGCTTTCGTGGTAACCTCGACAGTGAGTGGTCAACGTAGCGTGTATATTCACTTCTCCCCAACTTCCTCATCAGCAATCGAGTCTTCCAAACGTCATCTTGTTTGCAGAATTCTATTCTAAGTAACTGCTTCTGTGACTTCGATGTTCATTTTGTTGTGCTAATGAAGTGTGGCAACTTGGACTGATGCATATATATGCCTGGTCCTACGTTGTAGCTGAGTGACTGTATCTTCTCAAATGTTGAATTGCTTGAAGACAGTATTCCCACTTTCAGGGTCATAAATGAATTCTGAAATACTTCTGGCAACTGTATCACAAGAAATAGTTCACATAGCATATGAACTCGAACAGTGAATATGTGTCAGAGTTTATAACAACTAGGTTTGTGAATTAAGTTGTACTTGCTACTGTTGTACAATTCGGTTGAGTTGGTCATCTGATATATGCATCTTCAGTGTGTTTCCCTTTTTTTCCCCTGTCATCACAGTTATATATGACGTTATTCGATCCAGCTATTCTTATTGCTTAGTATTCTTCTTCAGACATTTTGTTTTACTTGACTAGTCTTCGAGTTCTTTTGTTGTTGTTTTATTCTACAGAGAATACGTTCAACGTTAAATGAACGTGAACAAAGAAATACATTGAAAGATTTAGATGTTGTTATGAATTCAGCAAATTGTCCAAATATTGTTCTATTTTATGGTGCAATATTTACAGAAGGTGATTGTTGGATATGCATGGAAATGATGTCTACATCATTAGATAAATTTTATAAATTTGTTTATAATTATTTACAATCACGAATCCCTGAAAGTATTATTGGGAAAATTACTACAGCTGTAAGTTATATGCTTATATATGTGTATATGTATTTAAATATTTGATTGGTTACCTCTTTCCTTCAATGTTGTCTAACTGTGATATATTATTATTATTTATTTATTTAAACACATAAACATTGGTACAAGGAGGCACCAAATAGATATTCGCCACATAAATCACTCGATTTGTATGAGGGCTGGGATACTGACCGGGTGTTCAAATCGAAGCAGGTGGTTTTCTTAGGGGGCCACACCCCGAGCCTTTGACCTAAAGGTTTGACTTGCAAGGCAGTGGAGCATCGTGAGGAGATGCAGTCCCATGGTAGCCGGTGACCGAAAATTGGTTCATACGCCATTTGTTCATTCGGAATCCTGTAGCCCATATTCATGATTGGTTTGGAATTGTAGTTTTTCCGACTCCCCTAGGTGGACTCTGCATGTCCACCAACCCGGTTAAAGCGCCGGACATTCGGTTTTCGTTCTCTCAATTTCGTAAACAAGACCGGTGCCTCGAGAAGGTAGTGAGTAGGACTTCTGTGTTAGTGGTTGTGTTTCCGAGCGAAGATTAAATCACGAGTAACTTCTCAGACCTATTAATTGACTAATATTATCTATACATTCTTATGGTATAAATATTCAATAATTAGATTATGTATATTTATACTCCTCTTATTATAAGCTTTATTTTGACTTATAATTTATTATTGTACGATTTGCGGTTCTTAAGCTATGTTCAGTTTTTGGACTACTGCCTCCCACGTTCACAGCCACATTTAGCTAAATATTATACAAATGTTATTTTCTATTTTATGGTACGTTGTGGTCTGTCTGGTTGATATATAAACCGAGTATGTTTGAAATAAATAATTCATGTTTCAGAAGCTGGTGTTTGTGTTCTGGACTCAAGTGGACGGGCGGACCAATAAGGACGTTAGACTGCTCATGCCGGTAGAACGTCATTGGTTTGACACAGTGCTAAGATTGTATAAATCGTGTTTTGATTAGTGGATAAATCACGTGGCAAAAGCCGGACGTAAAGTCATAACGGGTTGTATGCACGTGGCCATATAAGAGCATTTGGAGATGAAGTGCTGACTCTCCCCACTCTCAGTCGTACTAAGGCATTTGATAACATGAGTAGAGTGTTCTAGACAATAAGAATTGACAGGAACTATGATTCCTATAATGGCTCCATTCTCTCAGCAGCCTCTGTTCCATCAAGACTTAAGAATACAAAAAGATAATAATTAACATATTTTACTCTGAAATGTTTCAAAATTCTTTATTACTTTTAATTAACTTAAACTTACAATAGAGAAATGACTGATTAGTTTGATCAATAGAATAAATTATACGATCAGATCATTCAAATCACTTGGTGTATGAATCAAGATCTGCCAGTAGAAAACTTCTTATTTCTATTTGACTAATCGGTTACATTTTTAATGTCTTACTTAACAACATTAGAATTCAAAAATATTGAAAATGATTATATTTGTGTAAGTGATTAAGCATTTATTAAGATATGCGAAGGTCACACGTTCAATTGATGACTAGGTTGTAGTTACTCACTACTCAAGAATCTCATAGTAGAACTAAATGAGGTTTTACCATTGTGCTTTGGTTTTAAAATGATACTCTAATAGTGATCAATTCATGAAGAATATAATTTATAAGTTAAATCACTCACTACAAAATATCTTTTCTTTTAGATTGAGTTTTGTTCTCTGAACTGGTTGGTTTGTTTGGTCGTGGAGCTTTCTACCGGAAGTTTATGCTCATGATGTCGTTCAGAAGAATGATGATGAAAGCTCTACGACCAAACTATCCAGCTCAGAGAAGAACAAAACTCCATCAAAATCATCTACCTGAGCTATAAATCTTCACCATCAAAAAACATCTTCAAACAAATTAATCATACATTTAATCGATCCATTATTATTACCTTATTTGGTTTTCTTACTGATTTTTCTGTTTTTTTTCTTTTACATATAAAAAGACTGTTTCAGCACTTGATTACTTGAAAACTGCTCTTAAAGTCATTCACCGAGGTAAGTAAACATGAAGTAGTAGTAGTGGTGGCGGTGGTGGTTGTAGTATGAGTGGTAGTTAATGGTGTATAGAGAGATTCTCAAGGGGATTGATATACACGTTACTTTTTCTATTTACACTATCCTATCTTAATCAAACAAAAGTTTATGCCTTAACATCAAGTCTCTAAACTACTTTTTTCTTGTTAAAACTTAGTTCGGGTAATTCACTTGGTATTGTTTGGCTTGTATCTTCCCATTGAGATTTAAGACTGCAATTGATCAGTCTGTTATTGGCATATGTGCATATGCCTCGATATTGCCTTAATTCACAAGCTTTTTGTAAGCAATGATGGATATTGGCTAGTAGTGGAATCCAGGACGCGCGTTTCGTCCTATTAGTTCTGGTAATTTTATAAAGATCAATAATAATTTAGTTGAAGTGTTGAAATATATGCTAATTGATTTACTAGTTTTCTTTTCACTAGTCTATTTGATTCGATCCACTGAAGTAGGTGTTGGAAGCTTCTTAGATTGTTTTTTTTCTATATTAACCTTTTGTGTTTTCTTACTTACTTACTTACTTACTTATGCCTGTTACTCCCAATGGAGCATACGCCGCCGACCATCATTCTCTAACCTAGTCTGTTCTGGGCCTTCTTTTCTAGTTCCATCCAATTCTTGTTCATTTTTCTCATATCTATCTCCATTTCCCGGCGTAATGTGTTCTTTGGTCTTCCTCTTTTCCTTTGGCTTTGAGGATTCCATGTGAGGGCTTGTCTTGTGACGCAGTTGGGTGCTTTCCTCAATGTGTGTCCTATTCACTTCCAGCGCTTCTTCCTGATTTCTTCCTCCGCTGGGATCTGGTTTGTTCTCTCCCACAGTAGGTTGTTGCTAATAGTGTCCGGCCAACGGATTTGCGTTTTCTTAGTTCCTATTTATCTTTCGATATAGGATTGTTTTCAACTCATTCTTACATTTTAACTATATTTGATTCAATGAAGTACATTTCTCAAAGAGTATTCATTATGTATAGAACCCATTAAAAATCAAGAAGCATTAGTTAATTATCTTAATTCTATTAGTCAAATTGTTCACCTAAGATCGTACAGTAGTAGATTGTATCCATAAATCATGTGTGTAACGTTGGTAACATAGTATCATTCAGTAATTTAACGGGTATTTATTCATTAGTTCACATTTCTTCCATGTTTCATGATTTCCAAAAAGATCTTCAATTAATTTAAATCCATAAAGAAAGTTGTCTATTTTCAAACGGTTACCACTGTTTACATCATTAATGTATATAAGTTTGATGAATATAATGACTGATTTAAGTCTTTTCTTTTCTTATCATCGGGTCAACATTTAGACGCTTACTTTTCCTAACAAAGTGTCAAGAATTAGATAGTATTATACACAATTACATTTATGTATATAATGAATAGTCTAGTTTTAATTACTTACTTACGTCCGTTACCCCCTCAAGGAGGAGCATAGGCCACTCACCTGGATTCTCCGCCGAACTCTGTTCTAGGCAATTCTTTCCAATCCACAAGCAAATTATTGTATGATTGTATAACATTCCACCACTTTAATTGTTTTGTTTTTTCTAATTTAAAAGATTTATGAAGATCGTTGAATTTTTGTAGTTTACATCCACAGACTGAATGTACCGAAACAGACATAAAAAATCATCAAGCACATGACAGGTGTTTTATTTCAGTATGGAAATCTTCAGTGGCATACATCCATAACTTTACCAGGTATCAAACCCAAGGACAGAGTCTAACTATCAGATCACTAAGCACGTATACCATAGTTTACATTCCTGACTTCAATCATGTGCTCACTATTGACTAACATGTAGAGGTAATTTCTGAAAGTTAGGCATTTACCTACCTATCGTATAAGATGATGATCAGATACCAGCTGAGTGACCTGATAGTTAGTCACTCGTCGCGGTACCTAAAAGGTCTAGCACTCTATCCGTGGTGACAGAGTCGTATATGCATGGTAATGAAGAGCCAGATACTAGGACAAAATATCTGTCTATCACTTCTTAGTTTCCTATTTTTATTTGGCTATAGTAGGTTTGTGATGTAAACCACATGAAAATAACAATATTTTAATTTGTACATCATTTGTCGACTACATAGATGTAAAACCATCAAACATTCTGATCGATTGTAACGGTAATGTGAAATTATGTGACTTTGGTATATCTGGTCAGTTGGTTGATAGTATTGCTCGATCACGTGATGCTGGTTGTAAACCGTATATGGCGGTAAGCTTTAATTAACTCCCTTGTTTATTTGTTTTTCGTAACTTTCTCAGATTTCTTATTTATTAGTCTATATATTGATCTAAATCAATGATTTATGTGAAATTAAATAGATTACAACTTTAGTTATATATACTTAATGGAAACCAGGGAGTACTGAAAACCTGTCATGTCCTATTGTGTGACTCTTTGTCAGTACGTATCTACGACCATAACCAAGGATTGAGTCATCAACTGTTAGCAACTTGGATAACTCTCTCGGTCTACCACATTGTACGAGCATTCCATTTACCTAAATAAATGGTTGTTCTGGTTTTCAAAAGGGGCGTCAGCTCCGTGACTTCCGAAGGAACTCGGCTTTCACCATGAGTTGTCATAATTCTTCTAAATGAAGACCTTCTGACTTCCAGGGCAGAGATTAAATGGTTTGAATACTTTTTTCTGATTAGCGTTTTTTTAGCGAGTTAGTTTTGTACGGGATGAGGTCGTTAACCCCATACTCAACCCTACTCCTTTATCTGGGCTTGGGACCGGTGGTAGCCCCAGAGGGGCTCCAGGAGGAGTTATAAACTATTAAGTCTTATGATAAACGCTAAACTTTTAAGTCACGGAATTGGATTCAAATATTATACATTTCTAATTTCAATCACATTGCCATTTCTCATTCTGGTTAAATAAAAATATAAGTTTTAAGCAAAAAATTGTTAATATTTAACTCATTCATTTGTTCTTCTACAAAATGATATCAAGACAATTAAGGTGTACATATGCGTGTGTATGATTAACTCTGTCATTTACAATACAATTCGTTTTTACCGTTATTTCTAATATCTAGGGTTGTATATTAAGACAAGTGTAAACAGTTTTCCTGTCAGGGTTTGAATTTTACTGTAAGAAAGTTTCATTTGGCTAATATCAACCCCCTAATAAAAATATATATATATATATATATATATATATATATATATATATATATACATAGATAGAGAGAGGGAGAGAGCGAGTGCTAAACGTAAATACACATTCACCACTGTTTAATGACTATATATCCTTTTTTAATGAGAAACCTTTCAATTTTAAGGTGAAACTATGGTCAATGTGTTTTGCAACAAATAAAATGTATATTCTCCATTACCACTTTTGAATGTAAAACAATATATTCAATGCTAACTCATATCTATGCGTATTATGTATTTGAAAAGAAACAATCATGTGCTATATTAAGGCTGCATAGTAACTAACAGCGTGATCCAATACATTCGTTTCGTCTAGCTTAAGACTTGTTAACCGGAAGTGCTTGAATCTCCCGGCTTTATGTTTACACTAGGAGTTGAAACACACAGATAACCAACAAATAAAAGTGTGAAGGAATTGCACCGATTTATTACTGTGTTATAACTGATGTTACATATTGCACCTAACATTCTTAGCATTGATAAGATAAATAACTTGACTAAGATTATTGAATCATGCATATTACATATAATTAACCAGCGCCTACTTCGACCCGTGAGTTTTACTGATGTAGGAGTGGATTGGAAGAAAGCTACGAGCAGCCAAAGTAAAAATAACACTCGTCCATGAAGTCACTAATTTCTAGACTAAGCTATGTCGGTAAGTACAACTCAGTTGATTAGAGTGTGTATAATAACCGCGATTGGTGTTTGGAGAGGCGTTGAATTTCATGGGTCAGAAGCAGTAACGGTGGGCGTAGTTATATTCAATCTCTTTCGCTTTTTGGACTGTGAGTTTTGAAGTTATCTCATAACCTTTATCCTGTAAATCATTTTTGTCAAATAATATTGTCTATACCTAATCTTTTATACCATTACCATTGATGTTGTAACTAGCTTCCACTACCCTGACAGTTCTCTTGATAATTTCAAGTTCTGTGTTACTTATACCATTACCATTGATGTTGTTACTAGCTTCCACTACCCTGACAGTTCTCTTGATAATTTCAAGTTCTGTGTTACTTATAACCGCTTAACTAACCTAAATAACTCAACATAATGATGGGCTGTGCTTGATTTTGAATTATTATATAAATGGTCAACAGAAACCTTTGTAGTGATATAAGTTTGATGCTAGGTGGTACTTTTCAGCAAAACATATCTGTCTAAAAACTTTGAAAAACACTAGTGACCCTCCAATAGTTCTGGAAAAAACTCCATCACTGTTTCCTACTGTCATAGGATGTTACAAATAAGCTATTCCAAATGTTATTCTCTATTTTCATGATTCTAGATACATCGTGCTAATGGCTCTTAGTTAATACGAAATTAAAGTTCAGATACTTAGTAGGAATTCAATGTCCCTATACATTTCCGAAGTTCCATTTTTTGTGTATTATGGTATTATGGCTTAGTTGACTCTTCTGGATCGTTAAGTTAGGACTTGAAATCTACCTAGAATTTGCACCACTTCATACATAAATTCGTAACAACAGTGATTTGAAACTTATCAGTATACTGGTTGTATTGTGTGTACATTTGCTGAGGAGTCTAACTGGAACTAAATGACTACCTATTACTTCCCTTTTGATTTCATGTATTAGTGGATTAGTAATTAAAGTAACTAGTTCACATTGAACAACCTTTATTGGGGTATAATATCATTATCATTAACTCTAGCATGGAAGAAATATATTACACAAACTAGTATTATCTACTTACTAAGTTATTGTGATCATTGAATCGTTGTTTTGTATGATTAGTTTTTTCGTATTCGTGTAATTGTTATACGCCGATAAGTATAATGAATGGTAACTTTTGGGATCGATTTATAGACCAATACTATGCATATATTTTTTGTCGTATGAGTGTTATGTAGTTAAACTATACATATTCATGTGCCTCTTATTATGAGCTTCATTTTGACCTATGAGCTGTTATTATACGATTTACCATTCTTGAATTATGCCTTGTCTATTAATTACTACCTCCCTCATTCACAGCCACATTTGGCTAATTCTTGTACAGATGATGTTTCATATTTTATGGTACGTTGTGGTCTGTCTGGTTGATATATAAACCCAATATACTTGAAATAAAGGATTCATTTCACAGAGACTGAGATTTGTGTTCTGGACTTAACTGGCTAGGCTAAGCAGGAAGCAAGATCAATAAGGACTCTAGACTGTTCATACGGGTTTACGCGTCATTGATCCGATCGATAAATCACTGCTCACTAATTGGCGGTATTTTCTTTACGTTATACATTAACAGGGGACACAGGTCACAAGTTCTAACAGTAATAAAATTTTAATTTTATGCCAATGTATTATTCTTCATTTTTATTATTATTACTGTTATTATTATAGCCAGAACGTATTCATCCAGAGTTAAGCGCTAATGGTTATGATATACGTTCAGATGTATGGAGTTTAGGCATTACTTTGATTGAATTATCCACTGGACAATTTCCTTATCCATCATGGAATTCCGTATTTGAACAACTCACTTGTGTATTAGATAATGATTCACCTAGTTTACCGGAATACTTACCAAAATCTATTCAAAATTCATCATCAACTACAACACTTGTCAATATTGAATATTCTAATAATTCAAATGAATCTTATTCATCATCATCATCATCAACAACAGATTTTTCATCTGAATTTCGTAATTTTGTTTCACAGTGTTTACAGAAAGATGTGAGATGTCGACCGAAATATCAAGCACTTATGGTTTGTTTTAACCTTATCTATTGTATTTTTGATAATGTTTCTTTTGTTCTTCATATTTACACATAGTTCACTTTTAATATACATTCTTTAAGCTAAGGTAGTTTATCAAACTAGTTAGCCGATGGTTTCACTTGTAAAGTTCCAAGCCTTGTTGAACCAAGGTTAATCTTAAAAATGTTAAATATTCACTGGTTGTTCATAGTAGTAATTTAATTGACAAGAAAGAAATTGTTGTTGTTCAGATTAACTGCTTATCCCCTTTAAGTGTAAATTTATTTATTTATTATTTTATTTAGATACATAAACATTGGTACAAGGAGGCACCAAATACATATGCGCCACATAAATCATTCGATTTGTGTGAAGGCTAAGATACTGTCTGGGTGACCAAACCGAAGTAGGTGGTTTTCTAGGGGGTCACACCCAGAGCCTTCGACCTAAATGTTTGATCCACAAGGCAGTGGAGCATCGTGAGGAGATGCAGTCCCATGGTAGCCAATGACCGATGATTGGTTCATACGCCATTTATTCATTCGGAATCCTGTAGCCCATGTGCATGATTGGTTTGGAATTGTAGTTTTCCAACTCCCCTAGGTGGACTCTACATGTCCACCAACCCGGTTAAAGCACCGGACATTCGCTTTCCGTCCTTTCAATTTTGTAAGCAACACCGGTGCCTCGAGAAGGTAGTGAGTAGGACTTCTGTGTTATTGGTTGTATGCACGTGGCCATGTGAGAGCATTTGTAGATGGAGTGCATAGTCTTCCCACTCTCAGCCTTACCAGGGCATTTGGGGCCTTAAGCATAAATGCCCACATTAATATAAAATTTCTTGTTGAATTTAGAATTTTTAACTGTTCGATGTCTTTAAAGTGTTCCATATATAAAATAATATTGATTAGTATACAATGACTACATTGATATAGACGATAGTAAAATCACTATTGAAAATGTTTCATAATTGACTGATCTTGAATTGTGTTCTTATTTCTGAGATGATGCCTTCAGGTTAACATAGTCATCAATAGCAATCTTTCTCAGATTTCCTAAGAGAAGAATATTCACATTGTGAAATGTACACTTTAAGTAGGTTATTTTTTAGATCGTATTAAATAACCCCACTGATATTCACCTTAATTTCCATTTAGAGCGTGGTATTCATTTACTTAGTAGTTAAGGTATTCAACTTTAAACTTATTATTGGTCACATTTAAGTACCACTTCTCCAACTTCAGTATTACAATAAATGTCATACAATCGAAGTGGAACTTAAAATCAACCACTAATTTAACATTTACATGGTGTATGAGTCGGTTACATTCACCGCTTAAAATATCTGCAATCATAATCTTGAGAAGGAATCTTAGTGAAAGATTGAAATTTCAGTAGACTAGAAAGATGTAAAACCTGTAAATCTTTTTAAGCTGTCTAGACTTAAAAAACAAAGGTACCTAATAACATTAAACTTACACTTGGGTGGTCTTAAACAAAACCGTGTACCATGAAATTACTGTATTGTTCATTACCCCTTATCATTTCGACATATTTATTTTTCAAAGTTTATATCATGAACTAATCTTAATTGGGAAACCGTTAAAAACCGGGAATCATTTGATAGCTATTTTGTCCTAGTATATGTGAACTTCTCAGCATCAGCGACTCCACGGGCGACGGAATAGATAATACTTGATCTCTCGCCGAACACTTGGTCTTCAGGTCACTGAAACGGTATCCATTGGTTTAAATTTCTAATTTCAATCAACTCATAACGTTTCACAATCATCTTCCTATACTGCTGGTAAGTAATTATTTCACATCCGACATGGTTAAACTTCATTGGTCACAGTTTCTCATCGGACCTCCATGACTAACCTTTCAAAACTCATCACTAATGTGTAGATAGTTATTATTTTTATTAAAACAGTAAAGTATTCTTGTATCGTTTGGAGTTTTTTCGTGTACACTATTACCTTGACGTTTAGATTATCCTCTATGTGTATGTTTACTGTTTTCTCTTTTTCACCTTCTCTTCTCTTCACCTCCTCTATTATCGTCGTCTATACTCTCTAGCATCATCCATTCTATTTACGTTCATTAAGTGAATTTATTGATGTTGGAAAATATTTTCAATCGATATTAAATAAAGTTCCTCCTCATATGAATATGAATGAATTAAGTCAAACTCACAGTTGACATTATGCCCTATCTACTTATTTATTTATATTATCCATGAATATCTCTTTGTTTTCGGAAATAACACCATGTATCATTCCAGTCACGTCGTATACTGTATACAGGAAATTTGACCGCGTAAAGTAAAATCCTTTTTCTGTTTTAAATTTTCCGCTGTGCAAATATTTCATTATTAGTACTTTAGATAAACACTTAAATGATTTAGAAAAAAAGCAACCCACAATCGTTTCTCATATGTGTATACATAACTTTGTTTCATTTCCATTTTGATTATTGCAAGTTATCTGTGTGGGGATACGTGTGTATTGAGTTGATTTGAGAGTGCTTATACATAAAAGTCTATATGGAGTGAAATCATTCTTTATTTCTGATTGCTTCCCTCATTGTTTTTTTCTAGAAAAAAAGACAAACAACCGGTTTCATTTGTTTCCATTGAAAACTTTCTTATTGTATAAATTTAGATATTTATTCAGATATTACTTATGAATTTGTGCAATTATTATAAGTAGTATGATAATAGTACTATCAGAACTCACTATTTTTTATCATTGTTTGGCTTTCTGTGTATATGCGTACTTGCGTAGTTCGACAATTTCTTTGTTTACTTGGCTGTGACAATCGAGTTTCTGTTAATCTATTGCTCTTAGAGACATAGGCGCCATCATTATATTTCAAATTTTTATGTTTTCCCATTACGGTTTTCATTATTATTACTAATGTCATAATCATGAATTTCAATTGCCGTGTTACAAGTTGTATAAATCCTGGATATTGTATTTGCTGAATGTTTTGTTATGTTATTTAATGTGAATATGTGTAAGATCTAGTTGTCAGTCGGACACTTATAATCACTGTAACGCCTGGCACAAATTTGCATTAACCCAGGTTAGCATGTCGTATTAATACAACGCTACGGAGTTTAAAAGTCTCAGTGGTCTAGTGATTAAGTGCTCACTCCCGAGACTGATAGGTCCTGAGTCCGAATCCCGCAGGGCGGGATCGTGTATGTGCACTGTAGGGGGGAGTCCCACAATAAAACGTAATGGCCTTCCACGAAGTTTAAAAAGAAACGGATAGCAAATGAATTGAAATTATTCTGATGGCAATGATTATGAGAAAGATTGAATCTTGAAAGTATTGTTCAAGAATAGTATAGTATAGTATACATTAAAGAATATTGGTATAAATGAGCATCAAAATGAATTTATACCAATATAAAGGAATACTGGAACTAAAAATCTTCAGTAATGTAACCAATAAATAGATCTGCACCATTGTAATCGATTCTTAATCATGTCACTTAACGTTTCGAACCGCTGACTGTAATTATCGTCTTCATCTGTGCTAGGTTTGAAGTGGTTACGAGTTCACTTAGTCTGCGAACGAAAAAAAGACTTGTGAACAAAGACCAATGAACTATCTATTCTATTGCGTCCCAGCCCTACTAACTAGAGAGACAAGTCGAAGTCCGAACAGGGAAGTATATTTCGCAAAAAACCAGAAGTACGAGCTAAAACAACAGACACAAATCAAAACGTATATATACAGCACAAAACCGTCCTTGGGAAGCGTTACAAAATAGCATACTAAAAGACACAACGGACCAATAGCGTTTAAGATTCTCCCAAATGGGAAATACGACATGAGGCTGAAGAGAGCGCTTTTGGTGCGAAACCAAAAAATTGAAATTTTCAAAATAAAATTACAAAATTAGGACCATTTTCAAGTGAGTTCTGGGGATCTAACGGCCCTAACAACCTGTAAGCATAGCTCAGATAAACAGTCAATGATTTAAGATATTGATTCTGTGTCTTGTTTTTTACCACCCTAAAAGAACCTATTTGAAATTATATTTAATCTCAACTTTAATTGAAACTAAAATTGTGGACTTTTAAATCACCGATTTGTGATTTATATTTAGTGTTATCGGTCAGTAACTTAAGCACTGACAACAATGCTTAAGTTCTATTAATCTATAGTTTTCTCACATAATATTGTACTAAGACATGTCGAGGCTTGTCTTTAGTGAACATAAAATCATCATTATTGAGATTTATGAAAATTGCTTTGTTCATAATTATCACCTCAGATTGTTAGTTAGTCAGTCATACAAAACGTAGAGCCTAATATATGTATTTCGGTTCAAAATATCACATTACATTAGGACACTGAAATCAGTCACAGACTATTAAAAATAGTAACAGTGTCAATGGTCCTGGAAAAGATTAGGAATAACCAATGTGATTCGAGAGGAAATAATGAATTCATGGGATAAATAAGAAAAGACAATAGGATTTTGAATCTCAGGATGCTAGAAAAGACAAGAGTGAACACATCGATAACATTGCGACCGATTCAGAAACATTTCATTCATCGTCTCTAATCTTTTGTTATTATAACCATGCAGATCTCAATTAGGTAATCAGAGTCTACTAACACAGCTAAGTTCAACAAACGATAGTTTAATAGACTAGTATGACGTAATGGTTTGTTCTATCTACCTTTCGCTCAACATATTCCTACATCAGCTGTCATTGTGTTAATTGATGGTTGCTGATACGTACTGAATATCCTAACCACAGTTGAAGTTAAGAAAAAAACATCATCTGATTTTTCATATTTAACGAGTATTCTTAGTTTAAACACAGTGTTCCCTAACAAATACCAGTAATGTTTGAATGGGATCTATAATCGAATACTAGGAACCTACAAATATGTTCTTCAGATTGATATCAGTTCGTAATTAATGGTTTACTTATTTACTGTTTAAAGCTTTTCATCTTTAAATCTAATAAATGAAATGGTGTTATATTGAACTCTATACTAACAACCATCATACAACATGAGTTTATCAACTCTTTCATAATATTCTTGTTATTTAGTTGAATGTTGTTGGAACATTTGGAACCCTTACAAATATTAGAGAATTATTGATCAAATTTTCAAAAAGTAGTTGATATCACTGTTTAATAGTGTAATCATGTCCATAGATCCACAAAAAGATCATTATATCTGAACATTTCGAATGTAATTTACAGATCAGTTATAAGTGTGTCGAATGTTCAACGTTTAAACTAGTTACATTGCTTGATCATTGGCTAGTGATTGATGTTCATCTGATCTGTAGTGTTTATCAGATTCTTTCGATTAAATTGTAATGCGAACACTAATTTAAGTGACTGGATATCATATCCACTTTCCCGAGAAGTTAAATGATTATACATAGTATCAGGAATCGCTGGACTCAGTTTTCACGAGAAATGACAGTCGTCAGCAAGTTTTACTTGGTATGTTATGGGGACTAATTCTCTCTGTAAGGCTTCAACTCGTGTCATCTAACTTAACGGTCTTCAAGATTATCATAGCTATTCTGGATGAAATAGACAGGTTTGACCTAAAGTTTGAAATTTGGCGAGTCGTAGATGCACAATACTGAGGTTTATACTAGGACCAAACACCTGTTCCGTACTTCTATTTATTTGTGGCATCCGTGGTATAATACAGATATATATGATGTTAAATTTTTCAAAAACAACATTTGATAGAGTCTCAATAGTGTTATTACAGACCATTGTGTCAGATAAATATTTATAATAATTCACAATAAGATGATAACGAAATTGATAGTTTTCTTCTACATTGTATTAGTCAGTCAGTCAGTTACAACGTTGGACCACGTACATACATGCATCGGTCCAATTGGCCACATCACATTAGCACAGTAAGACGAACACCAGACACATTGAAGTAGTTAACTCAATGGTGGTAATATATAAAAGAAAGAGTGCATATAATGATATAGTACAAGAAGTAAGAATTAGTTCGTAGAAAGAAAGATATGAAGGCATTTTCAATCTCATAGTTTAAAGGAAGACAGTGAGTGCATACACCTACAACATTGTGATCGATTCTGAATCAGGTCACACACAGTCTCCAACCATTGGTTACCATAGTCTCACGGACCCCAATCAAGTAGTCTGCATCTCCCAACATAGCTCAGACTAGAAGTTAGTGACTTAAACGACTGATCCCACGTTTTGATTTGGCCGCCACCAACTTTCTCCCAACCACCCCCTACACCTGTCAGTATTGCGCGTCGTGATAGTCGGTGTTCAGTCATACGTAACACGTGGCCCAACCATCTCAGTCGATGAACATTAACAACTGATTTACCATCATTCCCTAATACCCTGCATCTAACCTCACTATTACTTACCCGGTGATCCCAGCAGATGTGAGCAATATTTCTAAGGCATCTGTGGTCAAATACTAGTAGCTTACGAGTGTCTTCTACTCTTAATGGTCATGTTTCGCTGTCGTAAAGTAAAACAGAACGAACGGCCGCGCAGTATACTCGTCCTTTTATTGATAGACGGATATCTCACCTTCGCCATAGGTGACGTAAGTTGGAAAAGCCAAACGAGCTGTTCGAATCTGTGCTGAGATTTCGTTAGACACCAACCCATTAGGGTGGATTAGACTTCCAAGATAAGTGAAGTTGTCAACGCATTCAACTACTTCACTCCCTATCCCTAGTTTAAGTGTTGACGCAGACCAGTTCTTAGGAATGAAGAAGCGCATCCCAAACATCCTGGTATTGGTTCTCAGTGCTATCAATCGACTCTGCATTTTATCAGCGTCTTCACCGAACAGGACTATATCATCTGCGTATTCTAAGTCGATAAGTGGACCTTCTGGTAGGAGATCGTAATATCCAACTTAATTTTTAACCGGAAAAAATAAAATGATTACCAATATGTGTAATACACACTGTATATGCTAAATATTTTTAGGCATCATTGACGTAGTCATTGTTAGTTTCGAATCAGTCAGAAACAGTGAGGTATAACTTTCTGTTATGGCTTGTGACACTTGTTGGGACGGCTTCCAAGAACTACGACGGTGCATCCAGAAGCTCTAAAATAGCCGAATGGTTTCCATCCAATCAGAACGTGATGGAGCTTTCTAGAATATCAACGTGGCATGCTACTATTGAAAAGTAGCATAACATTCCTCTTTGCTGATTGGCTGGATTATAATGTTGATATAACAAACGCTAATATCTATAAATACCCATGATTTTCTGTGCATTTTGATTCTTACCTAGCAAGCACTTCTCCAATCGTCTTCTGTCTTTTTATTTGCGACTGTGGCGGTCCTATATGTTTGAGTGCCGTATTTGTTTACTGTATTCTACTTTAATCAATTAGCAAACGTAACAACACTGATCGATATTACATACTAAAGTCGTCAACCATAATCTTGATCATAATCTTTTTGTCTCTATCCCGCATCTGTTGTTTATAATGTAGCCCAATTTTCTAGACTCAATTACATATCTGGCTTGGACAATTGACCTTGAGCCAATGCAAGCTGAATTGCTATTGGTCCACTATCCACAAGCTTTTTTTATATTTTACTTTGAAATTAAACGGTAGTCAACAGTCAACTTCTATTATATTCAATTTAAACACAACTTAAAACATACCATTATATAAACTAAGCACTTAACTACAAATTAACAAAATTTAAAAAAAAATCACAGTAACGTCATGACTACACTATAGTTGAAGTAATAGTTGCGTAACAAATTCAGAATCACTTAAGTAACGTACAACATACATCTACAGTTTATGCATCAAGGAAAAGCTGATGAGCAGAAAACACAAATACAATAACTTAATACTTAAACAACAAATATATAAACATTCCACTGATTGAAATCATGAGTCAATTGAAGTTAGACCACCATGGAAAACCTGGAAGCGTTGGACGGCCGTTTCGTCCTAGTATGGAACTCCTCAGCAGTGCGCATCCACGATCCCGCACCAGTGAAACTTCCAGAATCTCCACAAAACCCCTTCTGAAATAAACATTCAATGGTTGAGATCATGAGGCAATTGAAGTTAGACCACCATGAAAAACCTGGAAGCATTGGACGGCAGTTTCGTCTTATAATATCCACAAAACCTTTATGATATAAATATATATAAACATTGATTACAGGTAGAGCGGTTATGAAAGTTCAACTTTTCCAATACTTGTCCTGTTGTACGTACGTACGAAGTTCTACGTTGTTGCTGACTGATTGACTGACTGACTGAATGCTTGTCCTATTATGGCACGTTGTTTAAAATTTCGTATGTTTTAAAATAACATTTAATAAAATAAAACTAAAGCCAGCATAACATTAAATTGAAAAGATTCGCATACTATGCATGATTTTTCTCTCAAACAGTAAATATTTCATAAATTTTAACAAAACTCTTTGACCTAATTGTAAACAGATGAGTATTATAGTTGATATTACAGATAATTTTTAGCTGAACAACTATTAGAGGTCAGGAAGCATCGGACAATATTGTGACAGGTGGTTTCCGAAATCCACCAACTAACTACTTGAGCGACAACACAAGAGTACGAGAGAAAGTATACTGGTCTACTGAATAAAATGCACAAATACTCATTCATATATATATATATATATATATATATATATATATATATATATATATATATATATATATATATATATATATATATATATATATATATATATATACCACTCTAACCCTTGGGACATGGATCCGTTTCTCAACCAATGAAATACTTTCGTCCATTAGGTCACTTCTGTTTGCCGTCAATTGCCCTTCTCGTTAGGCTACTGCTAATTGGATTGTCATATCGGACAGAAGCTTCAACCTAATGTGAGACTATCCTGAAGTACCGGTTCACAGCCCCAACGTTGATCGAACTTATTTTAGGAAGGAACAGTTGTCCAGTGCTTCAAGGTTCTCATTAGTCGTCTGGCTAAAATCACTTCGTGATATTATTCATAAAACTTAACAACCCCGCCCAGTTAATTCTCACACATTTAATAAAATTGTTATATTGGTAATTACCCTGGAATCACCAATAATTTCATTAGCATTAAACAATGAAAATGCAACAGGACAATGCATTATATTGTGGTAGACGCTTGTCGTAAGATTGCTTGTAAGTAGTGTGTAGAAGGACCAAAGAAGTGTCGAAGTTGCAACTATAATCAGACGGATCGAATAGTTTCGGTGCATCAAAAACACAGCGTGGGAAACAGACAAAAAAACAATTCGAATAGTAGAACACACTGAAAGATGGAAGTAGATGATTCAGAGCTATTTGAATGTGTTATATAAATAATTTGTCACTTCTCAATATCATAGTAGATAATCATCCTATGCGCATATAGGTGTAGTTTACATCAGTAATTACACAATCAACTAATAATGTTGTTAACAAAATTTCAAGATATCAAATTAACAGTTGGACACCAGTATAAAAATTTTTTATTCAGACATTGTAATCCGCTAACCTATACTACAAGGTTAACATATGTATCTCTACTACTACTACTACTACTACTACTACTACTACTACTACTACTACTACTACTACTACTACTACTACTACTACTACTACTACTACTACTACTACTACTACTACTACTACTACTACTACTACTACTACTACTACTACTACTACTACTACTACTACTACTACTACTACTACTACTACTACTACTACTACTACTACTACTACTACTACTACTACTACTACTACTACTACTACTACTACTACTACTACTACTACTACTACTACTACTACTACTACTACTACTACTACTACTACTACTACTACTACTACTACTACTACTACTACTACTACTACTACTACTACTACTACTACTACTACTACTACTACTACTACTACTACTACTACTACTACTACTACTACTACTACTACTACTACTACTACTACTACTACTACTACTACTACTACTACTACTACTACTACTACTACTACTACTACTACTACTACTACTACTACTACTACTACTACTACTACTACTACTACTACTACTACTACTACTACTACTACTACTACTACTACTACTACTACTACTACTACTACTACTACTACTACTACTACTACTACTACTACTACTACTACTACTACTACTACTACTACTACTACTACTACTACTACTACTACTACTACTACTACTACTACTACTACTACTACTACTACTACTACTACTACTACTACTACTACTACTACTACTACTACTACTACTACTACTACTACTACTACTACTACTACTACTACTACTACTACTACTACTACTACTACTACTACTACTACTACTACTACTACTACTACTACTACTACTACTACTACTACTACTACTACTACTACTACTACTACTACTACTACTACTACTACTACTACTACTACTACTACTACTACTACTACTACTACTACTACTACTACTACTACTACTACTACTACTACTACTACTACTACTACTACTACTACTACTACTACTACTACTACTACTACTACTACTACTACTACTACTACTACTACTACTACTACTACTACTACTACTACTACTACTACTACTACTACTACTACTACTACTACTACTACTACTACTACTACTACTACTACTACTACTACTACTACTACTACTACTACTACTACTACTACTACTACTACTACTACTACTACTACTACTACTACTACTACTACTACTACTACTACTACTACTACTACTACTACTACTACTACTACTACTACTACTACTACTACTACTACTACTACTACTACTACTACTACTACTACTACTACTACTACTACTACTACTACTACTACTACTACTACTACTACTACTACTACTACTACTACTACTACTACTACTACTACTACTACTACTACTACTACTACTACTACTACTACTACTACTACTACTACTACTACTATGTATAATAATAATAACACGTATGACCGACCATCAGTTACCACGACGTACAATGCTGACTAGTCTTGGGGATGGTTAAATCAAAATTAGGGGTGGCCAAACCAAAACGTGAGATCGGTGCTTGAAGTCGCTAACTTGTAGTCTGAGCCATGTTGATAGATGTATACTACTTGATTAGAGTTCGCGTGACAATCGTAACCGATGTTTGGAGACTGTGTGTGACATGGCTCAGAATCGATCACAATGATATAGGTGTATACACTCACTGTCTTCCTTTAAACTATCAGATTAAAATTGAATTATATCTTTCTTTCTACGAACTAACTCTTTCTCCCTGTATCATATTCTTATATGCAATCTTTCTTTTATATATTACCACCATTGAGTTAACTGCTTCAATGAGTCTGGTGTTCGTCTTACTGTGCTAATGCGATGTGGCCACTTGGACCGATGCATGTATGTACCTGGTCGAATGTTGTAGCTGAGTGACAGAGAATTGAAGACGTCATTGAGGATAGCTTGTTTATAGTAGTCATCTTTTAGACTAGATATCGTATGTTGAATGGATTAAATGATTGTTTTCTTGTGTTATAAATTTTTAAGAATAGGAATATTGTGGCCAGAAGTCAACGTTTAAGAGTGTTAAGCTTAACAGTTTATGTTTGAGAACTTTAATGTTAGTAGCATTCAGGTCAGAAGTTACGGATTAGGATTGTTGGGTACGATAAATTTCAGTCTACTTTATCTATATTATAACTTAATAAGCTTATTAAACGTGTTAAAATTATTTGTAATTTCACCATCTTTTTGTAATACATGGTTACCTTATAAATCACTTAAGTCCTTATAGTATGACATACATTTCAATACAATTTTATTTCAGTAGTTGAAATCATGAGTCAACTAAAGTTAGACCACCATGAAAACCCTGGAAGCACTGGACGACAGTTTCGTCCTAGTATGGGACTCCTCAGCAGTGCACATCGACGATCTCGCCTCGCGAGATTCGAACCCAGGACCTATCAGTTTCGTGAACGAGCGCTTAACTACTAGACCACTGAGCCGGCATCCAACGGTGTTAATGTCTAACTTCAAATAATCCACGAAGTTGAGCCACCGTATACCATTGTCTTCAGTGAGCTGATATCTCTCCACAGACCTAGTTAAACTCCACTGGTCACCTTTCACAATTTTATTTGTTATCATGTTCATTGAGAGTTCATCAATCTCAGAAATTAATCTTGAATTCAATCTATACAATCATTAATGAATGAAAATCCATGGCAACAAATAAATAACGTAAATTCAACTTAAAAGTGGTCAATGAAGATTAAAATTATATACTTGCGAAATCTTTAATATTTGTACTTACATTACATTAATGAATTAAATCAGTAAACTCATTCTACACTGATTAGTCATTTTGTAGTGACGAATGTCATATTTGTCTAATCCTACAGTACTGATTCAATTCTATCGATCAGGTTGTAATTTGATTATTATTCTAAGTGATTTGAGATGGCATGTACTATGTTTTGATGTTACGTGGTTGAAGGTAGTTGGTAGATAACCTTAGTCGGCTTAGGTTTTGTGCTAGTTGAAATTCGTTACCAAGGTGTTTGGAATCTTGAGGGAAGCGATATATTCAATTCGGTATAATGTATTGTTCGCTGCTTAATGATCAATCAGTTATAAGTATATATCGGTCTTACAGGCGGTCAGTCACTGCTCAACTACCTTGATGTTAGTGTCTCAAATTATGAAGCTGTGAAAAAGGGGACGAATCTGCTAGGGAGTATTCATTCCTATATATATTAACTTAATGCAAATTCCATTTAGCTTGGCACTTATATTACCTGTAACATGTAACTGAATTATGTTCAATATGAGTTTTTACTGTAGCTCTATGTATTTCTACTCTATTCGTTATCTTAACGTTTATATTTGGAATTGGGAACTACTGTTATTTTCAAGAAGGGAAATAATAACATAAAGACTGGGTCAAATAAATGTTTATTGGCTTTCCATAGTCATTGAGTCAGCTACAACGTAGGACCAGGCACATAAATGCATCGATTCAAGTTGCTATACCTCATTAGCATAAATAGATGAACACCGAATTCATAGAAGTAGTTACTTCAATGGTAGTAAAGTATAAGAGAAAGATTGCATATAAGGATATGATAAAGGGAGAAAGAATTAGAAAGAAATCTATAAAGTAATATTAATCTCACCGTTTAATGGAAGACAGTGAGTGTATACACCTACACCATTGTAATCAATTCTGAGCCATGTCACCCACAGTCTCCAACCATTGGTTACTATAGTCTCACGGACCCCAACCAAGTAGTTTGCACCTACCAACATGGCTCAGACTAGAAGTTAGTGACTTCAAGAACTGATGCCACATTTTGGTCACCATCGTTATACTAAGTTCTCAGAACAAGTCATCATAAATCACATTCATTTTTATACTGATTCTGTAAACAATTAACTAATTGATTAACACTATTATGTCAATGAAAAATTACACGGGGTAATATAAAACACAAATTTTACACCGAACAATATAAAGAATATAATTGTCACATTGGATGAAATTCCATTCCAGTCATACTGAATGAGCTTTACATTGAAGATTACAAAAAAGATATTTACCTGGGATAATGTTACAATGAGAAGTTTAAAACAAACATCATACTAACTAAAATGTTACATCAAGAATGTCCAAATGTCATATTGAGAATAAAACTGATGCCTCTTATCACAACTAATCAATTCTCCTATAGGTAATATTGTGGTGTCTATTGACATAAGTAGTATTGTAGTGTGTGCTATTGAAGTTGACAGATAAAAGTAGTATGTATTGTTAAATTGAAAGTGAAATGCCTGGAGGTGGAGGGTTAAGAAGATCAAAATAAAGAGAACGAGAAAAAAAATGATTGGTGTTAAATCGAAATAATACATTCGATTGTCCCTACTTGTATTCTTCTTCACTACAGTATGTAATACTAATCGAAAGGGGAAAACCTGGCAATAGAAGGGTGAGAAGATCGAGTTGAAGAGAAGAAAAACGGAAATAGAAAGAAATTGTGAATCGGAAGAATCATACAGAATGTGACACTGACACAGAAGTCCTACTCACTACCTTCTCTCATCGGTATTGTTTACGAAATTGAGAGAATGAAAAGCAAATGTCCGGCGATTTGACTGTGTTGTTGGTTACGGAGGACCTACCCAGGGGAATTGGAACATCACAATTTCAAACCAATGGCGAACATGGGTTCCAGGATCTTGAAGGAACAAATAACGTATGAACCAATTGTTGGTCATCGGATACCATGGGACTGGATATCTTAAAGTTGTTCCACTGTCTTATGGATCAGACCACTAGGTCAAAGGCCCGAAATGTGGCCCTCTAAGGAAACCACCTGCTTTGGGCGGCCAGGTAGCATCCCAGCCCTCATATAATCGAATGAAGTGTGGAGCATAAATATTTTGTGTCTCTTCGTACAACTGTTCATGTATTTAAACAAATCATAGGAAACTAGTAGGAAAAAGTTGGATAATGCTATAATCCGTAAGGAGAATATAGCCACACACGGGAAAAGCGAAGATCTATACATGCAGTTTTTTGAGAAATTCCTGCACAGGAAATTGACTTTGTGATCGCCACTGATTTCTGTTCTTAGCAGTAACTGATAGACATTGCAATTTTATAAGGGAAATTAATATTGACTAACAAATGTTTATTAGAAATAATTATTCTTCATTTGTAGTCCCTCAGTTTCCAAATAGCCTGAACGAGAATTTTTCTCAATTATCCTCAAATCTTGAAAATTTTAGGGTCATATTTAACTTTAGGTGAGAGAGAGAGAGAGGGCAGCAACAACCCGCAACGTAAGTTAACTCCCATTAGCTTTTTGAGTGATTAGTCTGGAACTTTGGTCGTTCTGATGTTTACGTAATCTCTTGATCCTCTCGTAATATCCGCAAAGAAACCAGTCTAACTGAACTGGTCATTAAAGTATTAGCCTGAATAAATTTTCAAGGCCACCCCAAGGCTTGTAAACATCAAACCAAAGGAATCTAGAGTGGATGCAGATTTGTGCATTAATATATCAGTCGAATATGTACTTTGAGCATAATTCTGGAAATCAGGGATAATTCCTGACGGCAGGAAATAGACATTCCTTGACTCAAATACAGATCTTTTATCTACATACTGCCAAGTTTGTAGTAGTGTCACCGAGAGGTGTTCGTCTAGCCTGCTCACCATCTTCACGTTCAATTTTGTCACAGACTAAATTCAGTCATCTGAACCCTAAAAGTAACAATGGGATCAAACTTGTGATGGGTTTCTCTCACTCTGATTGTACAATATTGCTTCTGGAATAGTCTGCATCAAGATCTAGATAAACCATAAGCAGTGAAGTAGTAAGCTACTTCACTCATCTTAGAAGTCTCATCAATTTCGGTAAGTTGGTATTTGAAATCGCTGCACGAACTCAGTACGTTCGGTCAACTTATCACTTTTAGAGCGAGCGAGATGTTCATTTCTAAATGAACGTCCAAGGCGACAGCCCATCGCTTTGAAACATGGTCTATGAAAACAGAAGATATGCAAAGCTTGCATGTTTTTGGACCATTTGTAATGCATCGTGGAGAAACCAAACGAGGAAGGTTAAACACGAAATGCTAAGAAAATATACCAAACCAGTTGATGAGGGTGTGAATTGTAATTGACTGGGGTAGCTAAGACATCACAGAAGCCCAGCCTCCACCCACATCAATATGTAGTTGTGGCTAGTGTAGGAACAGGTTAAAAGACTGTATTGAATACTATTCCACATAAGTGTAATTGGACAAAAGTTGACACTGCAAAATATGCCAATGTTTAACTTCGCTTGTAACTGTTTTCCGAAATTCATCATCAAACAACCTAACTTAAAATAACTGGAATAGAAACCTGAACCTTTAAAGATGAGTATAGAAAATATTTATCAGTTCGACTGCTCCTGTGGAGCAAGTTATATTGGTCGAAGTTCCAGGAATTTACATTTTTATGCTCATGAACACCTCCCAGAGTGGCTAAATAAAGGTTTGGTGAAGAAAGTGAACAGTTCGATATTGGTCCATTTACTACAAACTGGTCATAGTACCAGTATAAACCAATCTTATTCAATTATTTATAGGGTAATTTTTTGCATAAGCTTGGCACACTTAAAGTTCTTCAAACGGCTGAAGTAGGTAGTAGCCATCAGGATGAAGAAACCGGAGCTATAAGTACAGACGAAATATCTCCAACCACTCCTCCTCTATTGGCCAACTAATCAATAGTAACCTTAGCTTTTGAATAACCTAATTTGATCATTATACTTACAAACCTTCATAGTGAAATATCATTGTCTCTGTTATCTTTATTCACAAATCTTAATATTATTAGTATTGGTTAAACATCATTATTAATCTCTCCAATACATGATACATTCACTTTTCATTCATCCCACCTTGCTAATTTTTCATACAATATAGTCTTCCATTAAACATTTGATCAAATTATAACAGTACTATTATTTATCTCTCACCCTATTTGACCCATATTTATTCGGATCATGGGTCACTTAACAGTTTTATTTAATCAGAATGGGTTTGTGGAGATTTTAGAAATTTTCATAGATTGAAATCATGAGTCAATTGAAGCTAGACCACCATTGAAAACCTGGAAGTACTGGACGGCCGTTTCGTTCTAGTATGGGACTCCTCTGCAGTGCGCATCCACGTTCCCGCACCCCTCGAGATTCGAACCCAGGACCTGTCAGTCTCGCTCACGAGCGCTTAATCATTAGGCCACTGAGTCGGCATCCAACGGTGTTAGTGTCTAACTTCAACGAATCTCGCAGGGGATTGCGAATGCGCACTGCTGAGGAGTCCCATACTAGGATGAAACGGCCGTCCAGTGCTTCCAGGTTTTCAATGGTGGTCTAGCTTCAACTGACTCATGATTTCAATCTGTGAAAATTTCTAAAATCTCCACAAAACACTTCTGATAATAATCATCTGCTCACTAGTGACTGACTTCAAGAGATACTCCTGGAGTTCTAGTGGGAAGCCGTTACCAGTGGAGTACAACCAGGTCCGTTGTGAGATATCAGCTGACTGAAGACAATGGTATATGGTGGCGCAACTTCGTGGATTGGTTGAAGTTAGACATTAGCACCGTTGGATGCCGACTCAGTGGTCTAGTAGTTAAGCGCTCGCTCACGAAACTGATAGGTCCTGGGTTCGAATCCCGCGGTGTGCGGGATCGTGGATGCGCACTGCTGAGGAGTCCCGTGCTAGGACGAAACGGCCGTCCAGTGCTTCCAGGTTTTCAATAGTGGTCTAGCTTCAACTGACTCATGATTTCAATCTGTGAAAATTTCATTTAACATATATCCAGATTAAAGTTAACATTCCATATAAGTCATATCAACATGAACAATTTTATTCTATTTTGTTTGACAATCTTACCACTCATATACTTTAACTTTAAACGATGTACTTTGCCCACAGTCTGACCATTTTTCGCGATTAATAATATGAATCTGTGAATTGTAGAACCTGAAGTGAATTTATCGATAAGACTAGTCTTTTATAAAAATAATAATTACATGATTTACGCCAGTTTACAGCCATGATCAGATTGATATAAATGGTGACATTAAATGTCGAGAACATACATGTGATCTAAGATAGCTTTAAGTAAACTAGTTCAGTAATTCTTTAAGTAGTACATTTATTAAAGTAATCCAATACATCAGCCGAGAAATTTAGTTTTTCTTAAGTGGACAGCCCGTTGATTTATGAACGGTGTATTTAAGGTCATTTCCTATGCCAGAAAGAATTAATGATAATTATTTACAACTAGAGAAAGTTGAATGGAAGCATAGATCACGGAACAGCAAAGCAATAATTATCAGAAGAGGTTTTGTGGAGATTTTCGAAATTTCAGTAGTTGAAATCATGAATCAACTGAAAGCACTGGACGGCCGTTTCATCCTAGTATGGGACTCCTCAGCAGTGCGCATTCGCGATACCCCCAGCGAGATTCGTTGAAGTTAGACATCAACACCGTTGGATGCCGACTCAGTGGCCTAATAATTAAGCGCTCGTGAGCGAGACTGACAGGTCCTGGGTTCGAATCTCGAGGGGTGCGGGAACGTGGATGCGCACTGCAGAGGAGTCACATACTTGGACGAAACGGCCGTCAAGTACTTCCAGGCTTTCCATGGTGGTCTAGCTTCAATTGACTCATGATTTCAACTACTGAAAGCAATAATTACCAATATGTGTCAATCAAGTTACCATAATGCATGTTTCATGTGACACAGTGATATACTATTGATGTTAGATATTATTCAAATTAGTTAAGGTTGCTAGGGACAATGTTAACATAAAGTGACAGTAGGTAGGTGCTTTTACTTAGGGAATTCACTAATAAGGATGGCTAAACATTTAAAGTTTCTATAATCTCACTTATGGAATAAGATACACTTACAGGTGCTCGAACATTTCATGCATTATCAGACGAGCAGTATGCATCAATGCAGCGAAAAAAGAATAGGGGTGATCATAAAGTACGGATTGATTGTGGTAAATTATTCCACAGTCTAGAAAGTTTACAGGTAAAGTAATCCTCATGGAGAGATGAATTAGCAAGGGTTTGTTTCACTAATGACGAGGAGTTACGGATATCGTAATGAGAAGTCTCTGTATATTGAATTACTTGATTAAATATAAAGGATATTTTATTAAGTATTTTGAAGAAAAAGATTTAGCATGAATCTCCTCTACCATAAAGAGTAAAGCTCAAGTTTATTACATTTAGAATTATAATTCAACGTACAGTCAGTTCCAAGAATACGAAGTGTCAATCATTCCTGTAATGATTCCAGCCTTCGTTGATCCTTTATGCGCGCATTACTAAGAATAAACAGGCCGTATTCTAGAAGTGGTCGAACACAAATTTTGTGCATTAAAATACTAGACATAATGTTATAAAGGTTTCGAATTATGTAACCTATAAGACGTTGAGACTAGAAAGTCTGGTTCAATATCTGTTCTGTAAACAAATCGTAGGAATATCTAAGTCCTCAGTCAACTACTACTGTATGTAACCTAGATAACACTTCACTGTTTATGGTAAGAACTAAGTTGAATGATGTGACATCGAGGCATATCCATATACATTTAGTTGTATTAAGCTCCAGCTGCCATTTATAGCACCACTGTATTCATTCTTTGCATGCCCAAACACCGACTGCCCCGACAAGCGATGTTTTATGGTGTCGGAGTAGATTAGAAGAAAGATAGGGTAACTTCTGGACCTCTTTATGGACCAATACTATATGTATATTTTTGTCGTATAATTGTTAAATAACTAAACTATACATATTCATATTCCTCTTATCATAAGTTTTATTTTGATCTATGAACTGTTATGTTACGATTTACCATTCTTCAGTTATACCTTGTCTATCAATTACTATCTCCCTTATTCACAGCCACGTTTGCCTAAATCTTGTACAAATGTTGTTTCCTATTTTATGGTACGATGTGGTCTGTCTGGTTGGTATATAAACCCAGTATATTTGAAATACATGATTCATATCACAGAGGCTGCGATTAGTGTTAACAGGACTTAACAGGATGAGCTAGGCGGTAAGCACCACCGATAAGGACTCTAGACTGCTCGTACGGGTTATATGTGTCATTTGTCCAATCGATAAATCAATGTTTTCTAATTGGTGGGCACAAGTTATCACAGAGGTGAACACTTTTCAACATAAATGCATATCGAACTACTTAAAAAATAACTTCATTTAGAAGAGAAAACAATATATTTGATGAACTTCTGCATTCAATAATTATTAATAAAAATAATAATAATAATGGGTTTATTCATTAGTCTGCCCAAACACCGACTGCCCCGACAAGCGATGTTTTATGGTGTCGGAGTAGATTGGAAGAAAGATAGGGGTAGCCAGATCAAAATATGGCACAAATCCATAGTCACTGACAAGTGCACTGAGCCATGTTCGTAGGTGTACACTACCTGGTTAAGATATCCGCGAGACGATAGCAACCGATGTTTAGAAACCTTGAATGACATCGCTCAAAATCGTTTGCAATGGTGCAGATGCATCCACTCTTTGTATTCTGCCAAATTCCAATCTTCTCAATTCTTTATGTACCTTCTTTTATCTTTCCGAATTTATTTCACTGTATTATACTCGTTGAATAACATGTTCAAACCCTAATGTTTCCAATTACTGCTTATACTTTAACTATCTCTACCACTACGGGTTTGAATCGACAATTGTATCTCTGTGCTAATATGGTATGACAACTCGAACTGATATACGTACGTACGTACATACTAAGTTCTACGTTGTTACTAACTGACTGATTGAATATTTTCCAAAACTATTAACCAGTAAATATTTCTATTGAATGAACCTTCTATGAATCTTATAACTAATATCAATGGAATAAGTTGTTTCTTTTTTTTTCTTTTCAAATGGAAATTTTCTATTTTAATTAAAGCAAAATATTCACAATAATAAATATGGATATTTATATATCTGTTGTTTGATTAAAGAATAATAAGTAATTAAAAAACAAAG
This sequence comes from Schistosoma mattheei, assembly GCA_944470405.2. Taxonomy (NCBI): domain Eukaryota; kingdom Metazoa; phylum Platyhelminthes; class Trematoda; order Strigeidida; family Schistosomatidae; genus Schistosoma; species Schistosoma mattheei. Next base: position 18,746,320 of record OX103946.1, on the reverse strand, counting down.
AAGAAAAAGGAAGAACAATTCATGAAGAATATCTACTTATCTGCTATCAATGTATGTATACATATATATGAGATGGTGGAGAAGATTTGTAACTCAGGTGGATGATTTTGGTGGAGTTTTTTTCTCTGAAGTTTGTGCTGATGATGTCGTTCAGAAGAACGATGAAAGCTCCACGACCAAATCATCCAGCTCAGAGAACAAAACTCCATCAAAATACATATACATACATGTACATTCCCCCCCCCAATGAGTACACTAAAACAAAAACAAAAAAAAGTAAGTTGAATGTGTTACAATTTTTGCGATTGTTTGTAAACGTGAACGAACGAAAGAAACAATGTAAAACAATAATAGGGATGAAAATATGTACCATGTTTACAATATACATATGCATTATATATATATATATATATATATATATATATATATATATATATATATATATATATATATATATATATAGTAATTTGATGATGACAATACACAACCACCAATCTTGATTCATACAATATATAATCTAATAATATCAAATTTGTAAGTAATAAATGCGAATAAGTTTTAAAAAAACACAATGATAATAATAACAACAGAGGAACTGAAAAACTTGACTAGTTTTATCTTTTAAAATACAAACCAAAACAATATAATCATTGCCAAGGTTTTGAAGGTTGATTGTAAATATTCACAGTTTGAGAATAGAATGGATGCATTGAAGACCATATATATGTAGGTGGAACAGTTGAAGTAAGTTGAGGAGGAGGATATCTAATAGTCATGGGAAGTAAACCGGGATTAGGGGTATGAGAGATGGCAGGATTTACACATGGGATAATAGGTATACAAGGTGGGCCAAGTAAAGGTTGATCTCTGGGTTTATTACGATAATGTGGAGCAATCTCAGGACGATACTCTGAAGAAGGTTGATGAATAGTATTCGATGATACATCTTGAAAACGTGGTAGATTATGTCTATTGATATCATCGTCAGGTAACAATGACGAAGAACGTGGAGAATATGCTCTTTTACGACTGGTCTTAGGAAAATTAGAATTTGATCCTCTTGGTCGATAAAATGAATATCGAGGCTGAGATTCAGAACCACTGGATGTGGATGAATCTACGTAAGTGCCTAGTAGGGAAGGACGACGATGATGACGCTCACTAGACCAGTTTGTTGGAGGTCGTCGATAATCAGTGTCCTCTTTGTGACCATTGAAAATTTCATTTATTTACCTCAGCAAATAAACATTGATACAAAGGGGAACCAAAATATATATGTGCCACATAAATAATTGAATTACTGTGTGAGCTGTGATACTGCCCGGGTGCTCAAGCCAATGCAGGTGGTTTTATTAGGGATCCATTAACATAATTTTTGGTCTAAATATCTAATTCACAATGCAGTGGAACTACATTGAGAGATGCGATCCCAAGGTAGTCTATGATCAAGAACAGGTTCATAAGCTAGTTGTTCTCTCAAGAGCCTGAAGTTTATATGAACCACTGAATTGAAACCAGTATTTTTCAATTCCCCTGATTGGATCATTTGCTTCCACCAACCCAATTTAAGCGCCGGAAATTCGTTTATCGTTCGCTCGATAAATAAAAACGCTCTCGACACGAGTAAAACTCTCTGGTAGTGGATATATACGCGTGGTTATATAAGAGCATTTCGAGCGGAAGATAGGAATCTCCCTCAACCTCGGCCATACCGGATAATTTAGGGGCCTTGTAACCAAGACCGATTATTATAGTTTTGAAGAACTGTGAGTGTAACCCCAGAGCTCAAGAAATAACTGCTTGAGGCCGAACACACACGTCGTTTTGCTGAGAAGTCCTCAATGTACTATATCTCTATGTTCAAAAACTTTACCACGGGCGACAAGAATTTATATGGTAAGGTGAGGTGTGATATGTTTAGGTTGACCTGTTTTAAACACTTCCTTTCGTTATAGGAAGGCAGCTTTGTTTGAGACACTGGTTGACTGGAAGAAATACATTATTGTTGGGTCATCATGGTAGGTAAACCCGAAAACCACGCCAACGGAGTTCAGCTTCCAAACTTTACCCAAAACTGAACCACTGGACTTAAAGTTCTCCACAACAAACCCATCAGGGCTCCTTGCTTTCGGTTACTTTAGATTACCTATAACCTTCTCAACTTCATTAACAGCATGGAAATTATTTTAATCTCTTATTCTGGTTTGCTCAGAGGTTAGTTGGACTGTTCTATGAAGTGTTTCGTCCATCGTTCTAATGATCTGAACTGAAACTGGGTCACAGTCTCACTAACATTTGACGTTTTTATATCTGTTTTCTCGACCAGTTGGAATAGTTGTCTGTTATCTATCACCTCTACCCTTCCCACCTCTTTTGTTTTTGCTGTCCACTGCTGCTTACGAAGACTGTGTAAACTTTACGTCATTCTACGTTCAAGTTGTCTTTGTTCTTCATAGTGTTTTGAACCTGATATGACGAGTTTTCGAGCATCTATCACTCCAGAAAAGGCTGCTAAAGCCTACTGATCTTTTTTAATTTTTAAGTCACTAGTGCTTAGCCAAATGTTCGAATGTCATCTTAACCGACATCAAGGTGAACATCACCTTGACGACAGACCAACTGAAAAATACTTCTGAGTTTTTCGTCATCAAGTTGAATTCCAAAGGTTTTCCTTCTGTGGATTTTCCGTATATAATAAGATCCAAACGATCGTATGCTTGCTTTAGAGTATCATTAGATGCTAATTGTGCGCTCCAGAATGATCTGTAGCCTTTTGCTGAGCTTCCTCTATGGCGGTTGATGCGAACGTGATCTACACGTGTACGTTGTTAGAGCGACATTGAGGGCATCCTATTAAATGAAATTCTTGTGCCTAAAGTTGGTATCTCCTAATAATAATTAGTTGTCCCAGCACAATTATAGCAGATAGTCGCCGTTGTCTATTCGCTGAGTTGTGACACTGTAGAATCCACATGAGTGTCTTTCACTTTAATTAAAACTACCTACTTGGGTCTTAAAGTCACCTGCTACAATCAGGATATTAGAACGTTTGTAATTTTTCAAAAAAGTAGAAAGGTTCCTGTAAAACTTATCCTTTACATATCTGAAGTGAAGTAACTGGGAGTGCACACAGAAACGATTAAGTGGCAATTGGGTGTCCTTATCTTTCTGTTTTCTTACAACCCGGACAGCGCATAAACTAATCTTAACAGCAGTCCATTTCAAGAGAACCTGTCCCTCTTAAGAGCTTAGTGCTATACCTACGCCAGCGAGGCTATAAGAGGTGGCAGTTAAATCTTCAAATACACGAAACATATATCGAGCCGGTCCTCTTGTAGTGTATGAAAACTCAGGTATGGTAAACCAGTATACTATTTTACGCAAAAGTACAGTGCATTCGTAAAATATGAAAATCATACATTGAATACATCATTTGTATATCTTCCTCGAGTTTTCCTTTACAATCTCGACTATTCTTCGAATCTTGTTGTTATTCCGATTGCTCGCAGTTTCCCTTCTTCTTCCCTTTATTTCAATCTTCTGTTGGTACACATCCCACTTCCAATTGCTACTACACATTACTTATGTCTATCCGCGCAAGTAGCGCATACCACATGGTAAGGTTAAGTGAATGATTAGACTCGAATCATGTAATCATGTTTCGGAGATACAGCATACACCGAAGATTAAAAGAAAGTTCAGTCAGTAACAACGTAGAACTTCGTACGTATGTACATCAGTTCGAGTTGCCACACCACATTAGCACAGAGATGCAGTTGTCGATTCAAATCCCGTAGTGGTAGAGGTAGCAAGAGTATAAGCAGTAATCGGGAAGATTAGGGTTTGGAGATGTTATTTAAAGAGTATAATCCAGTGAAATAAATTTGGAAAGAGGAAAAAACGGACATGAAGGATTCAGAAGATTAGAATTTGGGAGAACACAAAGAGTGGATGCATCTGCGCCATTGCAAACGATTTTGAGGTATGTAATTCAGGGTCTCTAACCATCGGTTGATATCATCTCGCGATCCCCAACCAGGTAGTCCACACCTACCAACATGACTCAGTTCACTTGTCAGTGACTTCATGGACTTGTGCCATGTTTTGGTTTGGCCGCCCCTAGCTTTCTTCCAACCTACTCCTATACCACTGAACATAGCACGTCGAGGCAGTCGATCGTTGGGCATACGTAACACGTGTCCAAGCCATCTCAACTGATGAAGTTTCACTACTTCATCAATTGATTTGCCATCCTTACCTAGTACCCGTTTCCTAACAACTGAGTTACTTACTCGATGGTCCCATGATATACGAGCAATATTTCGAAGACACCTATGATCGAATACTAGCAACCTACGAATATCCTCTACTCTTACCGGCTACGTTTCACTGCCATAAAGTAGGACGGAACGAACTGCTGCGCAGTAAACCCGTCCTTTGGTTGATAGACGGATATCTCGCCTACGCCATAAATGACGCAAGTTGGCGAAAGCTAGTCGAGCCTTCTGTATCCGTGCTGAGATTTCGTCACATACTAAACCACAAGGGCTGATGAGACTTCCAAGATAAGTGAAGTTAGTGGCAGCCAAACTAAAACATAGCATTATTACACGAGGTTACTGACTCTCGGTCTAAGCCATGTTTGTAGATCCAGAATACCTGGTTGAGGTCCGCGTGATAACTTGTTCAGTGGCCCGAGACTTTGGGTCACACTGTTAAGAATCGTTCACATTGGCATAAACTGACTTACTCTCTGTCTTCTTCTCGATCTCAAACTTCAGTGTCTCTGCAAACCATATTCCCAAGGTGTAGTTTTTTTCTTATCATCCGTGGTAAATTATTTCTATCTCTATTGTTATTTTAATCCCTTTGTGCCAATCACGTGTGGAAACTTGGACCAACGCTCATCTGTATCAAGGTCTATGTTGATGTCTGTCTGTCTATCATTTTACCAGTGTAACCTGTTTTGTCCATAAAAAATACCTGCTCTCATTTGTCAGGTTTACTTATAGTCAATATGTTGTTGTTTTTTCTCGTTAGTAAATTGTCTTCATGCCGTATCATCAGTAGACATTTTATGTCAAGCTTACCAAATTTGTTCTATTTGACAGATACTAACTAATTCTTCCTACCATTTATTTGTTTCTTTTCAACTCATCCCCCCAAATGCTCTGGTACGGCCGAGAGTAGGGAGAATCCACTCTCCATCTCCAAATGCTCTCATATGGCCATGCGTATATAGCCTCTGCCAGGGAAGTCCTACTCATTGCCTTCTCGCGGAGGGGTGTTTTTCACGAAATTGAAAGGACGAAAAGCGAATGTCCGGCGCTTTAACCGGGTTGGTGAACATGGAGAGTCCACCTGGGGGAGTTGGAAAACTCTGATTCCGAACCAATGGTGCACATGGGCTCTAGTATCCTGAGGGAACAAATGGCGTATGAACCAATCGCTGGTCACCGGCTACCATGGGACTGCATCTCCTTACGATGCTTCACCGCTATGTGGATCAGACATTTAGGTGGAAGTCTCTGAGTGTGGCCTCCTAAGAAAACAACCTGCTTCGACTTGAGCACCCGATCAGTATCACAGTCCTCACACAAATCGAATGATTTATGTGGCGCATATGTATCTGGTGCCCCTATGTACCAGTATTTATGTGTCCAAATAAATAAATAAATGACAACTCATTCCGTATCTCCAATATGCTACATTCACACTTCAACTAATTACTCACAAATCCCTTGTTTGCGTTCCACTCAATTAAATCATGAAACCTACTTCCTTACACCTGCTACCCAGAGAATTGGTTTAGATAAGTCCACATTGAATGGGACGTACCTTTTACCGTAGGTGGTCATCAGTTTTCGGTTTTCCGACTGTAATATGTGATGTGACCCGATGAAGCCCAATTGATTACTCACACAACTTTTTTAGAGGTATGTGTGTTGTTGTATTTCGTTGATTTGTGGTTCAGTACGGGGTTACAATGCTTGCGGAATTAGTAACAATTAAAATAATACCATCGGCACAACATTTTAGAGTCTTAGGTAACGAACCATATTATTCAATTTGACTTAAGATTATAAGTTTGAAAGCTCCAACATGTAGTTTAAGACGCAGTATCAAAGACCAGGAGTAGCGTATTGCGAAGTTGAATTTTTGGCAGTAATGGCGATTAGGGACAAAGATTAAGCCATAGAAGGTTTGGTTGTAAGGGCAGAAGAAATATTAAGATGGAAGGAAGGGATTTAATTGTAAACAAAGTACTCTCCAGTGTTGTAAGAGTAGTGTGGCTGGTTGGCATCTTTGGATGCGCACATTATAATAGGCAAATTCTTCTTGTGACTTGTGTAGAGCATATGTATTCGGTGCCCCTTTGTACTAATATTTATGTGTTCAAATAAAATAAAATAAATTAATCTTCTTAGGATATTTTGAAGGGAAACTGGATTAATAGCGATTATTTTTCGACTGAAATAAACCTCGACCGAAGCAAAAAATAAATTTAAATGACAGGAAATTTACTTGTTTTCCGTTGTCCAAATAATTTGTCTGTAGATGTTCCCATCGGTAAAGCAGAAGCCACTGCAAATGGTGATACATTTGAAGTAGGGGTGACAACATCATTGTTTGATTGACAACAACACATTTCACTATATGGATATCGATGTAAACTATGAGGGGTAAGTAATATTGCATGTAGAAAATTCCTATCCAAATTATCAACAACAGGTATGCCTGAAAAACAGTAATGTAAATAACTCATTAACAAAATAGAAGATTGAAAGGTAACAAATTATATTTACAAGTTATAATACGAATTTACAGATAATGAAACATTCAATATGAGAATGTCAATGTAGCAGAGGTATTATTCACATCACACAAATACACTTTGTAGAAGCATATCTAAATACTACTAATGATATAAGTTTATCAGTATGTGGATTTATGGAGATTGTAGTATTTCCAAAGTTGAATTCATGAGTCGATCAAAGTTAGACCACTATTGAAAACCTAGAAACACTGGACGGCCGTTTCGTTCTGCCATGGGATTCCTCAGCACTGCGTGTTTGCGCCCAACGAAGGTCCTTGGTTCGAGTCTCATGTATTGTGATCGCGGATGTACACTGCTGAGGGGTCCCATACCAGGATAAAATGACCATCCAGTGATTCCAGGTTTTTAATGATGATCTAGCTTAGACCGACTCATGAATTAAACTGTGAAAATATAGGTTTATTTACCATTATATATTAAATAATAGTAGAGTTTCGATCGACAAAAAGGATATTCAATATGACAATAAATATTTATCTTATATGAACTTTAATTTTGCACAAATTAGTTTCACTTTACAGTGTAAAGTGTTCAAGTTTCTACTATACATTAAAATAATTATTATTAGATTACATGTTCGTTAATTCGTGAATAGAATGTTGCAGTTTTGAGGTTGTTATATCGCGATGATAATAATGAATGGTAACTTTTGGGACCTCTTTATGGACCAATACTATATGTATATTTTTATCGTATAATTGTTAAATAACTAAACTATACATATTCATATTCCTCTTATCATAAGTTTTATTTTGATCTATGAACTGTTATGTTACGATTTACCATTCTTTAGTTATACCTTATCTATCAATTACTATCTCCCTTATTCACAGCCACGTTTGCCTAAATCTTGTACAAATGTTGTTTCCTATTTTATGGTACGATGTGGTCTGTCTGGTTGGTATATAAACCCAGTATATTTGAAATACATGATTCATATCACAGAGGCTGCGATTAGTGTTAACAGGACTTAACAGGATGAGCTAGGCGGTAAGCACCACCGATAAGGACTCTAGACTGCTCGTACGGGTTATATGTGTCATTTGTCCAATCGATAAATCAATGTTTTCTAATTGGTGGGCACAAGTTATCACAGAGGTGAACACTTTTCAACATAAATGCATATCGAACTACTTAAAAAATAACTTCATTTAGAAGAGAAAACAATATATTTGATGAACTTCTGCATTCAATAATTATTAATAAAAATAATAATAATGGGTTTATTCATTAGTCTGCCCAAACACCGACTGCCCCGACAAGCGATGTTTTATGGTGTCGGAGTAGATTGGAAGGAAGATAGGGGTAGCCAGACCAAAATATGGCACAAATCCATCAAGTCACTGACAAGTGCACTAAGCCATGTTCGTAGGTGTACACTACCTGGTTAAGATATCCGCGAGACGATAGCAACCGATGTTTAGAAACCTTGAATGACATCGCTCAAAATCGTTTGCAATGGTGCAGATGCATCCACTCTTTGTATTCTGCCAAATTCCAATCTTCTCAATTCTTTATGTACCTTCTTTTATCTTTCCGAATTTATTTCACTGTATTATACTCGTTGAATAACATGTTCAAACCCTAATGTTTTTAATTACTGCTTATACTTTTACTATCTCTACCACTACGGGGTTTGAATCGACAATTGTATGTGTGTTAATGTGGTATGGCAACTCAAACTGATATAAGTACGTACGAAGTTCTACGTTGTTACTGACTGACTGATACATTAATCTGTTTACACGTAAGATTACATCAAAATGTCCTCAGGACGAATTATACAAATATTGCAACAAATTCGTATTTTTTTATATTCATCTAATTTGTGAATATTTCAAAATAAATTGTAGTAAACCGCAGCTAATTTTATTTGCACAAGTCTATGGCTACTTTAGATTCGTTAACAGTTTATTTCTTTGTAATCATATATATATATATATATGTGAATCTTGGTTTCCCGTGATGTAATTAATTCTCGTTTGTTATTGGAAAAGACAACTAAAGGGAAAACGGAAAATATGTCAATGACTATGGATGATTGTTTCAATTTTACAGTAATTAGCTTTATAACAATTAGGTAATATAAGCTTCTTATCAAAACTTTTGGGTGTATTATGAGGTGGAAAAAACAACACGTATGTAATTAGTAAAAATAGATTAAAAAAATAAGTGAATTTATTGTAGTCTTTTCATGAGTGTAAAATTGGTCATTCACAGGGTTTGAGCAACCATTATTTACATACAAAATAATAATAACAATACAACATGGTAGCATATATATTGAATTATATACATACCTATTGACTTGGAAAATTGACATTCAGGGAATAAAAACATGATACTAGATTCATCACAAGGCATAAAGACAACACCAGCCTAAAATACAAGAAACAGTACAAAACTTGATAGGGGTTTGTAATTAATTGTAAAAACGTCATATATACAGTATCGATATATGATGACTTAAACGAGTCTTATTTTCAGCCGTGATCAGTTGTTTCTATCTGATAAGTTCTTTTACTCATCAGTCCAATTCGGTTACAACACACACTTTCTACAGAAAACCAAGCCCATTATAAAAATGACAACACTGAAATAACGCTAGAAAGCTGTAGTTTGACGTAACCCGATAATTTGACACACAAAGCATTGGTATGCATATATTTGCCCTTCTAACGCAGACAAGGGTATGTAGGTTGGAACTTTAGCTAGGAGCTAAATCGACTTCGTCCGATAGCGTGCCTTGACTAGAATGGCTTGCCTACCGTCTTACCTTGAAGCGGTATGCAAACATGTAAATTAATTGAATGAGACATTTGATGGTCTTGTTCAGTCTCATGCGCAATGATAAAGATGAGTTTGTATTAGCTTTTTCTGCATCCTCAGCTTTGATGTTATTTTGTACTTGTGTTATATGTCCTCTATGTTTAGGTATGAAAACCATGATTAATTCGACCATTTCGACATTCACTTCACTGTTATCCCAGTGGAACATGGGCCGCCGACCAGGATTCACAAACCAACTATATTCTGCGCTATGCTTTCTAGTTGTTTCCAATTTTTATTCATTCTTTTGAAATATGCCTCCAATTCCCTGTGCAATGTATTCCTTGGTCTTCTTCTTTTCCATTTCCCTTCAGGATTCCAAGTTAGGTTTTCCCTCGTAATGCAGTTCAATGATTTTCTCAGCGTACGCCCTACTCACCTCCGGCGTCTTTTCCTAATTTCCTCTTTAGATAGAAGTCAGTTTGTTTTCTACCATAGTGGGTTGTTCCTGATGGTATCCAGTCAATGGATTTGAAGTACCTTGCGTAGACTATTGTTTATAAACACGTGCTTTTTTAATAATATGGAACGTTTAGATGTACATAATAATAATTTTTTGTCCCACTGTTCTTCATACAAATGTATGGCAATCTTGGAGCGACGCACTTCTGTATCAAATCTTATTCGTGGTAGATTGACAGAAATCATGGATATACAACTTAATAAAAATTTTAGGTTCATTTTAGACTATCTTGCCTTTTTCTAGTCATTGGGCTTATTATACAATTTCCTATTATAAAAATAAAGTGACTTGAAGTGATTCATCCAGTAACTTATTAAAGTTCTTATTTTATTTCGCTCAGTTAAACATTATAAAATATGATCTGGATGTGTGTATTGGGTGTGATACACATAATTGTCATTGAAAATAAGTTATTTGATAAACAAATTAAAAGTAGAAGTTAGACTTGTACACCACTGAATCCCTGCTCGGTAATCTATAGGTTAAGCATTCACGCGCGAGACTGAAAGTCATGTGTTCGATTCCCGACTGCGGGGCCGTGGATGCGCACTCCCGAGGAGTCCCAATACTACGAAACGGCAATTAAGTGCTTCCAGATTTCCAATAGTTGTCTAGTTTAGACCGGTTAGTGATCTTAATGAAATTAAAAGCAGTTTGAGGAAAATTCATTTATAACGAACAATTAAATATCTATTTATTCACCATTGCACTATTCTGTAAGGCTTGACATAATTGTGCCATTTCTGTCCGACGTCCACCAGATTCATCGTGCAATGTTAGACGGAAATAATTACCTCGATAACCACCAAATGGACTTGGATCCGACTGTAGTGATGATGCTTTAACAGGATTCAAACGAGGAAGGCACCATTCTTGATCACGTGGGACAGAGACTAAGACTGGAGGTCCATTCAAATCGAACGGTTTCGTTGTCCAAGGTTGTAAACCAGCAAGTTCATAGTGTAAAGATGTATGAGCAACTAGCCGTTGTATATGTAGGCATGGTTGAAGTCTATAAATTTTTTTAAAAAAACCTTCCTTATAGAGTACCTGTATAATCACGATTTAAAAACACTGTCAAAATCTTACATGTAAATACATATTAAATATTTGATGGGTAATAATCAATAGCAAAATATAAAAATCTTTGAAGGTTCTCACGAACTGTAATAGTACACAATAATTAGTCAATAAATTAGAAATATCAGAATCTGCTGATGCGACTGAATTGGAACATTGGTGAAAAGGTCAAGTTTTAACGGTTGTTTTAGTGATTAAATCATTGAATTCATAAGTATGAACTTAGTCTACCTACTTCAATTTTGAAAATCAAACACTATCACTGTTGATGTATCAGAACGAAAAGTGAAGAAATGTTAAGCCCGAGAACTAGTTCATAGATTTTTAATAATATATATATATATATTGTCATTGCATAATTACTGAGTAAGCTTATGTTCAATCGATTGACTATTGTTGTCGATTTTTTATAGACTGCCTTATTCATAGTCATTTTTGGTTGTTGTGATTTTTCATTTTATAGTTTGATCTGCTCATGTTTGTATATAAACTCACATAAGCTCAAAACAATATAATAGAGGCCGACTCCTGCTTCCTCTCTGGCTAAGAGATAGAGAGGTGCTCACAGATAGTAGACAAAAAGGAGCTTAGCTTGCGTCGGATAAAGGTTAACGGTGCTGGTCAGACGTGTAATTGGTTAATTCTAGGATACTAGGCTACGGAAGAGATAGTAGATGCGGAGAAGTGATAGATTAGAATACTGATTGGTAAATTTAACACATGATCCTGGATTGATTTAACTTAAACCATAACAAATTGGCGATCACAAGACAAAACAAAAAAGTCACTTGAATTCTAAATATTAGAATCTTAACTAATTTATCAAACAACTTAACTAATGGCCGCAATGTCATGTTTGACAGATTGATGTCAGTTTCGCTTCACACAGTACAGTAATTCAATATCTTTTGTAAAATCAACCAGTAAATTCACAGATGTTAATGAAGGACAACGTATTAGTGTTGTGATGTTTAGAGTAAATCCCATCATTGTATAGGTGTTAGAAAAGTTATAGAAATAATTTGTTACACTGAATATAATTGCCTAGTGACATTCTATCATAGTATGAACTTTTAAACATAGTAATATCTATATTTCAGAATAATAAAATGATTTAACGGATGGTTTATAACATTTTTTCTCTCCTTCTGCGATATACTACGCAAAAACGGTGATCTGATAATAAAGCTGGTCTGGATGATTGAGCTTGTAATATCGATAGATTAGAAACTCGAATACAAAACACAGACTAGATCACGTTATATTAGATTCAGGATTTACGATCAAGAATAGCGAGCCAAAGTAACGCTAAATAATACTTGATTCAACATAATCACAAGTAGTCACACCCAGTGACTCTCAATGGGAGCAAAAGAAATCACATATCTAATAATCAGTAAATTGAATCCCACGTTTTACACACTTAATGGTCAATCACATTTACTTTCATTAACACGTATTACACAGTAATACAATACTTACATGCCATCGAATACAGTTATTTCACCTTTACGAAAAGTTGATATTTCCACTGCCAATGAATATTCTGGTTTTGGATAGCCCCATACAAGTAATGAAACCCCAATAACAGTTGAAGGTAATTCATCAACAATTGTATTATTATGATTACGATTATCATAATTTATTACTCCACCACTACAAGTACTACTTATATCAGTCACTGTGTTATTATCAATAGATTTAATGCATTCAGAAAATTGAAACAAATTACAATTTGCCTGTAATTTCCGTGCATTTGCAATGTAAATACTTAAAACACCAGGATCTTGCCGCTTTGATCTTTGTACTGGAGATGATAATTGATCTGAATTATTATCTGATCCGACAGTGGTAACAGAACCAACAGGAGACATAGTAGTATTTATAGGAGGGCTTTGAAGTACACTATTATTATTACTGAGTGAAGTAGGACTAGGTAGAAGTGCAGGTGCTTTATATCTGTAACGATTTTTACATCCTGACACATTAGAATGAGCAATTTTCTAAAATGTAATGAAAATAATTAGATAAATATTATCAACGAATTTTTTTAAAAAAACAATACATGCAACAATATAAACTGGCACATGAGTAAGTTGACAGAAGAGCTAAGATCAGTCAAATAATAATATGGAATCAGTTCATGAATAAATTCATTAATTATAGGAATAGATCATGTAAACCAGTGGAGATTTTTAGCTCAGGTGGATGGTTTAGTCATGGAGCTTTCATTAGTCTTCTGAATAACATCATCAGAACAAACTTCAGGTAGAAGTGAACTATTCGAATTTCTCCATATATGACTCACAGTTTGTCCTGTCGACCTCGATCTTAATAAGTTTTGTTGTAGACAATGACAGGATAAAGGTCGACAATAGCCAATCAAGATCGAGTTCAACAAGACAAGCTGTGAGTTATATCTGAAGAAATTCGAATACTTCACTTCTACCTGAAGTTTGTTCTGATTATATTATTCAGAAGAAGAATGAAAGCTTCATGACCAAAACTCTACCTAAGAGCCAACCAATAAATGTAGACTTCTTGGTTGAAATCGTTTATAATTTAAAAAGCGGCTTGATATGGCTCAAAGTTGACTGAATTAGTGTATAATTGCATTTACTTTCTATCAATGTTCAAATCTTTAGTTTTGTGTCATTCCAATTGTATTTATTCCCATCAAATTAAACTGTGTTCAGTTGGTTTTACTTCAGATATTGATTCGACATGAAATGATAATGCTGACATAAATCGTTGAAGTCATTCGACTTATTTTTGTCTACAGATTGTTTGCTAAAACCACAGGAATATTAGTAACAAAGGGTATAGCTTTTTCTTTTTAAAAAAAAAACGAAGTCAGTACAAAATGAAAATAAAGCAAAATATCCATCAACAACACTTACGGATTTTGACTTATTATCAAAATTCAACATGACAGGTTTGTGTGATTGAGCACGAGAAGACTTCTTATGAATACGAGGGATTTGCGGAGTTGGCAGTAGAGCTGTACGTGATACAGACAAAAGACATGAGATATCTGGTTGTGGTGAAATAATCAAAATGGAACCACTAGCTACAGAGATTGTATCGAGTTTTGAAGCTACATTGGAAGTCAACATCCAACGACATTTTAAAACAGCGTAGGGAATTACATGTTCTAGCTTTGTGCGTAATTCTAAATCTTCATCAAATTCGTATAAATACACCTGAAACAGAAGTGTATAGAAAGATTGTTACAAAAATGATGGTAATTATTATCGTCATGCAACTTACATCATTTCGTGTTTTTAATATCGTGCATAATCTAATCATTAAACTTAGTTTTTGATTGGTTGTCGATCAGTCATAAACAACACAAAACCTAATACACATGTGCATCAGTTTACATTGCTACACAGTAGCTGCTGCCTTGATGTGATGGTCGGGTGTGCCTATCATGATGATCCGATCAAGCTATATTGACTGGAATAGTTGTTTTTCAGGTTCTACCATATCAGGTAGGTCGGTTACAAAACAGTAAGATTAGCGACAACAAGCTTATGGTCTGGGGGCGAAGTCGTATTGCTGACTGTACAACGTTGTGGCGGCTGTAAGGTGTTTTGTCAGGCAACCAGTATCTGCAATGAAGCTACCTTTTTAAAACTGGAGGGTTTAGAAAAGGTTGACTCTAGAAATGTCACACTTTACCTTACCCCACGGATTTCCGTCGTCGGTGGTAAGACTTTTTGAAGTACATGGTAGACAGATAAAAAAACATAAAAAACACCGTATGTGTTCGGCCTCAAGCAATCGTCGTTTAGCCTCTGTAGTTACAATTCCAGTCCGCTAAAACCATTAATAATCCGGTCTCACCTTCCATGGTGTGGGCTGTTGGGAAGTGGCAACCGTACAGGGGTTTCTAACAGTGCTCAAAACTGACTGGGTGACCAACCAGCTTTCCGTTAAGTGACATTCTTTTCTTCAAACCAAAAAAGAGGAAACTCTTCTATTACCACTCTCTCTAGAAATACAATATGACCGGCGTGCAACGTTAGCCCCTATTATTTTCTTAGTATTTTAAGACTTTAATTCATACGATGAGATGATATTTGAAGCAGTACTCACTTTCCCACTCCTGCTAGCACAAAAGCCTACCTGTTCGGTGTCCTGATTTCCTTTCTTCATTGTATTTCATTGTTAGTAACCTTATTAAAAATCCGTCTTTACTTTGATCTCACTAATATACCATTTTTAATGATATGGAAATACAGTACTGACTATCACTTGAATGTTGTAACGTTAGAGCTTTGTGTCAAATCGAACAGCACGCTCCTCTAGTTTAAGAGCTGATACCCCGAGATATAGATGCGTTTTGCGTTTTAGAAGTATACACGCAGGATTTAAGTGTTTATTTTTTTTAACCTTGCAATATATATACATACGTTTGCAAGACTTAGTTTGTCATCAAAAAACCATATACAACTTGTTTTATGATTTGTGTATTTATGTATTACCAAGTCTTCATTGTGTAGTATGCCAGTGTAACTGCACTGGACTTGTCTCAAACCATAACAAAAATTGCGAGAGAACAATATATATATTCCAATAAATCCGAACGACAAAATATATGGTAGCGAAAACATAAGCATTTACATATATTTTATAGCAGAAGCTTCCAAACTATTCTAGGGTCATTCACTAGCGATGGAATTTGTTTGAGATAACATGTAAATCCATGATTGGTGTTAGATGTGTCACCTCTATTGACAGCTTAAAAAGAGCTATCAGGTTATTGTGCAGAATATCAAACTTACAGAGTACAGTTCAGTTCGAACTAATTATGATGCGCGACTATCTATCACTTTTGTCAAAATATATGGGTCAAAGTAAACAAAACTTACTTGAGATAAATGAAATGCTTGTTCCAAAGTTAATTTACTTGGATCTAATAAGTCCATACGAGACCAGGTGGAAACATGGCAAGCATAGCCGGGTTGAGGTTCTAAACGATCTTTGCTATTCTCGGCTTCTGGCGATACAATATACGCTCGAGATTTGATCCAGCGAACCATAATTAAGTAAAGAAATTGGTTACTATTTTTACCCGACAAACGACTTTGTTCTCGAGCGATTGTTAAATCTGCACACTGATTCACTGATAGACCTGGAGATTTTAAATAATGTGAAGTAAAAATTTATAAATTGTCAGGAAACCCGTGACATTTGGACTAGATGTGAGTAGATCCCTGTTAATTGGTTAGTCAGTTGGGTCCTCCATTCCTAAATTCGTAGAAATCATATATATATAAACATTCTACTGAATAGTATGCACCCACCAAATGCCGTGGTACAGCTAAAAGGGGGGAGATTTCACTTTCCTCAGAATCCTCTCATACGATCATGTGTTTATAGCCTCTACCACAGAAATCCTACTCACTAGCTTTACGCAGCGGAAGATGAAAACCAAAGGTCTCCCGCCTAAACAGCCTGTGGATAAGGAGCATTCACCTAAAGGACTCGAAAAATCCTGATTCTGAACCGATTGTAAACACGTACTCCAGGATCCTGAAAAAACGAACAGTGTATGAACCTATTTTGGTTACCGGCTACTCTACTATGGGGTAGCATCTCCTAGAGTTCCTACAGTCTTGTGGATTAGATTTCTAGGTCAAAGACTTCGGAATTTGCCTTCTAAGAAAACTGCCTTAGTCTGAATAACTCGACAATATCTCGGCTCACATAAAAATGGTACACATGACTGAACGTTATTTGTCAGTGTATAATGGATTAGTAGATTAATATAAAATGAAAGCTGAATTGAAGCCAATAATTCTTTAACCAATAACAAATTTTCTCAACTAACACTAACGATTCGTTACTGAATAAGAAAATCAAATTTGAAAACACAAAGTAATTAAGAAAGAATACATCTGAATAGATCAAACACTCACCTAACTTTTGTTGGCCAAGCCAAGTATCTGGATCATTACCAGGAATAAGACCATCACTAGCGATTTTCTCAACATCATTCCAATTATTAACTACTAAAAAACCAGTACATAAACTTGATTCTACGCCTGTAACAATATTGTTGATAGGATTTTTTTGAAATCTTTTACGAGCTTGAGAAAATAAATCTTCTAATGTTTTATTATGAATAAACCAAGCTTTTTCAACATCAAAATAAGATGAAAGTTGAGGAAAACGAAAACTCTGATTAATTTGAGGATAGATTTCTTCGGAATAATCCACAGAATTTAAGTCAACATTTTGAAGAAGTGCTATAAGTTAAACAAATGAAGAAAACAAAAAAACAATTATATCATAAAACTGAAAATGATATTTACTTTTGAAAAGGTTATTATTATAAATTGAGAAGTAAAACTCCATGAATTAACAGAAATGATCGGTTACACTTAAGTAGAATGATCTTATTGAAATGCTAGTTATTTTGAATTGAAATAAGAATACAAACCAACGTATAAGACAAATTTTATTTATTTATTTATTTGAAAAAATAGATATTGGTACAAGCGGGCACCAGATACATATACAAATTAGTGGCCCGGGTTCTGACTCCAATGTGATTGTGTTAGAGGGACATAGACTGGATTAAAGCATGCTCAATGCACGATTGCTTTGGCGCATGCTGATTGACTAATTCTTATCCAATCTGCACTAGTGAATACTTGGAGAATACTCTGGAATCTTCTCATGTAAAAACTATAAATATACTAACGTTTCCCCTATTGTGCTTCTTACTTCCATCTAACTTTGTTATTTGGAATATAATCTCTTTTCTGTTCAACCGTGTTCTGATTTGGGGACTTGTCGAGTGAATCGGTGTCCGAGAATACTAAGCAATAGGAATAGCTGGGTCATAACCGTAAGGAAGAGATTATGACAGATTGTAATGATGATTGTTGTTGAAATATATATGTCGCCTATCCTCGTATATAATCATCGACTTAAATTGCGTTAGTCACTAACGGAATTAAAAATGTCGAATAACGAGAACGGACTTGTGAATACATATATTTTGTATATAAACCGAATGGAATAGAGAGAAGAGAAACGAAGCGGAGGGCAGATGGCTGGTAGCCAACTCCTGTTTAACCAAGCGTTAATCAATATTTATAGTTACACAAAAGTAAGTTACAAACATGTGATGAGTGATGGGATAAGAAACGTACACACACCTACGCACTCATATAAAAGCAGTCAAGATTGATAAGCGAATAAATAACAAGGTCAGGATGTGACTCAAGTAGGATGAATAGAATGGGCTGTCCGAAAGCTAGAATAAGGTATACGGGCTTAACATAATAACCGACAATACAGCACCACAAAAATCTCATTTGATTTGTGTGAGGGTTGTGATAATGATCGGGTGCCCAAACCGAAGCACGTGGTTTTCTTAGGAGGCCACACTCAGAGACTTCCACCTAAATGTCTGATCCACAAGGTAATGTAGCATCGTAAGGAGATGCACTTACACGGTGGCCGGTAGCCAACGATTGGTTCATACGCCACTTGTTGCTTCAGAATCCTGGAGCCCATGTGGACCATTTGTTTGGAATCAAGGTTTTTCAACTCCCTTACGTAGACTCTCCGTATCCACCAACACAGTTAAAGAGACGGACATTCGGTCTTCGTCCTCAATTTCGTAAACAACACCCCCGCCATGAGAAGGCAATGAGTAGGACTTCCCTGGCAGAGGCTATGGCCATATGAGAACATCTGGAGATGGAGAGTGGACTCTCCCCACTCTCGGCCGTACCAGAGCATTTGGAGACAAATTTTACTGACTAGTGAAATTTTTGTTCTATTTAACAATTAAAGTGAATCTATTAAACACACATCATTTCATAATTTCATTGTTTTTTTTAGTGGCAAAGCAGGAAAAAGTCACAAGGAAGAAAGATATTGAAATAGATCACTTAAGAAAAAAACAGGAATCAATATGGAACCAATACGTACAAAGTAGTAGTATACATTATTACTAGTTTTGATCAATCGCATACCGGCGAATACCGAAATTTATCATCAAATATACTATATTTAGAAATCTTGCAATTTATCATATGACTGTAATAGTTGGTGACTTCACACACACACGCGCATTACATTTTAACCTAAATAACCAGAAGTCGCTATAAGGCTGAATCAAACTGTTATTGATAAAACCACTCACATAAAATGTAAATAACAATTTAGGATTATTGAAGGTTCAACATAACTCATATCAACTCACAACCGCCACAACGTTGTACAGTCAACAATAAGACTTCACCCCAGACCACAAGTTTGTTGTTTATAATCTTACTGTTCTCCAATCGAACTACCTGGTATGCTAGAACCTAAAAACAACTACTCCAGCCAATATAGCTTGATCGGATCATTATGATAGGCACACCCGACCATGACATCAAGGTAGCAGCTACGGTCAGGACTATCAGTTAAATAAAACATGGTGGTCACAACGCCGCCATAATACATGCAAGTTATTAAATATGGTTAGGTCGATTCCTGATGCCATCAAAACATGTTTTATCAAGTATGCTGAATCAATAGGTTACTATATGGTAATACGACTTTGCAGGCACAAATCCCTATACTATCAACCAACGAGAAACTTAAATCAATGGTTTCCGATTTTTACATAAGCTAGTGGCCCCCAAACGCCCTATTACGGCCGAGGGTGGGGAGAAATGCTCTCCGTTTTCAAATGCTCTCACGTGGACACACATATACAGCCAGTGACACGGAAGTCCTACTCACTGCCTTTTCGAGACGGGGTTTTGATTAAGAAATTGCGAAAAGCGAATGTCCGGAGCCCTGACCGGGTTGGTGAACGCGGAGGGTCCACTTAGGGGAGTGAAAAAACCCTGATTCCAAACCAATTGTGCACATGGGCTCCAAGATCCTGAAGGGAGGAATGATGTATGAGCCAACCGTTGGTCGCTGGCTACTGTGGGACTATCTCCTGACGTTGCTCCACTGCCTTGTGAACCAGACCTTTAGGTCGAAGTCTCCGGGTGTGGCCCCCTGAGAAAACCACGTCCTTCGGTTTGGGCACCCGGGCAGTATCATAGCCCACACACAAATCAAGCGACTAGTGTGGCGCACATGTATTCGGTGCCCCTTTGTACCAATATTTATGTGTTCAAATAAATAAGTAAATCAGTGTCTTAGACGATACGTCCATATAAATGATTCACAAGATATCCTTTCCCATAAACATAAAGACAATTAACTACCGAGCTAAGTCATATCATAGAAAAAGTCTAAACGAATTACACTTGTCACTACAATTATAAAGAACGACGTAGAGCAGCAAGTATTCCTTGGACAATTTTTATCAATCAACAAATTTCCGGCATCTTCGTATTTTATTTTTATACCGTATAAGAGAACTTTTAAGAATACACAACGGACACTTATAAGTCCATGAAGATTTACTTCACAGTCGATTATCAACTTTTCAATAGTCAGTCATGAACGCAGAGCTTAGCACAAATGTGGATTGAGCCAGGTCATATCAAAATAACACGATGAAACGAACTTAACAAGATGAGTAGTAAAGAGGTCTAAATGGTTTGGCGGCAATAGCAATGAAAAAGACTAAACAATAATAACATGGTCCGAAAAGACCTGAATGAAGGTATATATGAAGGAATATAGGATCTTAGGATCTATAGGGAAATAAGGAACGTGGCGCCACTGTGACCAGTACCGAACAAATTCAACAAACATACAACCATTGATGGAAGTTATCATACAAACCCCAACTAAGTGATCGGTATCTTACATGATGCAGAATAACAAACAATGACGTCACGGACTGATGTTATGTGGCTGTTTGGTCTCCAGTAGCTTCCCCACTGGTTACTTTTACATCAGCTGGCATTACTCATCGAAGGAGGTGGTGGTTGGGCATAAGAAATACATGTCCCGAACACTCCCAGTTAACGAATCTCTACAGCATCACCAACCGACTAACTGTCCTTACCTAGATTACTCGTTGGTTCCAATATTGATTTGTTTGGACACAAAAATATTGGTACGAAAGACACCAAATAGATATGCGCCACACAATAACAATGAGAATGTGGACAGATAGAGAATGCAAAGTGCGTATGAGAAAAAGGGGAACAATAACGGACAGAAATTAGTGTATGATGGTGAAATAATAATAGTGGGACAGTTCAGTTAGTAAAGGTACAACCAGAACAAATTCTTCCAATTAAAGTTACATCCACATTTTATAAAGAAAATAACGTCTTAGGCCACTGTTTTGCACCATCTTTAGGACCCCAACTACCGAGTCGTGAAGGTCCAGTCAGTCAGTCAGCAACAACGTAGAACTTCGTACGTACGTACGTACATCAGTTCGAGTTGCTACACCACATTAGCACAGAGGTACAATTGTCGATTCAAATCCTGTGAAGGTCCAACAGAAGCCAGTCCTGCATAGCTTTCTTCCATACAACGACACCGTGTCACACACTGACCACCTCTCCGATTCTTCCAACTGCTCCCAGCATCGGCAAATAATTCACGGTGTGGAAGTCTCTGTGACGACATTTGTAGAACATGTCCAAGTCACCGAGGTCGGTATTTCAAGACAGTGACACCGATTTAAGTATCGTCGCTGTGCCCGAACACACGATGCCGAACCTCTGCATTACTAACATGTTGTTGCCACTGGATGTCAGCAATCCTTCGGAGACAACGATGATCAATCACAGAGTCGTCTAACATTTCCGAATCGGATGCCAGGTTTTACAAGCATAGAGGAAAACTGCTTTCACCAACGCGTTGTAGATCCGACCTTTGACAGTCAGGCTGGCATCACGAAGGCGCCAAAGATGACCCAGATTGGCATAAACCTCTCTGGCTTTCACTATACATGGATTGATCTCATCACTCACGCCACCACCAGCAGCTATTCAGCTACCCAGATACACGAGCTTCTCGACTACTTCTATCTGCTCACTACACAGGATGAGTGCAGATAGGTGTTGATGGAAAAAACTAATGACCTATGAATATCCTTTATTTCTAAACGCTACTTTTCAGTATTAAAGTGAAACGAATCGAACTTCCACCCAGTAAACGCGTCCTTTGGTTGGAAGAAAGACATCTCGCCTATGCTGCACGTAATGCAAGTTGGTATAAAGCCATCTGCGCTTGATGAATCCGTATCCAGATTTTGTAAGACACAAATCAATCAGAGCCGATCACACTTTTGAGATGTGTGGAGTGGTCATCACACTCAACTAACTCACTTTCTATTATTATTCCAGGTGTTGACATAGACCAGTCCTGAAGCAACAATATACATTTAGACGGAAGGTAACGCAACTCAAATATGTCGCCATTATTACGAAAGGCGGTCAAAAGACTGTATTTTGTCAGCTTCCTGATGAAACGGGACTGTCACCGCTAAATGCGCTAGTACAGCCGAGAGCGGAAAGAGTCAGCTCATCTCTAAATGCTCTCACATGGACACGTGCATACAACCACTGCTAGGAAAGTCCTACTTAATACCTCGCGGCATTACTGTTGTTTACGAAACCGATGACGAAGACCGAATGTCCGGCTCTTTAACTGTGTTGGTGGACACGGAGAGTCCACCTAAGGGAGTTGGAAAACTCTGATTCTAAACCAATCGTGCATATGGGCTCCAGGATTCTGAAGCAACAAGTGGCGTATGAACCAATCGTTGGTTACTGGCCTCCTAAGAAAAGCACGTGCTCCGGTTTGGGTACCCAAGCAGTAGCCCAGCCCCTACACAAATCGAATTATCTATGTGGAGCACGTCTTTTTGGTGCCTCCTTGTACCAATGCTTATGTGTTTAAATAAATAAATAAAGTATCACTGATAAGTGAATCTGTTCAAGTAATTCTTCATAATTTAGATATTGTATGACTTCCGCACTTACCAGTATCTGAATATTCTTGCTACAACAATCATATGTTTCATAGATATATAGAATCACTACTTAAACTGCATCAAGAAACCAATATACATATGTCATTGGTCTCTGATCAAATGATGTGTGAAATGGTTTCAGTAGTGTTGAAAGATATTATGTTTCATGATTTGAAAACTCTTGTAGGGAATGCTCAAAATCCATCGCTACATAAAAAACTGATCTACATTTTTCCCCGCACTCAATTCCAAGTATACTACCGTTCTGTCATCCTATTTCAAATTTGTCAAATAGACTATGAATAATCTATAGGCTTACTCTTTATGAACTTACGGGAAAAACATCAATCTCAGTAAGCTCACTATACGCCGCTGCTTCACCTTCTTTCTTAAGTGGTTTTAACACGGTAAATTGTTGCTTCAATGCTAACGCGAATAGAAATTCTCTGCTAATAGGTGTGACTATGTTTATTTGTAGGCATGGTATGCTACGATTGTTTCAGTTTCACAAGACGTTTTTATAATATATCTCTAACCATACATCCTAAGAAAGGAATGCACCACGGCAAAGGCAGTAGAACATTAGTGAATCTCCAATAACATACCCATTCAAACGAGCATATTAATTAAAAGCGCGTGACTTGGAGACCTTCACGACAATACCAGTGGGAATAGCTTAAAATTCATGTATACCACAAAAGGATTAGTGGACCCTCAATAATTAAGTGATACTAGCAAAACATGAGGCAACAGGAAAAGCAATGCAACCCAGACTAAAGACGACACAAACAGTTGAGTTTCCACTTACATAAATTACTCTGCTTTTTCGGAACCTTAAAGGAATTGAGGGCTTCCAGGCCAGCTAAAACAGATGCTTTCCTTCTGTAGGAGGATCTCTTACGAGAAGACATCAGTCATACCAACATTTTAAGATAGGCGCTAACCATTAAGTGTAACCACATATTTTCAATTTTCACATGTACATTCAATGCGCATAGATAAGCATCCTTTCTCAGTGGTCGGTAAAAGTACGATACCTAAACTGTTCAAACGGTTTTGAACGGAATATTGAAGCTTTCGCCTAACGGACCTCCGTATCTAGTAACTGTGGATCACCAACATCTCCAGATAGGAACCTGGGTATATTTGAAGATACCACAAGTACTCCAGTTTGACAACGCCGTAATCAGTAAAGCTTTTATAGTCAGAGTATTCTGAACCAAGCAAATCAGAATTCAGGAATACAGGAGTTCGGAGATATGTTTGTAAGTCTGTCGATATGTCGAAGTAACGTTTGGTCTAAGCTGCCTAGTAGTTGAAAGGGATGCATGGCACTAAGTACCCACCAGTTATATGGTGCGAATGCGTGACCAAGTGTCTTCAACTGAATGTGTCCAAGAAAACCAATGTGGTCAACATAAAATGTCGAAAACTTGCAGGGCTGTTGAGTTTGGTTATTTATTTACCTCTATATATTTAAAGGCAAAAGAAATATTTTCGTAAATTAAGTTGGGATGCTGTCCTGATTCGTTAGGAATATGTCACGATTTTTCTCAACTGACTCCTGGGAAATCCCTCTGAAGACCTAACCAGACAAAGGATTCTAGAATTCGGCTGCTCGTAAAGAGTAAGAAACGTATCAACAGTCCACTCACATGTGTTGTCTCGCTCATTTCTGCACGTCGACCCTGAGGTTTGTGTTCGGACCAAGATAAAGTGAGTATCTAAGGCAATGTCCAAAAGTGTTTAGAATTCTATAAATCATTATAAGGTCAAATCTGAAACGCCCATAACCTAGTTGGTGAATACTCATTGATATAAGGCGCTCTCCATAAGATCTGGATTTGAATTGTCGACCATTTTCCGTTCGATTAGTGTGTCAGTTAATCACACAGGAGTGTGAATTTTACTGCAAACTACACTTTAGTCATATAAAGCCATCTCCATATGTCTTCCGTGAACACATTTCTGAGACTGATCTCAACTCACCGGATGAAGTGAGCAAATGAAGTGATAGTTAGATTTTGAAATAAAAAAACATCGTGAATGTTTTGCTCCAATAAGTATCAGATGTTAAATGTCGCACGTTATTTAGACATTGGAGGGACAGTACGCTACAAATCTTAATGAGACGTCTCGTATAGAGCCCGAAATCCAGTGTCAACCCTGAATAAAGTAGTTGGATGTATAGTCACATACACAACCCTGTAAAAAGTATCCTACTGCCGAACCATTAGTCAAGGAAAACAAATAAATTTTTGTCATGAGAGCTGAAGGGTTGATTACAATCACCGATACTCAATGTTTGGTGACGCTACCATCCGAAGCCTCTTCTTATCCAGAGATCTCAAAGCCAATCAAACTAAGATTCAGGGACGATTGAGTGAGGTGTATATGAAGCGAACATCGGCAATGTATCCCATAGAATAAAAGCCGACTGGTTATCTTGATAGATGCCCAAATTTGCCTACCCAAATGTGGTCTAGTGTGAACATTTAACTGAAAGTCTTTAGCTAAGGAGTCATAAAGTGAATAACAAAAATACACAGAAACAAGCACATTGACTCTTCTAATTCACATTCTTTTCTTAATATTTTCCAAATCATCCTCAAGAAGAAGTAAAGAAAACCTATCAAGCGTTTCACAAGTCTATATTATCACAAACAAGTCAAATCTGGGATAAAAATAATCGGGACTTTTGCCCATAAACAACATGCGACGATGAAAAATATTACACACACGGAAAGGTTGGTATTTTGTTGTAGTGCCAAATAAATTTCGAAAATAAATAGTCCCGTAATTCTTCGAGATTAATTCTGATGTCATTAGTTCTACTGTACGAATCTCCACTGAAGGCACTTGACAACGCATCCGCACCAGATCACTTTTGGTACACTATACCGTACATACCTTGTAACGTCCGGTCAGTTTCGACTACATGCTCCCCAACGCATTGACAATTTTGAACCCTTTCTTTCCTGTCTTCTGATCTGACTAGCTTTAGAATCTTCGACCACGATGTTTCTGATGACATCGTCATCAGGCAGTGAGTGCTGGTAACATATTCAGTTTAACACGGAATTTTATATCTTTGCTGACTAAAATACGAGTCTTGAAAACTGTAGAACACGAACAAAGAGAGATGTAGGAATCAGCTGCAGAAATGTCATACAAACGTTGGTCTAGGTGTTTTAGAAGCCTCGCAGATATTCCAGAGACTGTGTAGCAAGAGCCAGAGACGTTTTCTTGTGTTTCCTGACTTTAAGATATTGTATCCTAATCACATGATTTGTGTCACTGTGATAATTAGGAGTATTTAAATTATAGTATGAACTAGGAATCCCAAAAATAATGCAATTGGATCAAGAAGTACAAGATAAGCATGAACGAATGTACTGTGTTTGGGATTCAAAAACAAGCGTCCAGCAAGTTCAAAGGAATCATTAGTTCATTCAAGCACCAGCCACTCGGTTGTTAGTTGAGAAATTCAACAATGAAAGAGTCGCCTTCTAAGTAAACGACAGTCAGCCAGTCGACTTATTTTCTAACCATCGTTTAGTACTTGGGTTCACGATTAAAACCTTCATACCGTCCGACGTATGCCAAATTGGGGGGGTCGGAGTAATGAGTCACGACTTGTGAAAACTTGTGCATTTAATCATAGAGTGGGTAATAAGAAAACATCAGTTGATTGTAGCAAAGTGTGTCAGGTTTAACTGAACACTTCGCACTTGTAATCTGGCTCACGTAGAAGTTAAGATTCACACACATCAGATGATGGATCTACGGATCCACCTCAAATTCGAAGGGTCGTGCAATAAACGAGTTCGCGTTTTGTGCATTTGTCGTCGGTTTTCACTGCATTTGAAATTCGAAACCTGAAAAAACTATCTAACTTTGCTCTTCGACCCTTCTTCCATTAACTGAGGCCTGTATTCCGTTACAATTCTTTATCTCTTATTGGCTTATCTGAAGTTCCTTCATTGTTTGTTTTCAGCATGCTAGTAGACACAATGTGGCCTCGCGCACTACATAAAACTAAGTTTCACCAACTATCTTTTGTTGGCAGTGCTTCTATGTTTTCAACTCCATTTCCACTCGGAATACGCTAAGATGAAATTTAGGGGAGATGTGTAGTGGCATTAGACAATAGCCACACAATCCACAAAGCTGTGAACACGAGACTACTCAGAAAATAGATATTCAATATCTAACGCGGAGAAATACCTAACAATGGAGAAGGCGCGAACAATGAATCGAATGGACTGGAGTTGATCGAGTGGCATGGCTCGGCCACGCAGGCGTGGTCTCTGCTGAATGTTACCTTATATCTTCTATTCATATTAAATATATTGTTCTTTCTCTAGCCTAACCTTGTTCTACATCATGTATTGGTAATTGATACGATACAGTGAGTTGGTGTAGTCGATGGTGTGACTTCCACGTAAGATCTTATAGATTAGGCAGTTATATCATGACAAATCTACAAATTTAGGATTAGGTCTATTATTAGAGCAGTACTAATATCATAGTAGACCATAATTCTACAGATGCATGTTCATCAAAGTTACAGTTTACCCAGTAACAACACATAAATCCATTAATTAACTTGTTTATATATCTGCAGAATCAAGGTCTACTTCGTTACTAGTACCATTATAATAATAGATCTAACCCTAACATTGTAGATATGTCATGATGTGACTGTCTAATCTATAAGATATTACATGGAAGTCGCGTTATTGTCTATACTGACTCATCGTATCGCACCAATTAACAACATGTCTGGAGTTTCTGAAGAACACATTTAGGCTAAAGATAGTATAATATATTAAATATGAGTGTAACGACTGAACAACCAATATTCGGTTGGAACAACGGACTGACGAACCCAAAATTTATTCGTTTAGACCAGACCACGTTCCTCTGTGCAGCTCACAACGCATTTTTGAGATACTCGTATTATATTATATCAAAACACAGACTCTGTGCTCAATATAAACGGTTCTAATTTAGAAAACAGAAAAACTTACATCAAAAACACAAAATACGTCAAACGGTACAGTCTGTGCTATACAGTCAGAAGTTTCTCTAACGCAAATAGCGCACTAAACAATGAAAGAGACAGTTAATACTAAGGGGTTTGATACCTAAGAACCAATAAAAATATTCCCAACAAGATGGGACCAAATATCAATCCGCAGGGATCCCAGCAATCCTCCCAAGCAGACGATCAATAGGTTAACAGTCACACACTGAACCACGCCGTGACCTTGATCCTAGTCAAACCCGACCTTACTGTCAATGGTCCGGCAACATGTAATAGAAAATCAGGTAACGAAAGATAAGTCTTTAATCAAAATCACGTGATAAAGGCTCAAACGAGGGAGACTGAAGAACAAAAGATATGGTTAAACGAGATCGGAACAAAGGTTAAAATACACAACAGAGAGAAGGAACAAATAAATGACAATACTGTTGAACAAAGAAGCTTCAGAGGGATTTTCATCGTTCTCTTTCCGTTACAGTGAGTAAAGACGAGTTATACAGAATGAACACATTTGCGAGGGTGAGTCATGTCATCTGATTGAATGCCTGAGTATTCCGTGTTCATAATTGTCGGCCTTCGATTGGTGCTAAACATTGAACATCTATTTTCTCAGTTATCTCGTGTTCAGCTGTGAGGATTGCTTGGTTAGGGCCCAATGTCACTACAGGTTCTGGCTAATCCAGAATAGTCTCTGCCTTAATTTCCAGAGTGTGGTTACCTTGAGTATAAATGGTATCCACAATAAAGTAGAGGGATTTAGTTCCGATCCGATATTTCGAGGTGTTTACATTAGAGCCACACTTTTGAGTCGCTGAACAGAAAGGTCCAGACGCTCGCAATGGAATCCTATGCCTACATTATAGGTCAGACAGTCATCAACATGAGAGCAAAAATGTCACAACCTCCGAATACGTCGTCAATGAATCGTTTGGAAGTTTGTACAGAGTTTCTTAAACGGAACAACATACTCGAAAACTCGCAGAGTCAGAAGAGGATTATGACAGTTATTTTAAAACTGTCATCTACAACCAACTTTGTGACCATACTCAAAGGAGATGCCTATAAACTGTTTGATGGTCAGACAATTCCTAAATCTGTCTTATGATCGAATTCCATGACAGAAAAATCATTTGACATCGAGGATAAGAGGACCTTGAGGAATCTTCTCTGACATCTTATTGTGCATCTTAAGATCATAACCATCATACGGGTAGTCTATCACGGACCGGATTCTAAAGCTGTGCACGGAGGAGTAGCCAATCCATACGATAAACCAATTAATATACGACAATATGAGAAACAAATCTTAATACGCAAAATTGAGACGACAGCATACAAATAGGAAAGACGGCAGGAATGACCATGGTGATAATCCAATACTACCATTATTTCATCCCGGTTATATCCATTCAATCTTATCACACTTTGATTATTTGTTACTGTTGTACATGCCAATGAATTTTACTACAAACCACACATTCAGGAACATTCGTATTCTAGCTCTCACTTAATTCATTTGTCGTCTGTCATTTAGTATAAACGTTACGAATATGACAATAACATTCAAAGCTCAATTATATATATTGAACAAGAGAATAATAATGATAATTATGTAATGAATGTTGCCGAAGAGTTTCTCTTTGGGTAACCACCACAAACGAAGTTCACTCAATCATTAAACATCCACCTACACGGTTAGTATCAACAGTGTGAAAAGAAATATAATTCCATTTGCGTCACTACTAGGTAATCGAGCTTAAGAGTATGTAGTGTGGCGTCAAGTCGCGTTTGACTATGAACACCACTACAAAGAGGTTGCGTACCAGAAATCAGAAGGCGGTTGCAGGTTGCAACGAGATATATTCGTTGGCGATCTCGTGGTATCGAAAGAATACCGAGATCACAATCAACGGAAGGATAATGGATGTTTACAGTACAGTTAAACAAACAGGCACAGTAAAACAATCACTGGTACAATTGGTTATAATAATAATTGTTTCCACTAAATCAATCGCGTTCTCTTGATAAAAGTAGGTCACTACAAGTCCTGTGTGGTTGAGAGAGACCCAAAAGTGTCTTATAACACAATTGTCCTCCTCAGTTAATGGTTGTGGTCAGTAAGGCTTAAAAGGGGATGATGTGAGTAGTGCTTATTTGAACTTCAGATGTAATGAGACAATCAGTTAATTGCCGATGAATTCCATACAAATTCATACAAATAAACAATATTTACTGATTATAAATGTGATTACACATACGACATCACACAGAAAGAGAAGATATGGTCTTTTAATGTGATTTTGAAAGTTACTAAATATACGTGTTAACATAAGTTATTCAGACTTGAATTTGATGTGCTTCATAAGGTCAAAAATATTTAAATATCAATTAAGATATGTCTTATTTTAAGAAAGTGACTAGAAAATGAGGTCATATTCAGGAATAATGATTATGAACTCAGAAAACTTTGCAGTTTGTTTTTCTTATATTGAAATATACACATCTGATAAGTTTGCTCTAACCTGAACAAGATTATGTTGATAATACGTGAGTTAATATTTTATGATATAATTCTTAAGATTTATTTACACTACTATTTTTGTGTTTGTTCTATCGTATTTAAAAGGTTTGAATGATTTTTTCTTGTTAGCGTTTATTTTAGCGAGTTAGTTTTCTACGGAATGGGGTCGCTAACCCCATGCTCAACGTTTATTCAATAACTGTGTTGGTGAGATCACTATCTCCTGATTAGGTGGTGTATCGTGTCATTACCGTTTAATATTTTCCCGTCTTGACTTACGAGAATAATTTCATGAATGTTTGATAAATACCATCATAATGGAAAGATCATTACTTGTTCATTCAAATAATACTGAGTGAGCAGGTGACATTGCACATAACTTGTGAAGAGGTCATTTGGAATGAAAACTTCAGAGAATGATATCAGTCATACCAACTAGAAAATTCTACAGATAATTAGATACGTAAAGAGAACTTCTCAAGGAGTAATGAATAAGAAATAAGTCGCTGATTTGATGATAAAATGAAATCCACTACTAAGTTTATCATTGATTTAATATCCCGTTTAGTATATTAAATAAAATCGATTTATCTGAAGATTACCAACTGTAATGTTCATTTGAGTTTAGCTCGAATTTAGTTTTAAATACGAATAACAAGGGTCTGTTTTACTAGTTTTGTCCTCCATTAAAACTTGGTTCATTGAGACTATTTTCTTGTAGACGATTCATTCGAATTACATCATCTATATACAGAGACCCCACTAACTGTTATCTCACAATCTTGCCCAACATAACCTCTCTCTGAACACGTTAATGTTTAGTGTTTCGTCGTATTTACTAGTATAATTGATTGAAATCATATTTTAAAACCAATTTTAATGACAATTTCATTTCAGAATTTTTCAAATGAATTCATTCAGTTTATGATATTTTACATAAATAAATATATTTAACAGTTGGATTCATGAGTCAATTGAAGCTAGACCACCATGGAAAACCTGAAAGCACTGGACAGCTTTTTCGCCCTATTACGGGACATTTTCATCTTGAGTTTTATTTCTCCTATCTAGTAATTGATAAGAGAACAACACTATGGTCAGCTTTGAGTAATCAATATCATGTATGTTGTTATTGTGTATTTTTCAAGCTTTTATTATTCTTGATAAGCAAGCCTAACCATAACGTTGACGTGAACTGTATCGGTTGTTAGATGAATGGCGGTTGTTGATAAGGATTACCGGAATTAAGTTTTATCTTGTTGGGATTTATTAATTATATTTGTTACCATTCAAACGGATCAGTAGTAATGCCATAGCGATTAATAACTCCCGAAAATAAATATTTCCATAACTTTTTAACATTAGTGTTGATATCATTAGTTTTACTGGACACATCATAACTGAAGACAATCGGTAGCGCATCTACACCAGATCACCTTTGGTACACAATGCCGGGCATATCTTGCAACGTCTGGTCAGTTTCGACTAAATACTCCTCGACACATTGACAGTTTCGAACCCTTTCTTTCCTGTCTTTTGGTCCAAATAGCTTTTGAATCCTCAACCACAAAGGTGTTGTTGACAACAGCGTTGACACTCAATGAATACCCGTGATATCTTTATTGCCTTTCTATCTAGTACACAATATATTACTATTATTGAGTGTCTGGTTCAGTTGTATGCTAGATTTATAAACCCCACTCTCTGATTGATTCACTTCCGAGATAGGGTATCCCAGTGGTTAAAGCAGTTGACTTCTAACCATTAGACTGTAAAACTCAAACATATAATATCTTTTCAGTCTAGGTGTCCGAGTCTCACCCCTCTTTCAAACAGTGCATCTCATTGTTTAAATAGGACGAGGAAAACGGTCCTAATCAATGAAAGCCGTTTGTAGTTAATGAGAAACCTTGGAATATAATGAATTCGTATTATTCAGAAGATCTAATCCTCCTCACATTGTCATCATTCAATATTTTATCTGTCATTCATGAAATATAACAGGTTAATAGGGTTGTTATTTCAGAGAATGAAATCATGAGTCAATCGAAGCTAAACCACCATGGAAAACCTGGAAGCACTGGACGGCTGAGGAGTCCCATACTAGGACGAAACGGCCGTCCAGTGCTTCCAGGTTTTCCATGGTGGTTGTAGCTTCAATTGACTCATGATTTCATCCTGTGAAATTTCTAAAATCTCCACAAACCCCTTCTGATAAGGTTGTTATTGTTACACACAACATGCTTTATTTGTTTGCCATTAATTAGAATGACATCGTACCACAAAGTTTATGTTAAATATAGAAATGGTAGTTTTAGAATACTCAAAACAAACAAATAAATAGTAGTGATTTTTTTATGCCACTTTGTTGACTTCAACATGAATGACCGATGATAATGCCAGTAAGAAAAATTGATTTTTTAACTTTGTATATCTTCTGTTGAATAATCAGGTTAACATAACATAGAAACAAAAAGTTGAATACAAGTTGGATTTAAGACATGTATATTTCAAGACATTTTTGTGAACAGGCGAACTGAATGAGTGAACATTGAAACTGAATAAATGCAAACAAGATATGCTGTAAATAACTACCTAGTGAGTAATGGGTGATTCGGTCTATATATAAAGTGATTAATGTATATATTATAGGTAACCAATTGTAATACAGATGTCAGACATATAACAAAAACAGCACTAAAATATTTTCAAAGTTATTAATGAATCATAAAAACGAGTACATATCTGAAGTTAGGAAAGGCATAATATACGTAAAAGTAAATAGACATAAATGCATACAATGTAATCAATTATCTTAAACATACAAAAGTCGGAAAAATGGTCAAACAACAGTCTGTATCAGCATATCACAATGATCCACCATGCGATTGTAAAGCGATGAGGTATTTATGACTAAAGTGATCAAGGATCACGATAAGTTACTACAGATTACGACCAATTTATTCGTCTTACGTTCTACAAGCTTTCAGAATTCAATGCAACAGAGTATAATGATAAGACGAGATGAAAACTAAATCATATTTTTACTTTGGTATGACCTTTATTCAGCATTGTTTCCGTTTTTAACTTATTGCAATAACTCCTTAGAAGAATATTAGTTTATTTTCAGTGAGGTAGTTTTTGCATGTTTAAACGGCTCTCAGAAAGCGCAATGAAGCCTCCTGATGCTCTAAGGAGGCCAAGGGTATTCCATCCAATCACAGCCTGATAGAATTTTCTGGAATTTCAACGTGGCCTGCTGTGATCGGACAGTCGTATAAACCTCCTGCTTGAAGAGTGGCTGGATTTTAATGATGTTACAGCCCATACACCTATACATTATGACACTTAATGTAGTATACGTTCCCGCCGTTCGATTTGGGACTTGGGGGTTCTATGTATTTACGTGCGGTAGTCGTATACCGTATTAGCCGTAATCAAGTAGAGAACCTAACAGTACAGAATAATAGTAATTTCAGTATACCACTTGTTCAATATAATAATGTCTGTACTAATTTGATGCAAACTTTATTGAACATGATACGCGACATGTGTTTCTATTGAAACTCTGTGCATCTCTTCTATATAAGATATTCATAAAATAATCGTTATCAAGTGCGAAAACTACAGATGAAAGAAATTTCTGAAAGTGGTTCAAGTATTTTCGGGGTGAATAAATCTTCTGTGGGCAATTTCCGTGACCTTATTTGCATCGTAGAAATTGCAGTGATACCCGGTTGCAAGTACTGCAGTTACAACATATGCATAGGGTACATTTACATCTTCATTATACTTAAAAAAAACTACACTTTGTACCCTATCAGTCTATTCTAAGATCAGAATCTAATTGGTTTCGAGTCCCAGAACTAGAGGGAGATTAGAATTCTCGATGTAACTCAATAATCGAACTGCAGTTTGTGTACTAGGCTTTAAGTTACATCATGTGATGGCTGATGACACTGTCCGATAACTCAAGCATAAGTAAATGGATATAGTCCCGATTGTTAGATCAAATTTACATATTACTGAGGTGCTCATTTATATTAAGGTAAATCTGGATCTTAATTTAAGTGGAATCTAATCTTATTTCAATGAAGTGGTATTATGTGGGACATCCGAATCCCAAGTTTAAATGTGCTATCTAACGTTGAATATCTTGTTCTATAAAAATTAAGTTGCCACTCCAAAGAGAGAATATGTTGTTTGATTCCCTGTTATATATAGAAAGTAGGAAATTCTACTTCAGTGATCCGTTGGTTTGACTCTAGTTTAGAAGAACAAATGAGTATTCCATGAACATAATTTTTCCCATTTAGTTCTGTATACTACACCTAGACTAACACCGTTCACAATGGAACAGGAGTCAAACAAACTATCATTCTTGGATATATTAATCACTAGAACCGACATAGGAAAACTGGAAACTCAAGTGAATAGGAAACCGACCCATACAGATCAAATTCTCAACTATAATAGCAACAACCCAAGAGCTCACAAAATCAACTGCGCACACTTTGTTCAAAAGGGCGAGGACAAACTGCAGCATACTGGCAGCACGAAAAAGTGAAGAGAAATATCTGAAAGACGTATTTCAAAAGAACGGCTACCCAATCAACTTCATCAAAAAATACCAACCACACGCAGCATCATGACCTAAGTCTAGCACAAAAATCAACAAAAAGATCGCCCTACCGTACATAAAAGGCAGACTGCTGAAAACCTTCGGGATAGGTATGGCACACAAACCGACAAAATCACTACAATCAATCTTATGCAAACCAAAGGATGAAATAACGAAGGAAGACAAACCAAACATCATCTACAAAATAAATTGTGCCAACTGTGAAAAACACTACATCGGACAAAGAGGACGCCCCCTTCACCTTCATGAACATCAAAAGCCATGATACTTCTTCACTTATATCAATACACGTGGACAACTGCGGACACATTCGATTGGAAAAATATGGAAATCTTGGACAAAGGAAATCCCAAAAACACCAGAGAATTTTTAGAAGCCTGGTACTCAGGTCAATCAGCAATCAACAAGCACATTGAAATCGATCCAATTTATCAACCAATCAGGAAAATTATGCACAAATATAGGAACAAAAATCAAATCAATGGGAGACAACCAAAACAAAGAAGTAAACAGTGACAAATTTAAGGTCAATAAGAACTAATCAACATCGAGGTGTACAGAACAAGCTGTGAAATGCATATGGGGAAATTCGAACACTTCACTTCTATCTGAAGTTTGTGCTGATGATGTCGTTCAGAAGAACAATGAAAGCTCCACAACCAAACCACCCAACTCAGAGAACAAAACTCCATCAAAATGACTAGTGAGTCGCTACATTGACAGAATACACATACTTGTAAATAGTTATCTAGACATCATAGTGTCTACATCATAGGTCCAAGAAATTTCACTGTGCCCTATAGATTATGAGATCAATACATATTACGGGTGGTTTTAATCTTTATTTCTGTATGGTCCTGTGTAATGAGTCTCAGTTATCAAATGGTATCTTGTTAAAGAAATACGTAGTTCAAATGCAACATCTCAATAACAAACAGTAATGAACAAACTTATGTTTCACTAACCTCACTGCTTATATTAATTGTACATAACCGACGAGATTTCCTCGAGTATTGTTAGGAACTCTTTATAGAACCCAGCTAGTCATATTGCTTAGTATTTTTCGGATACCTTACTCCACTCGACTAGTTCTCAAATCAGAACACGGTTGAACAGGAACGTAATTATATTCCAAATAAACAAGATTGGATGGGATTAACAGGTACAATAAGAAAAACGTCAGTATACTTATAATTTCACATGAGAAGGTTCTTAAGTCTTCTCGAATTACTCGCCAGCGCTGATAGGCTAAGAATGAACCAGTTAACGTGTCCTAGCGTCATCCTGCATGGAACATGCAATAATACAATACATCGCTTGCTAACAAGTATGAACTATCAATTTCTATATTTCACTAGTTTGTTGTACCTTGGTGACGAAGATTATAAAACTTAATTAAAATATGAACCGCAGGTTAGGAATCAGTTACTCATAATCAATTTAGAACCTCTCACAAATGTGCTTAATCTCAAGTTGACGCACTACGACAGCACAGAGATAATACTAGTAAGATGAATAACAAAGGAGTGTAAATAAGAATAGTATCAATAATAGGAAACAAATAAATATATATAGATTTCCTAGGAAATCTTAGATTGCACTGAACAGCTTGAGAGAATGAATGGATATACACTAATGTTACTAATCCTAAGCCCTGTCATCCAAGATCACGGTTATCACGCGAACCCAAATTAAGTAGTCTGCATATACCAGCATGACTCAAATTAGAGGGAAGTAGTTTCATAGACTAGTGAATTGTTTTAGCTTCTTCACCCATAGCTTCCTTTTAACCTACCTTAACACAGATCAGTATTGCGAATTGAGGCAGGTAGGTAATGATTAGAAAAATTTGTCGTAAACTTAACAGAAATGTAACGCTTTTAACTGCAACAGCAATATTTCATGTGAGAAAAGAGAAACCGATATTTCATCAGTACTTTTTATTTAGTAAACACACATATAAAAAGCATTCAATAATGTTCACCAAAAGAATCATTGTTAATTTATTTTGGAGGAGCATCTCCACCACCAAAAATGGCGGACCAGCCTTGCAGAGGCCATTTTATGTGCCTGTCAGAATTCAGGTAGTTCTTGATTGGTGGTAAATTCTAGTTTTAAGAACAAAAAAATAATTAAATGAGAATTCGTCAGGTTAAACGAGAGCCAAGTACATATTATTATGAACTTACTTCTATACGCTGTTTGAAACTAATTAGTTTTGGAAATGCATCCAAGCACTTTGGGTCCATGTATAAAACTACATCAAGAGCGTCGTACAGCATGAAGTCAAGATGAGTCACCTATAAACACAAAGGGGTTATAAAAAAGTTGGAGTGGTTATACTAGTTTTCTAGAGCTGAACTTAAACCAATAGACATTATAACAATTTTTATATTTCTAATATTTGATTAAACACATATAGAAAATTAGAATTGAAATTTTTAAGAGATTTATGAAATAAAATTGTAGGTATTAATGCCAAGGTTGGACTTGATGGTCTTACATAAATTGAGCATTGGGTAGAAAATCATATTTCTAACGTCTCGTGACTTAATGTAAGCCACTTATTCGAAGTAAATAACTGAATTAAATTAATACAAGTTTAAATAGTATAAATGAAACAATGAAATTGTGTTTATAGACTTCATATTAGGCTAGCACATGACTATTTACGGATAGGACCTTATAGAAGTTTGATTGTTATTGCATCTAAAAGCATTGTTTTTACCTGACATGAATTTAATAATGTGCTTTCTATATTAGACAGATACAGTTAAATCAAGAAATTACAAGCCAAATGGATAAAATCTGGTAACTTACAATATCGCCATTCAAATATATATTGTGAGATAAACGATTTTCAAACATTTTCAGCATTCCAGGGAGTTGGTTGAGAAAACCAACTTTGAGAGTTTCCTTGAAATAAATGAATTTTAAGTCTATCTTACAAATTCTTTATTATATGCAATTCTTGAAACACCAAGTCTGATATCCAAAATGGCTCCCTCGAGCATAGAAACTTCTGCACGTTCTTTGGGACAACCACCCACTATGAATATAGATTATGGTATTTTAATTTACACATATTGTGTTTATCAGCTATATAACGTAAAATAGCCATAGACTGTGTTAATTTAACATCGCCATCAATATAATAAGGTAGCTAAATTAGTAAACTATCATAGCAAAATAGTTGTTTTACATTAGGAAATTCCAGACCTAATTTGAACTTTTCGTCACGCCAGACATCACCATCATTGCGATCATACAAACGCTCTTCATATACTTCGCCAACATATTCCAAAAGAAGACGAGTCGGTTGTACAAGCTAAACGACAAAATCAGGTTTTAAAATTGTACAAAAGTTCATGCAACGCAGTAGACAATAATTATCATCTGCCGAAATCATAGTCTAATTAAATGATAACACGAAAATTACAAAGATTAATTGAGTGAGCCGGTGAATTTCTAAGTGAAGTCACGAGTTCACATGTTTCGAAAAATCCATTCTATAAACGGTGCATAAAAGTGGAATTTTAGAAACTAAGTGGTTTTATTGTTTTAACTCTAAACTATTTCATTTCTAGAAAAAAAATTTTAAAGAACGTTTTTGCCACATCACGATGTGTGAATTCACGAAGTAATAGTACTTGTGTCTGTAAGAGTCGAATCTTGGTTCCATTGCTTTAGTAGTACACCTTGACTTAAAATGTGATCGTTTATTATGAGCTGATTTTGTGAATTTCGAACATAAAGTTAGGCATGATACAACACAATGATGGTTTTTATAGGAAACGAGTTTTAAATAAATCGGTAATGATTTTCAGTCAAATAAAATATTAAGGCTTGTGCTTGGAAATTTGGAAATGCATGTTTTTTTATAAAGTCTGTATATCGTTAAAAATATATGACAACTAGACTACCCTACCCATGAAACGATGAGCACATATTATTCAATTAGATGTTATTGGGGACAAACAAAGATGACTAACCGAATGTACTCAACTCGTAACAGCTTTTATAAGGAAACAGATGTTTACTGGCATCTACCTTTGGATCACTCACACGAGAACCACACTGTCAACGTCACAAGATTTAATTGTGTGTGACCATTGGTTAAAACTATCCCTCCTTAAAAACATTTTGGACGTCAAATTTGTGGACTTTTACCAAACCCGGATTTTTAATTATAGACTAATAATCAAGATGTCGCTTGGTGAAAACGATGATTGATAACATGGCAAAAATGCATGCTTACTCGTTATCTTAGTACCTAACTCATAATAAGCAGTGATCTCAAAAATACTAGAAACTGTAAGGCTGCTGCTGCAAAAGGCTACAGGGTATTATGGGCTATTCGTATGTTTTTTTCAGTAGTTAGATGAAGAAATGTTTAGATTATTATACCTGACTTTCGTGAGACCGCATTTGGAATATGAGATTCAAGCAGAGAATCATTGTTTTAATTATAAGACGGATATGCTGGAACGAGTTTAACGAAGAGGGACTAAAATGTTGAAAGCTCTCTCTGGCTTATTTTATGCAGACAGACTGAGACACCTCAACTTATTTCCGTTATATTACCGCAGAATACGTGGTGATATTGACTTATCATATGCTGAACGATGACTTTGGTATTAATATGCCTTACCTTTTCCATCCGTCTAGGGCTGATCGTTTGAGGGGACATTCGAAGAATGTCCAAAAACCGAGATCAAATCGTTTAGGTCTGGAGTTTTGTTTGTTGCACCGAGTAGTGGATTACCGGAATTCCTTACCAGGACACGTAATATCAACACTTCCTGTTGATATATTTAAAACGAGACTGGACCTCCAGTATTACAAACCGCAAGGATTAATATAGGTTGGTAGAACTCTTATCCTTATTACCGAAGACTGAATATTAGGCTGAGTGGTCACACTCAGTTATTTGTCTACCAAGGAGTCACTGACAGACTTCTAAGGATATCTCACGCCGATGATTTCTACATACCCATAATTCTTCTTACAATAACTGTTGTCGCACTAAGCGAAATTAGTTAGTTCGAAGAGCATTGATATGAAGCACTATGGGGAGACATTACTGCCGCATCATTAGTGGAGGACGACTTTGGGAAGGCCCAAGTGTTCTCGAACTACTTTAGCAATGTATATAACATAGAAGCACCCTTCCCGTCAGCGCATACAAATCCCTCTACACATACACTGGAGAGCGTGACCATTAAAGAACTCGATGTCTTTGGTCTGCTAAATAAGCTTGACATAGGTAAATCCACGGGACCCGATGAATTGAATCTTAGGCTACTGAATGAATTATCTAACTTCGTTGCGAACCCTTCAAGTATATGCTTTAACCTACCTGTAACGCAGGGTCGTTTACCAAAACACTGGAAGAACGCCATAGTAAGTCCTGTCTTCAAAACAGGTACGAAACATAAACCTGAGAATTACCAACCCGTTAGCCTAACTAGTGTGGCTGTTAAAATCTTAGAAAAGATTATTCGGAAGGAGCTGTTTAAGTACCTCAATGTAAACCGGATTTTTTCGGAGAAACAGCACGGTTTCAGAATAGGTTATTATTGTCTCACCAACTTATTAGTCGCTCATGAAAGCTGGTGCGCTCTTAAGGACCGAAAGTTACCTGTAGACGTAGCCTACATTGATTTTAGCAAAGCTTTTGACAAAGTTCCGCACAACCGGTTGTTATGTAAGCTAAGAAATGTCGGAATTGGAGGCAATCTTTTGATGTGGATAAAAGACTTCCTAGTTGGGCGTCAACAAAGAGTAAGGGTGAACCCAAAGTTATCTAGCTGAGGAACTGTGCTTAGTGGAGTGCCCCAGGGTACAGTTTTGGGGCCAGTGCTATTCCTCTTGTATGTAAATGACCTTCTTCGTCTACTATTATCATCAGTCTTGCTATAATATACTGACGACGTCAAGATATGGAGAACGATACGATGTGAGGGTGATAGCTTGGAACTCCTAAATGACCTGAAGAAATTATCTGAATGGTCTCAAACCTGGCAGTTGCCGATAAATACTTCCAAGTGTGTCGTGATGCATATCGGTCATCAAGGTACAGATACATACATGATGAATAACACCGAGCTAACTGTCGTCCAGACATATAATGACTTAGGAGTTATCGTTAGCCAAGACCTTAAGACTACTGCACACTGCCGTGCGATAGCCGCCAAAGGTTTTAGAACCTTATGGTCAATACGTAGGGCTTTTAGTCATGCCGACGCTAAGACGTTTTTGACTTTGTATACAGTGTTCGTACGCCCTAAACTTGAGTACTGCATACAAGCAACTTACCCCTGCTTAAAAAAAGACAGTGAGCTTCTGGAAAAGGTTCAAAGAACAGCAACTAAGCTGATTCCCGGAATAGTAAAGCTTCCGTACGAAGTTCGACTGGTCAAGCTGACCCTTTTCCCGTTGTCATATCGCAGAACTAGAGGAGACTTGATTACAGTCTTCAAATTGCTTAGTGATATATTTGCACCTGATATGCCCTCATTTTTCTTGTCTTCCGAAAGAGAATTAAAGCACGAACTATCACTTTTAATCTGCTGAAAGAACATACACATATCACAGTACTGTGACAGTACAACGAACAGCAAGTTATAACATGAAATCCGATCATTTTTCATATAAACTTTAAACAACAAAGTTGGGCTTCAGAAGAAACTGAAAGGATCTCAACGAATTTTGGGGGAACATGAGGTCTAAACTGGTTTTCTTTAATTCATGGAGAAGGATATTTTTTGTCTCAATTTAGAAGTCATTAAAAAAGTAGTGAGACATGATTACCTTAGGCCTGGCACGAATAAATAACTCTTATTTAACTCGAAGATATATCTTCGAGTGGAAAATGTTTTGGAGAAGTGTAAAAGCAGAACTTAAAAACAAGACACTCACGCCTCTGATTTTCCAGTATCCGAGCTTAGGAGCCATGATCAACGGATGAGTACAACTTCAAATGAGATTCATGACATATATATATAATTTGTTTTACTAATCGTAAGAATTATCTGATTAACATCCAATATCATTGTGAATGGTTAGTACAGAAAAGTTGACTTCGTAGAACTAGCTCGTTGTCGTCAATTTGCATCTCACATATTTTTTGTTCAAGTTACGTTTATCAAAACCTCCGACTTCAGGGGTGCTAGTCAGCTGTCATATTAAGTTTTACTTCCCCGTTGTGGACATAGACTAATGATCAAAAATTGCTAATCGACTCTGTCTTGGGAAATCCTTTCTAGTTGTTTTCACTTCCTATTCATCTTATCCATATCTGCTTCCAGTTCTCTACTCGGTATGTTCTTTGGCCTTCCTTTTTTCGGTTTTCCTTTCAGGATTCCAGGCTAGGGCTTACCTAATGATGCAGTTTGGTGATTTCTGCATTGTATGGTCTGTCCACTTCTTTTCCTGATTTCCAGTTCAGCTGGAAGTTGGTTTATCCTCTCCCATAGTAGGCTGTTGCTGATGGTATCTGACCAACAGATATTGAGTATCTCGCGTAAACAATTGTTTATAAATACCTGTGTACTTTTGATGACAGTTACAGTAATTCTCCACTTTTCATCTCTGTGCAATGGAACTGTCTTGACGCCTGTGTAGCGGTAAATAAATCCCCAAAATAAATAGCACTAAGTTTTCGACATTGGATGCTGACCATATGTTTTAGTGGACTCATCTAGCTGAAGGCGCTCGGTCAGGCATCCGTACCAGATCACGTGTGGTAACGCCGTGCTCAACATCAACCGCAATCGCTAGCCAGATTAGATCAGAGAATTCCGATATATTGGTCATCGCCAAATATACTCTTTCGATCTCCTCGACTCTGTCTTTTGATTTCTCTGGGTGGGAACGAAACATATTAGAAGGTGTTACTGGTAGAAGCGTTGTGAAACCTGTGACATCATCATCGGTGAGACCGTCGTGATCTGGTACACCTTATTGCAACTGTGAGTCTGTTCCTTTTTGGGATTTTTATATATCATTGCCTTATTTTTTATTTTTTTTAAACATTGTGATTTTTTTTCGTGTTTTTCTTGGATATATATATATATTTTCCCCTCGTTCATTATCGTACTTCATATTTCATCATGACTGAACA
Source organism: Schistosoma mattheei (assembly GCA_944470405.2). Classification (NCBI taxonomy): domain Eukaryota; kingdom Metazoa; phylum Platyhelminthes; class Trematoda; order Strigeidida; family Schistosomatidae; genus Schistosoma; species Schistosoma mattheei. The sequence goes on along the minus strand of OX103946.1, from coordinate 18,702,858 downwards.
GACACCTAAAATACTCAAGCTTAAGGCCTTGTCCCCACCTTCGTTTCAGCTGATGCCTTTCTGGCCCGACAACATCGAAGCCTGGTTTTGCTACGCAAAAGCCGACTTCTCCGAGCACGGCGTGATCGACATACGTGCACAATTCATCGCAGTAGTCAAAGCACTACCGCGCGAATTCAACAGGTACGTAACACCTAGTATGTTTACTAGTGATGTTTCCGAACCTTACGAAATCTTAAAACGTTCGATTCTCAAACGAGGAGACCTAACCGATCGACAAAGGTTAGATCAACTCTTCAATAACATCGACCTGCAACACGGTTCTGCGACAGACATGTTGCAAAGAATGAGAGAGGTTATAGGCCCAAGAACTTTCGACGAAGGTCTATTCAAACAACTCTTCTTGTCAAAACTTCCCCAACAGGTGCAAACAGTTCTGGTCTCGTTCCAGAACAACGCCTTAGACGAGCTAGCTGCATCTGCCGACCGTATTCTAGAAATTACGAAACCTACTACCGAGGAATTTTCAGTCAAAGAAAAACCTCAAACGACTCAGAATGATATAACCGACTTACGTCACACACTCACGCGTTATCTTAGTCTTCGTACCGACCGTAAGAGATCGCGCACACCACGTAGAAGCATTTCTCGTAAGCGATCTGTCTCTAGACCACGAGAGACAGATAACCCCGACTGGTGCTGGTATCATAACCAGTATGGAAAGTTTTCCAGAAATTGCAGAAAACCCTGCAATTTTCCCAACACGAAACCGACTGATTCGGGAAACTTCCAAGCTGGCACGCGTTAACGGCAACCGTAGCCGGCGAACATAGCCGTCTGTTATACGTCACAGATGTGACAACGAGAGTTCACTACCTCGTCGATACTGGGGCAGAAGTTAGCGTTCTCCCAGCGAATCCTAACGACCGACTTCACGAATCGACTCTAAACTTACAGGCGGCAAACGGAAAACCGATCGCTTCATATGGCAAAAGGTACGTTTACCTTAACGTGGGTTTACGCAAACCCATCCACTGGATTTTCGTCGTTGCAGATGTTTCTATGCCAATCATTGGTATGGACCTTCTACAACACCACAATCTGATCATCGACACTCGCAAACGGAGGCTAGTAGACGGAAACACTAATTTGTCCGTTTGCGTAACTTCTTTTACTGGTTGTAGATTATCCCCAGTCACAATTAAGTATAGGATAGACCCACTTTATCAGCCACTTCTCGACAAGTATCCTGAGATACAACAAACGCAACCGAGATTACCGTGTGTAACCTAGTATTAACCAGGTTAATACTTAATAACAACTAATACTCAGATATTACATTTAATTTAACGAGCACTGTGCTCACTTATTTTCATATCATGTCCAATAACTCCAGTAAAAGAGGAATTTCACCAACTTCTAAGCCAAATAAAAGGTCCAAATCTGTAACCCCTACAACTGACGACTTAGTGCTTGACAATGTCGAACCTTTAACTACTGAAAAATATGTGTATTGTACACAAATGTCTCTATCGTCACCAGATTCTCCATGTCGCAGCCCCTCTATCTTTACGTGCAGTATGCCAACGGTAAGACTGGTTGACATACAAGACACTATACCTACGTGCATCGAAAAGGCAGCACAGTCTACCAGACAGTATGTGCTACCAAGGCCTAAATCTAAAATTTCAAAAACTAAAGAGTCCAATGGTCCACCTCATACACACCAAAATACTGATAGATATAGTAATGACATCCGACAGCTACAAAACTCTCTATCCGAAATTAACGGCAAACTTGAGCAATTAGCACCCCTCACTCATATATGGGGCCTTGATACAGACAGAAATCTTGAGCAACTCACTAAAGCTGAGTGTATTTTGGAGTTTGTGGCTGAAGAAGTGACGAAGAGAGTGATGTCCTCCTTCAATGCAGTTGTGTACAACCTCCCCGACCGCACACACCCATCTAAGTTAAGGGATATTTGCCTTAGAGCATGCGGTATGCCGAACGTTAACTGCAAAGTCATCCGCCTTAGAAAAAAGTCAGACAGATCAACTTGCCCCCTCTTGTTTATGTTTGGCTGTTGTAACGATGCTAAGCAGTTTATTGATTTGAGCAAAAACATTAGCTCACTAATTCCATACAAAAATATAAAAGTCACTCCAGACCTTACGCCCTGTCAACGTCGTGTAAGAAGACGCGAAGCGATAGAATTGAATGGGAGTGTTACAGTTAATAATCAGCCAGAGACAGTTTGCAACACAGCAAATAGTTTAAAACACACGAACATTAAGCATGACACCACTCCACATACGGCTGATCACTCTGTTGATCTAGATGAGTCTACAGATCAGAAACCTTTGGATAAGATACGGACCCCAACTGACACCAAAAACCATAACGACATGACTAATCCCAGCTGTTCGTTCAGTAATGTACTAAAATGTGAGTCGTGTAACAACACACATCCAACTAAACCTATACACTTGAAAATTTGTCCTCCTAAAGATATTCCACAAGTAGACTTGAATGAACGTAAGTTCATCTCACAGAGACAACGAAAGACTCCAGCTCTGAAAATAAAGGGTGGGAAGACAAAACTCATGATACCGAATAGGGAAACACGTAAGATTGAACCCAACTGCTCTATAGGTATCCCAAGAACAGTGAACAGGTTCTCCCCGCTGCTATCGTATAACTTGCCTTCAACACCTCCAAGTTGCAAAAAGGGTGGTGGGCTTCAACGTAGCAAGCCTTCTTACACGCAGACTAACGAAAACTACCAGAGAACTGGCCACCCAAATCACCCCCTGAAGCCTAAAACCATGAATAAGAATGGTAATAATAGGTTTCTCACTCCACACCCTACCTACATTCCCCAGGATCGCAACTGTAATTACTCTCAGAAAGAAAACTTCTCACACCCTTTAGTACCGACCCATCACATAACAACGGCTCCCATGTATAACAGCAGTCGCAACTCCTCCCAGTTACGCGTAGCAGACCCCTCTCACGCTAACGTAAATAGCCATAACAGGGGCTACGAGTCTAACCATCAAGACTATTTTGTAAATAACCATACACTTCACAGTAGGCCTGTACAAGATTTTTTTGGAATAAGACCCCTAGTGACACCTCTGTTGAAGCATATAGCCCAGGTTATTTCAAACCACATGCAAACCATAAATTTGTTTCCTCCGTACAGTTTCCATCACAGAGTACTCCCACCCTTTCCTCCTGGGTAAACTCCCCAATCAACTTCACTAGCTCATTTGATACATCTCCCAATAAGTCTAGCTATCAAAATACCGAGCTAATGAAGAACATCCAATCCCTCACATCAAACTCATCTCACACCCGCGAGGGTTACGACGACTTTATCCGAGATACCCTCACCCATTTTAACTTAGTAGGCCACTGCTTAATATATGTCTTATCAACGCTCGATCGATCTGCAACAAAAAGACGGATTTAGCCCTGTTTGTATCCATATATCAACCATCAGTTATTATGATATCTGAAGCATGGACTAACAGTAATATTTCCGACCGAAGTATATCTCTTGATAACTATTCCCTATATAGAAGCGATAGATTGAATGGACGAGGCGGAGGATGCCTTATTTACGCTCACTCTAGCCTAAACTCACTGCTATGTGATATGCCTGAACTAAACAAACTGAAGGATTCGGTGTGGATTGTATTAAAGCCGTCGAATTCCGTTACCTTACTGCTCGGCTGTGTTTATCGTCAACCTAACGCATCAATAGATGAAATAGCAGTATTATCGGAGGTATTCACACTAGCATCATCCCTCTCATTCACAGGCAAGCTCATTTGTGGTGACTTCAATATGCCCGAAATTTCTTGGCTGCCAGTCAAAGCGCCGAGACGTTATGAATCATTTATTGAATGTCTAGAGCTCGGACAATGGACTCAGTATGTCGATAGCCCTACCAGACATCAAAACATCTTAGACTTAGTCTTTACCAGTGGCCTCATCCCCAATACTTTGTATATTGGAAAAAAGTTCCCAGGTAGTGATCACAACATTGTCATATGCAGCCTTAATGTAAAAACCACAACCGATAGAAGTAAAACCGTAACACTTCGTAGAAACTATCGCAAGGTTGATTGGAATAACTTCCACAATTACTTAAGAAGCACTGATTGGAGAACTTTCTTTACCTCAAACAATACCGACACATTAATCAATATATTTTATCACAACATCAAAAGTATCATCAACAACATCGCACCTTTAGAATACTGTAAACCTACGTTCTCCAAAGATCTCTATATACCGGTCAGTACAAGAAGACGTCTTCAAAGACATTGTACTCGATTCCACAACAAAAAAAAAAAAAAAAAAAAAAAAAAAAAAAAAAAAAAAAAAAAAAAAAAAAAAAAAAAAAAAAAAAAAAAAAAAAAAAAAAAAAAAAAAAAAAAAAAAAAAAAAAAAAAAAAAAAAAAAAAAAAAAAAAAAAAAAAAAAAAAAAAAAAAAAAAAAAAAAAAAAAAAAAAAAAAAAAAAAATTAAAGGCAAACAAGTATACGAAGATCCCAAACTTATCACAGAATTATTTAGTGAACATTTTTGTTTCTCACTAACTAACGAAAAACCATTTAATGATTCAGAACCAATCCCAGTAACTCCCTGTGAAATTACTAATGTAGAATTCAGTGTACAAAATATCTCCAAGGCAATCAGTACATTGAAACACTCCTACACTGATGGACCAGATGGTATCCCATCTAGCATGCTAAAGCGTGGAGGTGATGATATGTGTGTTTTGCTTCTCAAACTATTCGCGATATCACTCTCTTCAGCGTGTTACCCTACTGCCTGGAAAACTACACATATCATTCCCAAAATTAAAACAGGACCTGAAGCAAACGTTGAAAATTACCGGCCTATAAACATAACTTCAGTGGTATCCAGAGTGATGGAAAAAGTAGTTAAGGCGGCTGTAGTCCAACATCTACTAACTAATAATCTCATCTCGACCTCCCAGCATGGATTTCTTAGGTCCAGATCATGCGATACATGCCTAGTAGACTACCTGAATGATATAACTCTGAAACGAGACAGCGGACTCCTTGTATCAGTCCTATTCCTAGACTTTAAGAAAGCCTTTGATAAGGTCCCACACAAAAGGCTACTCGTCAAACTAAAGTCCTTCGGAATACACAACCCACTGTACTCATGGTTTGCTTCGTTCTTAACAGAACGTAAACAGATGGTAAAGTACAATGACTGTCTCTCGTCCCCTAGACCAATCACCAGTGGAGTCATCCAGGGAAGCGTATTAGGTCCACTTTTGTTTCTTATGTATATAAACGATATATGTAACACCATAGAATTTGGGAAACCATACTTATATGCTGATGATCTCAAAATAGTATACAGCTATAAGCCTGAGACACTAAGCGAAAGTGTATCCCAGATCCAAAAGGACCTCAATAACTTAACTATATGGAGTGAAAAATGGCAATTACCATTTAACCTCAACAAGTGCGGGATCATGCACTTTGGAAAGCATCCCTATAAACCGCGACTTCACTTAAATGAATGTAGAGTCCAAACATTCGAATCAGTACACGATTTAGGAATTAATTACACAGGAAGCCTAAACTTTGAAGAACATGCCTCCTATATTATTTCTAAATCTAGACGGCTAATTGGTTTTATAATGAAAAACTTTTTCACAACAGAGGGTAAACTTACTCTCTACAAAATATGTGTACGACCCCCCCTTGAATACTGCTCTTTTGTCTTCTCTAATATGAATATCGCAGACAAGATAAGAGTAGAAGAAGTTCAAAGACGTTTCACACGTCAACTACTAGGATGTAACTCGAATCTCGATTACACAGACAGATGTAAGCATCTATCTTTAGAACCTTTATGGCACCGTAGGCTAAAAAACAATTTAATATTTCTCTACAAAGCGATATATGGGCTCTCCTTTCTAACCTCCTGCCCGACTATCACCCACGACCCAGCCTATAGACTTAGAAACAACGCATATACACTACTTACCGTAAAACACCAAAAACAAATGCGTTGTAAGTTTTTTACAGTACGGTACAGTTTATTGTGGAACAGGCTGCCAATGCCTATCCGTAACTGTGATACGTTTACCAGATTCAAAAAGCTAATAACCCTATTTCTAGACTCCAAAGAGCTTCAACATTTCCTTGAACTCCCGCCCACCAATGAGGCACTTTATTACGGACCGCCTAGTATCTAGAAAGAACAAAATTATAACAAGTTCGACTGTTACTAATATGAATATAACCAAATCACAGAATATATGGCTTATCCTTTCCTATTATTCATTGTTTATTAATCATGACTTCATGCTCCTAACCCTAGCTTTCAGTCCCCAAATCTCTACAGGTTAAATGTACATTATTCTTCCTAAAAGTCATGCTTTTTTTTCTACTGCAAGTAGACAGATAGCTCAACCTTATGGATGCTGATCTACTAAGGCCGATCATACAAAGCTCAAAATTTGGCCACAAAGTCTTGTGAGTTTCTCAATGTTTTATTTGTCTTACCCTGAAATCTTTTTTTTCTACAATTTTATACCCTCTCATATCTTTTGATTTGCTATTAGTCCTTACTTCTTTAAACCATTAGTTATTTTCATAGCAGTGTGATATACTATATGGACATCTAACCCAAAAAAAGACTTTTCAACTATCTGATTTGCTTGTAACATGGACCTAGTAGAGACAGTGTATTCCAACTATGGGCTTTGATTAAAGCAGTATTCATACTTACCACAAACGTAAGAGAGCCTAACATCACAAAAGGAGGGAGGGTGGCGTTACTGACCAGCAAACATGAAGGTGGGGAGATAACTTCAATCCACCCATGTCTGTAGGGCAGAACATTTTGTTTAATTACGGCTCCTTATGTTTTAGTGGGATGTCACGAACTTATGGTATTGATGCTGATTTATCACGCAAAATACCTCTTTAAATCGTGTTACGAACGTTGAATTGGTTTCACTTCCTACCCAGAAATCCTATTACAAGCAAACTAGACAATTCGCTAATATACGAAGCCTACTCAAGACCCTATAATACCTGAAAAAAATAATACAAAAAAAACGAAAGGGGCTCTAATAGCTTCGATAATAAAAGGAAGATAGCCAATTGTATATCACAATACTGTTTCTAGCACTATATTTTATTTTATAATCACACATAATCCCATACTCTCAGCTCCTTTACGAATCGCCTCCATTTGTCAGTTGTATGTCCACTCACACCTTATTCTCAAATAACAGTTTGTTACATGAGGCATGCCAGCTTACATGCAAGATCAAATTGATACAAATGATACAATATTCACTGTAGTAAATTACATAGCTGGGTTGATAATTTATGAGATATGAATGTAGATGGTTTTAAGCAGTTCTACAGTTAGCGCGCTTCATGAAAGTTGCGTTGCAAATGTGCGACTGATGGTCAAGTATAGGTCCATTGAAGGTATGAGCTTCTTGTTAACACTTATTTTCTTTAACCTATTAAAATGCTTTTTCTTAACAAATACCTTAATAAAAGAAAATTAGACTGAGTAATCATACCTTAAGCATTCCTTCAAGAATATTGGCTACTCTGCCTCTCGTGTTTTCTTTTACTTGCTCCCTCTTTCAGCCCCTTGAGATATGGAACGGGTGACTTCATCCTGCACCATCGTTAAAGCCTTGGATATTCCAAAGGGACATAAGGTTGCGATTTCTAGAAGCTCATACCTTCAATGGACCTATACTTGACCATCAGTCGCACATTCGCAGCGCAACTTTCATGAAGCGCGCTAACTGTAGAACTGCTTAAAACCATCTACATTCATGTCTCATAAATTATCAACCCAGCTATGTAATTCACTACAGTGAATATTGTATCATTTGTATCAATTTGATCTTGCATGTAAACTGGCATGCTCATGTAACAAACTGTTATTTGAGAATAAATTATTATTATTATTATTATTATTATTATTACACATCACATCACGACTACAGGGCCACCTGTATTTTCTAAAGCACGCCGACTAGCTCCTGAAAAGCTGAGGTTGGCGAAAAACGAGTTCGACCATATGATAGACTTAGGAATCATACGACCGTCAAGTAGCCCATATGCATCTCCGTTGCACATGGTCCCTAAAAAGGACAGCAACGATTGGCGTCCAACTGGCGACTATCGGCGATTGAACGCGAAAACCATTCCCGATCGTTACCCGTTGCCTCATATTCACGATTTGACAGCTACCTTGAAAGGTACAACTGTCTTTTCGAAAATCGACTTGGTTAAAGCGTATAACCAAATCCCTATGGCCACTGACGACATACCGAAAACAGCTATCATAACTCCCTTCGGACTCTATGAATTTTTGCGAATGCCTTTCGGTCTAAGGAACGCTGCTCAAACATTCCAAAGATTCATAGACGACGTTTTTCGAGGTCTCAACTTCGTACACGCGTATGTTGACGACTGTCTAATCGCAAGTCCGGACAGAGAAACACATCTCAAGCATCTGGATCTTGTTTTCGAACGATTACAAAAACATGGCATTACTGTAAACGTTCAGAAATGCCAATTCGGAACCGACTCATTAGACTTTCTGGGACACACTATCGATGCTCAAGGTATCCGACCCCTTAGAACCAAAGTGGCGGCCATTCTGGATTACCCAGAACCGACCACCGTCAAGCAATTACGCACGTTTAACGGCCTGGTAAGTTTCTATAGACGTTTCATACCGAAATGCGCATTACTTATGAAACCTCTGACCGACCAACTTCGTGGAAATGCGAAATCCATTAATTTGGACGACACCGCACGAAAAGCATTCTCCACAGTTAAGGAACTGATCGCTAAAGCAACAATGCTCGCACATCAGGACACCGAGCACCCATTAGTATCGCAGTAGACGCATCCGACTCGGCAATCGGAGGAGTCTTACAACAATGGGTTAACAACTCCTGGCAACCCTTGGCATTTTTCTCTAGAAGGTTGCTAGACACCGAATCGAGGTACAGCACATTCGGTAGGGAACTCCTAGCTATGTATTGTGCTGTACGGCATTTCCAACACTATATCGAAGGCCGTGAATTCACTCTTTTCACGGACCATAAACCGCTCACTTTCTCGTTAAGCTCTCCTTCTGACAAGTACTCTCCCCGTGAGTCTCGACAACTGGACTACATTTCGCAGTTTACTTCAGATATTCAACACATCTCTGGAGCAAACAATGTAGTTGCAGACGCCTTATCTCGCATAACTTCCTTGAACAGTTTCCAAGGAATCGACCTTCTTAAACTCGCCGAGCTTCAAAAAGAAGACACTGATCTTCAGCACGAGTTATCGTCCACAACACTTAAACTACGCATCAAACAGATGGGAACAGGTAAGGAAACCTTACTTTGTGACACATCTACAGGTAGGGATCGCCCAATCGTGCCGAAACATTATCGACGCAATGTCTTCAATACATTGCACAAACTTTCTCATCCAGGTGTTCGTGCAACCATCAAGCTTATAGCAGAACGATTTTGCTGGCCTGGCATGAATAAAGACGTGAGGGAGTGGGCACGCTCCTGTGTAAGCTGCCAAAAATCTAAGGTTATCAGACACAATAAATGTCCCTTAGGCTCGTTTAAAACTCCCGATGCTCGTTTCGACCATGTTCATCTGGATTTGGTAGGACCTTTACCAGATTCAAATGGATACTCTTACCTCTTAACCTGCGTAGACCGTTTCACTCGATGGCCAGAAGCAGTACCTATCAAGGACATCACTGCTGAAACAGTGGCCCGCACATTCGTCGAACGATGGGTAGCAAACTTCGGCTGCCCTTCAACCATCACTACAGACCGCGGACGTCAGTTTGAATCTGATCTTTTCCGTCGTCTGACCACACTTTTAGGAATCACTCGCTTCCGAACGACCGCCTACCACCCACAAGCAAACGGGTTGGTAGAACGTTTTCACCGACAACTAAAAGCTTCACTATCAGCTGCAAACGTTTCACAGTGGACCGACGCTCTTCCACTCGTCTTACTAGGTATCCGCAATGCAGTGAAAGCTGACATTGGATACACTGCGGCTCAACTCGTTTATGGAACGACACTTCGACTTCCAGGAGAATTCGTGGATCCTTCGTCCTCTTCAATGAACATGGATCTAACCTCCTACACGAACAGGCTTACAAACGCAATGCGTTCAGTTAAACCTGCTTCCACTCGACCTCAATCAACTGATGTATTCGTTCAACCTGACTTACGATATAGTACACACGTTTTCGTTCGTCGAGACTCGCATCGACGACCATTCGAATCAGCATACGAAGGACCTTTCAAAGTTCTTCAACGTGAATCTAAGTACTATATAGTCGATAAGAACGGAACAAACGATAGCATCAGCATCGATCGCTTAAAAGCAGCGTATTTAGAAGGAAATCCTATTCACGTCGATCGAACAACACGACTCCTACACTCATAATTCCTCAACCGACAACCAACACTAGCGATGATACTCCGAATGTATCTGAAAATAAACCTAAAACGACGCGTTCTGGAAGAAGAGTTAGATTTCCAGAACATTTAAACGACTACTGCACGTAAGACACTACTCGACATTTTATATTATCTCGATTTTTCTTTTGACATTATATAATATTTAAAAAAAACAATTTTAATATGCCTATATATTTTTATTTTTATTAAAAAAAACAAAACAAAAAAAAAACAATTTTTTAACGCTATTACGTGTGCTTGAGTTTATTTTCCATTTTTTCGCCGACATTGTGTTTTTACGCACATACGAGTGTATTTCGACATGCACTTACATTTTCTTTTTCTTTTCCAGGACGGCTGGAAAAGAACGATGCAGTTTACGAGGAGTCGAAATTTTCGTTGTAACTTTTTCTTTTTTTACTATGTTGTACCTCCGTCCCATATAGTAAGGAAAGACGACCAGACGCTGCTAAACTTAGTAAGCTATCAGAAGAGTGTTTACCAACGACAAACTCGTTGGGTTTAAACTTCTGGCTGGCCACGTCTTAGGGTCATCACTAACCCACTAGGGGGGGAGTGATCTGTAGCGGTAAATAAATCCCCAAAATAAATAGCACTAAGTTTTCGACATTGGATGCTGACCATATGTTTTAGTGGACTCATCTAGCTGAAGGCGCTCGGTCAGGCATCCGTACCAGATCACGTGTGGTAACGCCGTGCTCAACATCAACCGCAATCGCTAGCCAGATTAGATCAGAGAATTCCGATATATTGGTCATCGCCAAATATACTCTTTCGATCTCCTCGACTCTGTCTTTTGATTTCTCTGGGTGGGAACGAAATATATTAGATGTTACTGGTAGAAGCGTTGTGAAACACTGAATAACTGTGACATCATCACCTGTTTTGAACATTCTGAATTTGATATTGGTTGACAATCTTTTTGAGTTCCGTATGTTCATCAAGTGTAGGAGTGCAGTCCTTACTTTACTAACCCTTGCTTTTATGTCCGAATCAGATCCTCCGTGTTTATCGATGATGATGTCCAGGTAAGTAAAAATGTCCACCCCTTCCAGAGCTTCCTTATCATGATCTTGCTTGTTTTTGTGTATGTTAAGGCCCACTGTCACAGAATTTGATGCTACAGTGGCTGCCTTCCCCTGCATTTGTTGGTGTGTATGCGGTGGAAGAGCTAGGTCACCTGCAAATTCCAAATCGTCTGGTTACATCCAACCTGTCTATTGTATCCCGTGCTTCTTCTGAGACGTGGTCTTGATAATCCGATCGACGACAGCAAAATGCCTTTGTATGAGATCGGTTTTTACTTGAAATGTAACCGTCAACCGACCTCTATTCACGACTTACGGTGTAGTCCGTCGTATGAGTTCCATATGATGTTGAAGATCTTGTCAGGTACACCACGGTGTCAAGGCAGGGTCTCTGAGGTCCTCCTATCCACGCTGTCGAATGCTTTCTCATGGTTAAGGAAGTTGATGTATAGTGATGAGTTCCATTCGAATGATTATTCAACAATGATCCTTGAAGTTGAGATTTTTTGTACACGACCTTTTCTTACTAAATCTGGTCTGATGATCTCAAAGTTCGGAGTCTACTGAATCTTTCATTCGATTTAATAACAATCTATTGAAAACTTTTCCTGGTACTGATGTTAGTGTGGTGCTTCTGTAGTTTTTACACTTTCTGAGATTGCCTTTCTTTGGTATCTTGATCAGGTGTCCTTTTCAGTCTGTTGACGCTTGTTCTTCCTCTCAAATCTTCCCGAGTAAAACTTAAAGCATCTACGTCTGACTTCAATGCTTCAGGTGGTACGTTATCTGGTCCAGCTGTTTTCCCACACTTGATTTGTCTGGTATGCACGCTGATTTCTTCTATTATTGCTGGAGCGGTATCTATTGGAAGGTGTGAGTGTGTTGCTTTGACATCCGGTAGGTTTAATGGTGCTGGCCTTGCTGTTATTTCTTTCTTGAATCTTTACCAATGTTTCGATAGAGATCCATTCTTTATTATGGTGTTTCTTCCTGCAGTGCACTTCCTGGCATGTTGAAGTTGGTTCTTCTTTAGCTCTTTTACTTTTGCTCACCTTAGTAGTTCCCTCTAGTTTAAATAGATCATGTAAGGCATGAAACCTTTTGCTGAGGGTTGTTCTGGATTCGTTGAGTTTATGAATATCTCAATGGAAAGTAGTGATAAACTTTTGTATTGCTGTTTTTCCAGTTGTCCGGTGCTTCTTCAACTTAATTTTCATCTTGGACCAAAATCAACTGGTGATCTGAAACCATGAAAGCTCTTCACTTCGTTCTCACATCTGCCATTGACCTGACATTTTAGCTATGCGAATGTGATTGATCTGACCTTCCGTAGTGTAGTCGGATGAAACCCCTATCGCTTTATGCATGCGTTTGTGGGGGAATATAGTGCTACCTATAACTGTTTTTGCTAGAGGCACATTAATGTGCGAATTCCCTTGTGATTCTCGTTCCTTCCTCCCAGCCTATATCGCTCCATGATATCTTCCTACTCAGTGTTGTCCACTCCGGCTTTGGCGTTTAGGTCTCCCATCAGGACGGTCAGGCCCTATCCTGGACACTTCCCTACTATCGACTGTCACCTCTCATAAAACCGATCTTCATCGTTTTCATTGCTATCATTGTTGGGTGCATAGCACTGGATGACATTCATTGTGCTTCTCTCCTTTATTTCGAAGGATGTTCTGATGATTCTGAATTCGTGAGACTCCCACCCTATTAGTACTTTTTGTGCTTCTTTGGACAGCATCAGTGCAACTCCTTGTATATGTGAAGCATCTCCTCCTAGAATCTTCTCGATTGTTTATATAGTTTATTATTATGTCGGGACATACCATTAACTGTTTAAGATTAACACTCTCACCCTCCCAACCTGTCATGTGATACCATTCTGACCTGACCGTATTGTAGCCTGATTGTGCTAAATCCGAGAACAGCGTGAGATACAAACTTTTGAGGTTCTCTAAAGTAGTGAGAGCGCGAGTCCAACGGGTATATTGTATCTAATATTTCTAATGGTTATTTTGTGGCGATATCGATTCATAAACACAAGAGCCCCGAAGCTAAACATGAAACAACTCAGAAACTTCAAAACAACAGTTAGCATGAAGTCGGCAATGATGGACATGGAACGATTGTTCGGGATGACATAACTCGGTCATGCCGGTGTGGTCATTATATGTGACTTATCGCTATACAAATAAAATTTATTATTCCATACACAGTCTAACTGCCTCTTCGAAAATATTAGACGTTGTATTGCTGATTCTCGCGATGGGACGGCCCAGCGTAGAAAACGCAGTGAGTTCCACGTTAGATCTTATAGATTGGACAGCCACATCATAACATGCCTACCATTTTAGGATTAGATGTATTGTTATAAGAATAATAATAATGAAGTAGACCATAATTTTACATTGGTGGGCTCGAATAAATAAGTGAAGCCTATTATTAATTCTCATCTCAACTTTAACTTTCTTGATCGATTTTTACTTATGTTAACCCATCATTCTATTAGTCCTTTGATTAATGCTCACGTATATTATCGTACTGTAATGTTGATTACTACTCATAACTTACTAGCTCAATGGATAATAATAACAGGTCATCTATGCTGATTATTAGCTACGATGGTTCACTGACAAGCTTCAATGGCACTTACATGCTTCAGTGAAATAAACCTGTTAAAACATCATGATCTAGCAAATATGGCCGTTAGTCGACGTAAATACACGTTGGCTGGCAGTGTTAACAAGGACTATATCGTTATCTGGATCCGATTCTTAATCTCATTTCTTCACCTAACATTGTACCCTAATTTAAATTATGGTTTACCCTTTAGTATCTTTTCTTTCCGCCACTGTCTGCCTAATTTCCAATTTTCGAGTCCCGTCACCAAACAACGAATTCAATATTCCAGGAACTTGCGATTCTTGAATTTTTACTGAATAAGCCAAGATACAAAACGTTAACAGAATCACACACCCTGGAATTGGTTGCAATACACCATGTTGAGTCTGGTTCCTTTTGATTCTATACTACTTGTCGCAGTCGGCTTTTCATAATTTAAATCTACCGGATAGTCCAAATTCCGAAAATGATCCAGGAGAGTTTTTCTATCTTTCTAGATGATCTACCATGTTTCTGATGCTTCTTGACATGTACATATTTTGACTTGGACCAGCCATACATATTTCACATGAACCACTCTCAAAACCGTGTTTGGTATAATATATATTCGATAGCTTCAAATGATGGCATACTACTATGAGAAATTCAGCTGTTTTCAGGAGAACCATATTAGGCCCTTCATTAATTTGGCACATCCTAGTTTTTACGTATGTTACTAGGCTAACTACTGTTACCTCCTATGAAGAGTTTATACTAAACCGGTTACCTTTCTAACAGTAGTTCTTTGAGCCATGTCTCACCTTTCCAGTTTCCTTGGTCAGGTCTTCTTTAGTTTCTATTTTCCTCGTAGATGTACATATTAATCTACCGTATACATGCGTAGTATTATATTGTCTCTATGCTATTCGAATTTAGCAACTATTTGAACTACTCTGAACATTATACTCTGAACCCATCATATTCGCTGTTCCTACACATATTTGTTCATAAACCGTGCTATCATATTAGTTGTGGAATCAGTGTTTTCTAACAGGATGTGAAACATAAAGTTAGTATATGGGACAGCTGCGATCCAAACAACACCTCAAAAGAGATCAACATCAAAATAGGAGGGAGGGCGACGTTGTAACAGCTCGGGTTATGAGGTCAAGAGTTGGCCGAAAAAATCTTGCTAAATTCAATACCTTACACCTCAAGTGTTTATTTACTTCAGTATTTTGCGTAGGTACTATATTTCTGATTCGTTGTAGTGAAAGTGATACTTAATTTTGACTCTTCCATTGTCGAAACCAAACACTAGTGCAGACTATAGATAACAAACCGTCTGTCTTTATCAGACGGTCGAGGAATCTAGAGGATTTCTCAGGGAGAAATGGTAGGTGATAGGTTGTAACCAAAACTTTTAAGGAACCTCCAAATCTTAATGGGCGACAACACAGTGGGTCAACGGTCCCAAAACGAGGATGGATACAAGCTCTCCCATGCTACGTTCAACAGTGTTTGAATGTTCAAGACCCGGACATCTCTTAATCCCACATAGCGCGTATTGTAAATAATAATAATTCGTTCTCAAACAACAGTTTGTTACATGAAGCATGCCAGTTTACAGGTAACATCAAGCTAACACAAAAGATGCAATTTTCACTGCAGTGAATTACTCAGCTGAGTTGATATTTTATGAGATATGAACGTGGGTGGTTTTAGTAAGACTCGTATTGTCAATATCACAGTTGGCGCGCTATACAAAGATTGCGTTGCGACGTGCGGCTGATGATCGGGAAAAGATCCATGTGGGGCTGAGGGCTTTTAGAAACCGCAACCTTATATCCCTTTAGAATACCTGGGGCTTTAATGATGGTGCAGGACGAAGCCAAATGTTCCAGAACTGACAAACTGTAAGAGCAAATGACGAGTAATCTCAAAAGCATGAAACCTATTTATGTAGTATGTCAGACGGAAAACTTTCTTCGGTAACAGTAAAACGTGAGAAGACCAAGAGACCAGAGGAAAAGGTGACACTAAGACAACTGACCTTCAACACTGTGTTTATCAAAGAGCTTCCAACAGCACAAGCATTATGATATCTCAAAGTGGTGTTTAGATGCCGTTCATGTCTCATGCTAAAGTTAACAGCTCGACATTTAGATGGATTAAGTATGGGACCATTAACAACAGACCAACAATCAATACGAGACAAAACTCATTCATTTCTACGGGACGTAAAGAGGTAGAAATCAGCATACAGTACGATCATCCGCACATTTCACAATAGTGTTTTCTGTGAAAGATGACAGGTCATGCAGAAAAAAAGAAGAGGTGAAAGAATGGCTCCTTATGGTGCACCTTTATGAGACAGTAGAGAGTCTGAACACTTTCCTCCAAACACAGTGTACTGTTCCCTTCAGAAAGGTAGGAACATAGCCAGTTGGTTACCCAGCTGTCAGTGTTGACGCTGATTAACTTGTTAAGTAAACGTTGTCTTGGCATAGAACCAAAGGTGGAAGGAACAATCAAGTCTGAGACTACCAACTGATATCTTGAAAGTGGAATATTTACTATATAGTTCTCGGATTTTACAAAGCCATTCTGTGATTTTGTATTCAAATACATTTGTTTGCGCCCTCCCGTGTCCTCGTTCACTACACCACGATACTAGTAAACCTAATCCCAAAATTGTAAATACGACGTGTGACTACCTAATCTACAAGAACTTAATTAGAAGTCACATAATTTTATACTCTGAATCGTCCTACCGTGACAATCGGCAATATGATGTCTAGCACTTCTTAAGAACACATTTGGACTGGGTAGAGTGTAATATAATCAGTACAAAAGGGCATGAGGTTACATAGAGTAACCACGTCCTCATGCTCGAGACATGCTGTTTTGACCAGTGGTTTCTGCTTTCTTGATTTTCGATCTTCTTAAAGTGTCAAGTGTTGATTTAAATCCGTTCAGTTATCTCATGTTCAACCTTTGGTATCATGTGGTTAGAACCAATACCGTTAACCAACTACTTTGAATGAGTATATCAGACAGCAAACGCCGGCAGATCACCGACACAGTAATTCAGTGTCATAAAATAAAGTATGGGCTATCAAACAAAATAAGGTAACAGGGATAAACTAGCAGGTAAAAGAGGTACGGAATCTAATTATAATACTGTCTTCAGTGATATATTCTAAAACTGCATATAATCTTGCACTTGCAGCTTCTTTTTGAACCCCATTTATTTATACAGTTCTTTATCCATTCATACCTTGTTGACACTTATTTTCTTTAACCTTTTAGAATGCTCTTGCTTAGAAAGTACGTTAATGTAAGAGAACTAGATTAAGTAGTCATACCTTTAGTTTTCCTTCACAAATGAATCAACTTCAATAGGCATGAACATTGTCTGCTCTACTTCTCGGTCTTTCGTTTTCTTATCCTTATTTTAGCCCATCGAGACGTGCCACCGAAACAGATATTGAATGGGTGACTTCGTCCATCAATAATGCCTCAGATATTCCAGAAGGATATAAGGTTGTGGTTTTTAGAAGCTCTCAACTTTATGTGGATAAATTCTCGATCATCCGTTGCGCGTCGCAACGCAACCCCCATTAAGCGCGCCAACCGTCGTATTGACAATACGGGTTTTAATAACATTATTTACATTCATGTGTGAAAAGCGTCATTCCCCTTAAGACTATGACCAATGTGTCTCATAAAATATCAACCTAACTGATTGACCTACTACAATGAAGACTGTAGCATGAGACATGAACGGCATCTAAACACCACTTTGAGATATCATAATGCTTGTGCTGTTGGAAGCTCTTTGATAAACCCAGTGTTGAAGGTCAGTTATCTTGGTGTCACCTTTTCCTCTGATCTCTTTTGGTCTTCTCGAAGCGATAAAGGTATTTTCCATAAATATAGAGAGTTCATCATTTACGTGTGGGCTGTGATACTGCCCAAACCGTAGCAGGTGGTTATCTTAGGGGGCCACACCCGGAGCCTTTGACCTAAAGGTCTGACCCACAAGGCAGTGGAGCACCGTGAGGAGATGCAGTCCCATGGTAGCCAGTAATCAACGATCGGTTCATACGCCATTTGTTCCCGCAGGATACTGGAGCCCATGTGCACCATTGGTTTGGGATCCGGTTAAAGCGTTGGACATTCGCTTTTCGTCCTCTCATTTACGTAAACAACACCCCCGCCACGAGAAGGCATTGAGTAGGACTTCCCTGGTAGAGGCTGTAAACGCATGACCGTGTGAGAGTATTTCGAGAGGGAGTGCGGACTCTCCCCTCTCTCGGCCATACTAGGGCATTCGGGGGCTTCTCAAGTTTTACTGTTACCGGAGAAAGTTTTCCGTCTTACATACTACATAAATAGGCCTCATGCTTTTGAGATTACTCGTCATTTACTCTTACAACTTGTCAGTTCTTGCATATTACCTATTATTCTTTACTATTCTCCGTTGTTCTTCCACAGGCTTTTGAGTGAAAACTTTGCCGTATTGAGGAAAGTGCGAAAGGCAGTTAGCAGGACGTGTGGTGAATCTTTCGAGGTCATAATTAACATGGTTGTGGATAGACGAGACGTAATTACATTAAAATCCATTCACGCAAGCAAAAGTATAAAAGTTCGGTAATACTTTACCTAGCAAATATACTCTGTGACGAACAGGTTGTTAGAGTTATCCTAGTCAATAACCTGTATTTTTAAACATGCCTCTAATTTGGAAAGTCGTACGGTTTCTTTTTTTTTAACATTTTCCATTCTTATTTGTTTTTTGTAAAAGAAACTTGTTGGAATACCTAGTGCTGAGATTTATATGTTATACCAAGATGTAATATTGAATAAAGCCATTAATAATAACAATAATAATTAACGGCGTTTCATAATATTCCAGACAGATAAACCATATCACATTCAACGATACAATTCGGATAGGCAGTTATAAATTTCTCTGACCACACTAAGCGTAGCTTACCCCATTCTGAGTAGATTGGCTGAATGCCTACTTACCATCATTCTGATTTCTTACTGGACAGCGTTTGGTAAGATTCAAAGTAATCACTGCGTGTTCAAATTCAACTTTGTTCTAGAGAGTATAGAAAGCCATCCGACCTTATAAATGGAGAAGATATGATGTAAATTCTTGAAGCCAACATTCATCAGCTTTACAGACCGATAAAAAGTGGATTTCGAAGATAGGCAACCAAACCACTTCGTCAAAGCCACTTTGCTTCCACCAGATAAAGAAACTTAATCGTGGAAAATTCACTCCAGTTGACCTAATTCGGAATATATTTCCGTTTGGATTTTAGCCTGGCTTATTGTATTCAGCAGGAGCAGAAATAAATGAGCGCTGTCTAAACATTGAAAAGAACCTCATCCTTAAGCGTCTTCACTTTGTAAAAGTTTGGGGTAAAATGATCACCAACCTACTATGAGTAGTATAAAAAGTTTTTCATAGAATTAAAGTATTTATACAAATGCTCACAGCCTACTTAATAAAATGGCGCGGTCCAAAAACGTGGTGGAAACAGAAAACGCTTATGTCATCGCCAATTCAGAAATATTTTTGATTTCAACAGTGCATGATACTGAAATTCAATTGCTTGGTTTATGGCTTTGTAGGACTGATGGAATAAACCCTAGGGGTGATGGGATTATCCAATTCATGAAAAGCACCTTAACTATACTAGATGTAGAGAAAGTGTCATGCGACTTCGACATGTGAACTGGCACGCTGATGGCTGAAATACAAAGGGCGAGATATTGAATTGGCAGTATATCATAGTCCAGAACTTGTAGTGGATGACTTATTGTAGGTGACTTTATTACACCTTTTGTAAATTGGGAAGACTTAGAAGTAGGGTCATCAAAAACGTCGTTAGGTTACAAATTGTTAAAAACAACAGCCGACCTGGTTTGATGCCAACGCATTTGAGATCTCACTAGATATGACCTACATAACACCTCGTCTGTCCTGGACTTAGTTTTCAGAAACGGTGATGATGTCGGTCAGGTAACGTCACTCCTATCTAGGGGAGGAAATGATCATGAGCTCATCATATTCGAGTTCATTGTCGATATGGTGTATCAAGAAGTGTCGCCGGTCCGTACTAACATATAGAAGGCAGGGATGGAGGTGATCAACTTTGCAGTCGTGACTAAAAACCAGGAAATTGACTCCAACGTCTCAGTAGAAGAGGCATGGATTCGTTTCTGCCAGCTATCCAATCTAGTAACTCAACCATTTATACCCCGGACAGCTCAAAAGAAGAAAAACATGGTCATCACCGGACAGACAGGGATATTTGACGTTTACTAAGACAAAAGAAAAATTGGAATCTCGCCATTGACCTTGGCGCAGTAAATGTGATGGGATGCTAAAGGTTCGCCCGAAAGCAGTGTATAAGTACAATCATAGTAGCTCAGCGAAAATATGAGAAGCAGTTGGCCCAATCTGTAATAAAGTAGACGAATAGACTTTTTGTACATAAATTATAGGACGAGAACGCACCGTCAGATTCCTAAACAAATTAAAGAGAGTGGGTCTCAAATGATAGGGGAAGAGCAGGACAACTCGAGCTCTCAACTTTGGGGAAAATTTGACCAGTTTTGAAGAAATTTTGGGGAAGCCGCTATAGTAAACTTTGGAGAAACGGCACCAAAACCCCAAAATTTCTCTTCGACCGTGGTGAAGGTAATTTGACTTTAGGGATTTCGCCGAAATTTACCCAAAATTCCACAAAATTTCACTAAAGTTCCTCGAAATTTCCCCAGACTTGGGAGACTAAGAAAGCATAGGCCATGACGAACTATTTGATACAGTTTTACTCAAGACTCTCTTCTAGACAGAACTCCAATACAAAGTCACGAAATCGGCTGCTCATTGTGGACTTTGATCGACATGACGTATTAAATCCACTTAGCACTCGACAGGACCAGATGAACTGAATCCCATAATCTTGAGAAGTTGCACGATATATTGCTGAACCATTGACTAGGATATTCGATATGTCAATTAGTCAGGGTGAGTCACCTATGGATTGGAAAGATGAAATACAAAAATTAAATCCCTAAATAAGGCTAGGACAATTTCATCAAACTACAGACCTGTAAGCCTCATCAATGTTGTAGTTAAAATATTGGAAAGAATAGTCAAACGGACTATAACGGCATTTATGGAAACCAATAACTTGCTAAACATAGGACAACACGGTTTTAGAAATGGTCTATCTTGTATAACAAACCTCCTTATAGCAAGGGAGTTTTGGATAAAGGCGCTAGACAACGGAAACTCAGTGGATGTTGTCTACGTAGACTTCAGTAAGGCTTTTGACAAGGTGCTAACTAATAGACTACCATTGAAGCTGGAAAATCTAGGTACTGCAGAACCTTCCCCAATTTGGCTTAAGGATTTACTAGTAGGTCGCAGACAGAAAGTAAGAATGAATTAGAAGTGCTCCATCTGGAGACCAGTACTTAGTGGAGTACCTCAAGGTTCCGTCCTAAGCCCTTTACTTTTTATACTGTGCAAATGAACTCCCAAGTATAGTACAGTCCCCAATGTTATTATACCCTGACGATGTAAAAATCGGGCGAGTAATAACTGGAGACGCAGACGCATGTGGTCTTTAGACAGACTTAAATAATATGATTCACTGGTCTAAAAAATGACTGATGCCTATCAACGCGGAAAAATATGTCTACATGCACCTTGGGGATACAAAGGTTAATAGGTACAACGTACGGGAGGTGCCTGTACCCGTGGTCCAGTCCCACAATCATCTTGGAGTGAGAGTGAGTCGTGATCTTAAGACCACAGATCACTGCCTGGAGGTTGCAGCTAAGAGGTTTAGAACCCTGTAGGCTTTAAGACGGACATTCACCAAGTTAGATACTACCGTGTTCACCACAGTATACACAACCTTAGTGAGAACTAAGCTTGAGAACTGCGTCCAGGCTGCAAGTCTCTTATCAAAAGGTGACTCGGGTATCCTGAAAAAAGTAAAAAAGGCAGCTACCTGTGCAATTTCACAACTTTTGGGCTTAGAATATAAAGAGCAGCTTGAAAAACTAGACCTTCTTACTCTGCTCTACCACAGATTAAGAGGTAATTTGATTTTGATGTATGGAATGTTGTGAAATGACTTTGGACCTAATATATCCTCTTTTTCCTCCCACTAGATCGACACATCTTAGAGGACATAGCAGGCTAGTAGAAAAGCCCAGAACGAACAAAATACCCGTGGCATACAGGTTTTCACAAGTCATCAGTCCTTGGAACCTGTTACCCGAAGCAGTGATGTCCAAATGGTTCAATTGGTTCAAGTGGTTGTAGACGGAATAGAATAATCTTTCGCTCAACAGGCTTCCATGTCTAATAGCAGGGGTCACCAATCCCTTCAGGCAGGAATCTAGGCATATTAACTATAATAGATTAGAAAAGAAAGAAATTGATAACTCATGATAAGATGTTATCCTGAGTTCTTAATATTAGGTCAAGTTTCCCCTTAAAGGACTCCTGAGAAGTCGCTTGGACTAGTTCAGTCGGCAGCGAATTCCAGCATTTGACAACTCCTAAGGAGTAGGAGTCGTGTCTACAGTCCGTCATGCTATGTTGTGTCTTCAGTTTCTGGGTGTTACCTCTGAGGTTCGTATTAGGACTAAGCTAAAGTAGGTGTTTAATGGGATGTCCAGAAGTGTTAAGGATAGTGTAAGCCATTAGAAGATCACCTCTAAGACGCCTATACTCTAATGAGTAAAAGTTAAGTGATTGAAGGCGCTCTAAATAGTGATGTATACCATCAGGGACTCCATGATTTTTGAAGGTATACAGAGAAGAGTGACCGGTCGTTAACTTGAAGTTTCGCTGCGTCAACCTCCTTTGAAAATTGGTGTGATGTAAGCCAGCTTCTAATTTTTCGGTGGTTTGCCTCGACTTAGCGAGTGTGAGAACATCGCGCTAAGCGGTGTTGACATGATTGGGGCTCCTTCCCTCAGTATAGCAGAATGAAACATATTTGGGACAGGAAAAGTGTCTTTTCTTAGGTGCTGCAGTTTCCAGAACACCAAGTCAGCGCTAAGGTTCACTACGGAAAGTCCTGTGCGGTTGCAGATGAAGCTGTCATCATCCGTACATTCAGTTGATTTATTCAATAGAAGACTAGACACTTACAGAAGCATACTAGAAAAGGAATAACATAGGCCGTAGGCCTTCTGTCCTTACTACACAAATCTGAATCCGAGTCGGAATACGAATCCACCAATAGGAATTAGGCAGTAAAAACTGGCAAACTCTTCAAATCTTACTTGCCTAGAGGAAATTAAGCGTTAGCCTGAGTGGTTTCGTAGTAAGTCACTTCTTAGTTATGATATATTTGAGTATAATCTGGTATGAATGAATCACTTTTCTAGGCTAACACGAAAATTATGTGTGGTAGGCCACACTTGCAAAAGAAAGTTAGCGATCGATCGTATATCAACGATCGACGTCGAAGGCAAATTAGTAAAATCAATTTTCAGTTGTCGAAATTTCATTAATAAATTAAATATCAACTTACAGAACGCATAGTGCTGGCAGTCAGGCAATTTTGAAATTTCATGCTTTAGTGTACGGTAATTGCTATCGATAGATCTGGCTATTTATATTTATGCAGATAGAACCCCCCACTTGGTGAACATTTTTACCAGTTTTAAGGGACCGCACCAGAGACTTCGTAAAACATGCTACCAAAAGCCTGAAAAATTCCATTAATTTATATTTTCTCCGAAGTTTTAAATTAATTTAGGGGAAAACCCCAAAACTCGGACTACTATGGTTATCTCAGTTAACACTGGTAACCATTTGTAGGTATACAAAACCAAAATAGTAGTTTCAAAAATGTACTCAGAATTTAGAAGTTAAGAAAGCAAAGTTTCTTCCATTACACAAACACTGATTGTAAAGCATTACCCAGGGAATTGTATGTGGCTGTTCTTGATAGATTTCAGATTTGTGTAGTAACGACAGAAGGCCTACGGCCTATGTTATTCCCTTTCTAGTGTGCTTCTGTGAGTGCCTAGTCTTCTCCTGAATAAATCAACTGAAAGTACGGACATCACTGCTTCGGGTAACAGGTTCCAAGGACTGATGACTTGTGAAAACCTGTATGCCACGGGTATTTTGTTCGTTCTGGGCTTTTCTACTAGCCTGCTATGTCCTCTAAGATGTGTCGATCTAGTGGGAGGAAAAAGAGGATATATTAGGTCCAAAGTCATTTCACAACATTCCATACATCAAAATCAAATTACCTCTTAATCTGTGGTAGAGCAGAGTAAGAAGGTCTAGTTTTTCAAGCTGCTCTTTATATTCTAAGCCCAAAAGTTGTGAAATTGCACAGGTAGCTGCCTTTTTTACTTTTTTCAGGATACCCGAGTCACCTTTTGATAAGAGACTTGCAGCCTGGACGCAGTTCTCAAGCTT
Organism: Schistosoma mattheei; assembly: GCA_944470405.2. Taxonomy (NCBI): domain Eukaryota; kingdom Metazoa; phylum Platyhelminthes; class Trematoda; order Strigeidida; family Schistosomatidae; genus Schistosoma; species Schistosoma mattheei. Next base: position 18,678,180 of record OX103946.1, on the reverse strand, counting down.
AGTTCTCACTAAGGTTGTGTATACTGTGGTGAACACGGTAGTATCTAACTTGGTGAATGTCCGTCTTAAAGCCTACAGGGTTCTAAACCTCTTAGCTGCAACCTCCAGGCAGTGATCTGTGGTCTTAAGATCACGACTCACTCTCACTCCAAGATGATTGTGGGACTGGACCACGGGTACAGGCACCTCCCGTACGTTGTACCTATTAACCTTTGTATCCCCAAGGTGCATGTAGACATATTTTTCCGCGTTGATAGGCATCAGTCATTTTTTAGACCAGTGAATCATATTATTTAAGTCTGTCTAAAGACCACATGCGTCTGCGTCTCCAGTTATTACTCGCCCGATTTTTACATCGTCAGGGTATAATAACATTGGGGACTGTACTATACTTGGGAGTTCATTTGCACAGTATAAAAAGTAAAGGGCTTAGGACGGAACCTTGAGGTACTCCACTAAGTACTGGTCTCCAGATGGAGCACTTCTAATTCATTCTTACTTTCTGTCTGCGACCTACTAGTAAATCCTTAAGCCAAATTGGGGAAGGTTCTGCAGTACCTAGATTTTCCAGCTTCAATGGTAGTCTATTAGTTAGCACCTTGTCAAAAGCCTTACTGAAGTCTACGTAGACAACATCCACTGAGTTTCCGTTGTCTAGCGCCTTTATCCAAAACTCCCTTGCTATAAGGAGGTTTGTTATACAAGATAGACCATTTCTAAAACCGTGTTGTCCTATGTTTAGCAAGTTATTGGTTTCCATAAATGCCGTTATAGTCCGTTTGACTATTCTTTCCAATATTTTAACTACAACATTGATGAGGCTTACAGGTCTGTTTTTTGATAGAAGTTGTCTTGGTCCTGTTTTATGTATGGGAGTGACGATTGTGTCCTTCCAGTCCATAGGTAATACACCTTGGTCAATTGACATATGGAATATCACAGTCAGTTGAGCCGCGATATATTTTGCAATATGTCTCAAGATTTCGGGATGTAGTTCATCTGGTCCTGTTGACTTCTTCATGTCTAAGGTGCTAAGAGCCTTATGCACATCGTCTTGATCGAAGTCTAAAGTGAGCAGGTGGTTTGTTGACTCTTTATTTTGGTCTGGTTCTTTGCTAGAGGAGATTCCTGAGTGAAAACTGCCCCTAAATAGTCAGTCATAGCCTCTGCTTTTTCCTGATCTTCCTCTATCATTTCAGAATCACTCCCTTCCTTAATTAGGTTGGGAATCCAATGATGCATCCTTGTTTTGTAGTTAATGTACGAGAATATTCTCTTGGGTTGCTTGAGTGCAGATTGTGCCAACTGCATTTCATATTCTTTGAGCTTCCCGAATTTTAGTTATACACGTGTTTTTTACTGATCTGTAGCGTTCCATCGTACCGGCTGTGCCAAAGCGGATGACAATATCCCAACATTTCTTCTTTTGTCTTAGTAAACGTCGAATATCCCGGCCTATCCAGGGATGGCCGTGCTTCTTCTTTGGAACTATCCAGGGTATGTATGGTTGAGTTAATGATGCCCTTGAGCCAATTTCCCAGTTTTCAGCCGATGCTGTGGAGTTGATTGCCTCCATATCTGCCTCCCATATATTAGGACGGACTGGCGCAACTGTTTGACAGGCAATCTCAGCCATGAATTTGAATAATATGACTGCATGGTCACTTCTCCCTAGTGGTGGGAGGAAAGTCATTTGACTAACGTTATCACCGTATGTGAAGACTAAATCTAAAAGAGAAGAAGGGTTTCGTAAGTCATATCTTGTGGGATTTCTAATGTGTTAGAATCAAGCTAATCCAATCGAGGTTTCCAACAGTTTGCAATCGAACGACGTTATCGATGACCTGCTTCTAAGTTAACCCAGTTTATATATGGTGCATTAAAGTTGCCTACTACAAAGCTTTTACCCTTGTTACACCAGGACTTAAGTTTACTTAGGAGAAAATCATCTACTATACATTCTGGACTGCGATATACTACAACTAATTCAATATCTTGCCGTCTACATTTCAGCTTGCATCGCACCAGTTCACATGTCTCTAAAACATGTGCCACTGTCTCAGCCGCTCTTATGGTTAGGGTAATTTTCGTGTAAAGGATAACCCCGCCTCCCCTACGGTTTAATCTATCAGCCCTACTGGGTAAAAAAACCAGTCAACTGAATTTCATTATCTAATACTTCTGACGTTAACCAAGTTTCTGAGACAGCAATAACATCCGGATTCAGACCTGATGTCACTTAGTACAACAGTTATTGGTCTGCCACGACAGGGGATTTGACAGTGTTATCAACATATTTACCCCTCATCGTTTAGGTGGCCGATGGGGACTCGTTGGTCGCAGGTCAGATAACGGGGACCGTCTACTGCAACTGTGCACAGACCACAACCTGTTTCTGGCTAGCACTAACTTTCGGCACAGTCATCGCCGATGTGCCACCTGGCGTCCTCCCTCTGCATCTCAAGCCTGGACTCAGATTGATCACATCGCGATCAGCTACCGCTGGCGTGGTTGTGTACAAGACTGCCGCTCCTTTTGGAGTACCTATCTGGACTCTGACCATGCCTTGGTCTGCGCCAATCTTGCCTTACTTTTCAGTGGACAACGAAGTGACCGCCATCAACGGATTGATGTTAGCAAGCTGGTTGCAACTTCTGTTGCAAGTAAGTATCGAACCGAGCTAGCCTCTAGGCTAGCTACCACTCCACCGAAAAGTATAGATGAGCATTGGTTGCAATTGCATGACGCCATGAAAATGGCGGGAACAGTCAGTTGTGGGTTTGCGAAACGTCCCGCTTTAAGCACTGGGTTTCTTCTGGTTCCTTACAACTCATTGAAGCCCGTCGGTCTACTCCGGGTGACCGTGAGTTTGACCATAAACGAAGGATGTTACGTAAGGAAATTGGGCAAAGCTTGCGTAAGGACCGAGAAGCCTGGTGGTCGAGCGTGCTAATGAGCTGGAAGCAGCAGCTGCATCTGGTAACTACCGGAAGCTCTTCCAACTCATCCGAGCCACTGGCAGCAAGAAGTCTGGTGTGAGTGAAACAATCTGCGAGGATGATGGGATGCCAATCACTAACATCCATCGACGTCTTGGACGATGGGCAGAATTTTTCGAAGGGCAGTTCAACTGGCCTGCTGCTCCGGCAACATCGGTCAGACTGTCCTGCCCTCCATGGCCGGTGACGACTGATCCACCAAATGAGGAGGAAGTCCGCAAGGAACTCCAACTCTTGAAGCGTTACAAATCACCTGGCCCAGATGACTTACCTCCGGCTCTTTTTAAAGATGGTGGTGACTTTTTGACTAAGGAATTGACGACGTTGTTTACAAAGGTTTGGGAACTAGAGAGTGTACCAACGTCATGGAATGAGTCGATAGTTGTCCCTATCTTTAAAAAGGGTTCACGTCGTTCCTGTAACAACTATCGGGGGATAAGTCTACTTCCGATTGCGTCCAAGCTATTGGCTTCCGTCACTTCGTAGGTTGTTCAAAACCCGAGAAAGATTGACTCGCGAGGAGCAGGCTGGGTTTCGTTCTGGTCGAGGATGTATTGATCATATCTTCACCCTCCGCCAAATGTTAGAACACCGCCATACTTATCAAAGGCCAACAATCGTAGTGTTTCTTGACATCAGGGCTGCCTTCGATTCGTTGGACAGGACTGTTCTCTGGGATTGTCTATTGAAGAAGGGTGTGCCTGAGAAGTTTATTAACATCCTAAAAGCCCTATATAAAAACACCTCAGGCAGAGTGAGGGCATACAACCACCTCTCTCCATTGTTCCATTCGAGCAGTGGGGTTAGGCAGGGTTGCCCAATCTCACCATTCCTCTTCAACTTTGCCATCGATGACATTCTGGAAACAGCTCTGATGAATGTAAGTAATGGTGGTGTGGATCTGTTGCCTGGAGAAAGACTTCTCGACCTTGAGTATGCGGACGATATTGTCTTACTGTGCGATAATGCCCAAGGCATGCAATCCGCACTTAATCAGTTGGCAATCAGTGTCCGTAGGTATGGTATGTGCTTTGCACCTTCGAAGTGCAAAGTACTTCTACAAGACTGGCAGGATTCCAATCCTGTACTCACCCTGGATGGTGAGCAGATAGACGTAGTCGAGAAGTTCGTGTATCTGGGTAGCTGCATAAGTGCTGGTGGGGGTGTGAGTGATGAGATCAATGCACGAATAGTGAAAGCCAGAGCGGCTTATGCCAATCTGGGCCACCTTTGGCGCCTTCGTGATGTTAGTCTGGCTGTAAAAGGTCGGATCTACAACGCGTCGGTGAGAGCAGTTTTGCTCTATGCTTGTGAAACCTGGCCTCTCCGAGTTGAGGACGTTAGACGACTCTCTGTGTTCGATCATCGCTGTCTCCGAAGGATTGCTGACATTCAGTGGCAACACCATGTCAGTAATGCAGAGGTTCGGCATCGTGTGTTCGGGCACAGAGATGATAATTCAATTGGTGTCACCATCTTGAAACACCGACTTCGGTGGCTTGGACATGTTCTCCGAATGTCGTCCCAGAGAATTCCACGTCGTGCATTATTTGCCGACTCTGGGACTGGTTGGAAGAAGCGGAGAGGTGGTCAGTGCATGACATGGTGTCGTGGCATGAAAGAAAGCTGCAAAGGACTGGCTTGTGTTGGTCCTTCACGACTCCCTGGTTGGGGTCTGAGAGATGGTGCTACACAGTGGCTAGAGACGTTATCAGATATGGCTCAGAATAGAAGCCAGTGGCGATCCTGCTGTAACCTTCTTTTACTTTCTTCATAAAAAGTGGTTGTGTCTCCTTACCTGAAAGATTTCTTCTGATTGTACCTTTCCGTTCCCTCATTATTACTACACTACCTTACACCAATCTCTTCGTTATTGTTCTCTTTTTTTACGCTCCTTACCTTTTTTTTCTCTTCGAATTCTCATTGTTTTTTGTGGCGCATATATATTGGCGCTCTCTTGTACCAATATTTATGTGTTCAAATAAATAATAAATAAATAAATAAGGCGAATATCTCGGGATATTTACTTCACTTGACACTTCTACAGTATCATATTTTACACATAACCTACTGCAGAAGTACAAGCAGTATTTATACTGTTTTGAACGTACAGATCGTGTGATGAGTTAGTTTTATCCTCACTCCCGATCTATAAGAAAGAACAAAAATACCCTTTTTATAATCACAGAGGAATCAGTTTAACTAACATAATGTCTAAAATATTAACCTCAATAATAATTCAACGTCTAACCTGAGAAAACCGAGCTGGTTTCAGACCCGGACGTGGTTGTATAGACCAAATATTCACCCTTCGGCAGATTATGGGACATAGACAATTTTCGGCGTCCACCTCTGGTTGTGTTCCTTGACCTTAAGATGGCACTCGACTTCAGTGATCATGAGATTCTGTGGCAGTGTCTGTCATTAAAAGGCGTACCAAAGTACATTAACCCTGTACAGGCCCTCTACGTGAACGCTACTGGTCGAGTCAGATCTTCTGGGGAAAAGTCGTCGGAATTGGTTGCTGTAAGTGGTGTTCATCAGGGTTGTCTGCCTTATCTATTCTTATTTAACATTGTCATATACATGATATAGAGATAACGCTTTATTCGTCTGACATTTTAGGACTTGACCTTCCACTAGAAGATTCACTTTTTGATTTAGAATACGTGGACCATGTAGTTTTGTTTGATGCAGTTTTTTGACCACCTTAAGGAACAATGAAAATTTGTTTGGGATGTGATTGTCTCCTTTCAAATGCAAAATGGTGCTTTAGGATTGGATCATGGCTTTTGAATGGATGTTAGGGAGTGGAGTAATTGAACGCATCGAGTGCTTCACTTATCTCGATATTCTCATCAATCCTGGCGGCCTAGTGTTTGACAAAATCTCGACACGGATTCAGAATTCTTGGTTTAGCAGTAGAATACTAGGTGAGGATGGTAAGTTGATTGATAGGCTGGTGAGTCTCTATCAACCGAGGTGGTTGGGCGTACGTAACACATGTCCCAACCACCGCTTACCTCAACGGGCGATGTTGATCGGTATATGCGTTGGGTGGAAATAAGCTAGGGACGGCCAAACCAAAACATGGCATCAGTTCATGAAGTCATCGACAGTCGACTATGGCCATGCTTTTAGGTGTAAACTACGCGGTTGAGGTTCGCTTGCTCATTTTGTCTAGCAGTTATAGACTTCAAATTACACGGTGCAGGTCCATCCATACTTTGTCTTCCCCCAAATTCTAAATTCATAATTTCCATGTTTTTATTTCACTAATTTAGTTTTTGCCCCCAAATGCCCTGGTACGACCGAGAGTGGGGAGAGTCCACTCTCCTTCTCGAAATGCTCTCACATGGACACGCGTATATAGCCTCTGGCAGGGAAGTCCTACTCACTGCCTTCTCGTGGCGGGGGTGTTGTTTGCGAAATTGAGAGAACGAAAAGCGAATGTCCGGCTCTTTAACCGGGTTGGTGGACATGGAGAGTCCATCTAAGGGAGTTGGAAAACCCTGATTCCAAACCAATGGTGCGCATGGGCTCCAGTACCCTAAGGGAACAAATGGCGTATGAAGCAGTTATTGGTCACCGGCTACCATGGGACTGTATCTCCTTATGATGCTCCACTGCCTTGTGGATCAGACCTTCAGGTCGAAGGCTCCAGGTGTGGCTCCCTAAGAAAACCACCTGCTTCGATTTGGGCACCCGGAGAGTATCACAGCCCTCATACATATCAAATGAGATTTGTGTGGCGCATATGTATTTGTTGCCTCCTTGTACTAATATTTATGTGTTAAAATAAATTAATTTATAGTTTCTCGAAACGTATGTTCAATACCTAATTTCCCCTATTACCACTGATACTGTTACTACCTCTGCTATTGTGGGATTTGGTCTGATAATCTCATCTGTGTATGACAACTTGAACCGATGTGCATATGTACCGGGTTCTGTGTTGTAACTGACTGAATGACTGACTTACTTTGTCTTCATTCACCGTACAGATTCCTTCGTTGAGCTTTTTATCTGGATATCCAATTGTTCTTTGATGTTACTGGTTTATTGACTTGATTTACCTTTTCTATTCCACGAAAGGAGTTCTTCACTCTGCTTCGTGACACAATTATTCTAAAACTACGACTAACACACATTTTACTGATGCTCAAGTACAATTTTATGTTATGCTGAATAAGCCCAGTTATTTCAGAATACTTTGCATATGTTTATCTAGATGTCTCATGGCCTTTTCGTCCAAGATATTCAGCCGAATTACTTGACTATATCTGCGTTATAAGCTTTTAGTACTTAAAAATTCAGCTTAAGTAATCTATTTATGGTGAGAAAACTCTACACCATTTGTTTGTGTCCCAACAGACTAACATGTAGGTGTAATCCATAATAAATTCGTTTGCCGAACGTACAATCTCATTAAAGCATTTTGGATAGATGCCTTAGTGCTAACTGATGATGAGTTACTTATTAGTGAGCATCTACTTACAAGGGAAAGTTATTGTGGTTAATTTTATAATGTTGTCCCATTCGTGTTGATAATCTAGGGATACATGTTTATACCTTTGTTGGAAGTCAATAAAGTAGATAGATTTGTAAGTTGGTTTAGAAATATTAAGTCCAACCGTCGTAATTGTTATCATCAACCAATTACCCTCTGCATATAATTCTGATATAATTTGGACAAGTAATATTCATATATTTTGATAATCGTTGATTAATGATCTTCATTTTTTAGGCTTTTTCTCGAATGAGTTCTGTGATTAATATTATTCCCGTGGAGACTGATATTTAAAATTATGGATGGAAACCCTAGTACTCTTTCCATCTTATCAGATAAGGTAATATATTATTGTTTTATTTAGTTGATGTTCACATTTCTCCATCATTTAAAAATGTCAAATAGTCTCAATACTGTCAAATTTTAACTTGTTTTGTTGCATGTATGCACCTAATATTAGTAGATTGGTTCATCATGATATACAAGCCCGACATAATTTGTTCCGAATATTTTCTTAAGAAATTTATTTCCTTAAATTTTAACGTACTTCTGCCGAACTATTTGTTAATGTTATTCTATATTTTTTACTTTTTTATTAATTATCATTAGTTGCATAATTCACTTAATTATAACGATTGATTGTATTCATATTCATCAGTACATTGTTTGTTAAGTATTACTTCATACTGTAATATCCAAACAAGTCAAGTTTAGATGGAATATACATAAATTTATTAAGAGAGAACACAGATTATTTATGAAATATATACACCTAGTCTTCAATATTCCATTTGCGTTTCTTGTATGTACCGTAATCTAAGCTGGTTGTAGACTGTCCTCTATAGCTTCTCTTTGGATCTCACAAGTATTCTAAACTTTTCTTGCTTTCGGTTTCCTAAGATTCCTGACTGATGCAACTCCTATGCGACACTCCGCTGCATACTACTTATAAGGAATCTTGTAAGTAGTGTCTAGCACAATACACTAGTTGGAAAATTAATTTAATAATAAAACGAATCATGAGATAAACTAGAGATTACTATCTATTAAAAATATAAAAGATACAACTAAACAATGAATAATTATTCTCAGAATAGGGGTTTGTGTAAATTATAGTAATTTTAATAGTTAAATTCATGAGTTAATCTAATTTAGACCTTCTATGAAAACCAGGTTTTCAGTGGTGGCCTCCAGTCAGTCAACTACAACGTAAGACCCGGTATATATATGCATCGGTTCAATTTGTTACAGTGGTGGTCCAGCTTAGATCCAACTATCAGAGTAATTATTTATTATGATCTTTTATTTTTCACAGAAGTAAATGAAGATCATTGTAGAATTTCATTTTTCTCATTTCAAAATAAAACCCTTCAAACAATCATAATAATGGTAGTAGTAGTAGTGTAGTAAACGGACACTCAAGTGGAGAATACCAATTAATTATTTAATTCATAATCACCCAATAGTTTAGCAAAACGTGAAAACCATACATTTAATACATCATTTGCACATCTTCTTTGAATTGTCTCTTACAAGCTTCAGTATTCCTTTATTTCTGTTGTTATCTTTATTGCTTTCAATTTTCTTCCCTATTCTCTTTATTTCAATTTTCTCAACCTTATGCTTGCAAATATTCGACTTCTGACTGGTGTTACATACTACTTATATCTGCGGACATAAGTAGTACACACCACAATAGTGGTAATGAATATCAATTATTCAATCAAATGAATAAATTTTTTAGTACATAATATTTTAATGTAACAAATTATAAAGGATAAGATTACTTATAATTTCAATTTGGAAAATAGAATAAAAAATTAAAGCGTAGAAAATAGTGGCGAGACTCTAATTTATGGACGGGCCAATCACAAGCGTTTTAGAGATTTCAAGGTTACGGCGCCAACTTCAGTGCTTAATGCTAACGTACGATCGGTTCACAGGGAATTAGTATAAAAAAGAACACTAAGATCATTTACAATAAAATTGATGATATAAACCGGGTTTTCTTTGGAACACATAAAACAATCACTTTAGCTCGATTCACACATAACATATATATGTTAGGTTCGTTTGTTGTAAAACTGGATTTCTTTGTAGTGAGGTTCTTTTTTACAAGGTTAGATTAGTAGACGTACGTCCAATTCTCCTTCTTTGCGAAAAGTATCTCTATAGAGGTTGTAGGCCTCAACTTACACATCCTCAAATACAACACGGAAAACATCGACCTGATCAGATTTGATGGCGAAACTGTGGAAGATGTATAGTCTTTCATGTACCTGGAAAGCATCATCGATGAAAAAGAAGGATCGGATGCAGACGTAAAGGCGAGGATTAACAAAGCAAGGACTTCATTCCTTCGATTGAAGAACATATGTAATTCAAAACAACGGTCAACCAATATCAAAGTCAGAATCTTCAATATCAATGTCAAGACAGTCCTACTGTACGGAGCTGAAACTTGGAGAGCTACCACGACCATCATCAAGAAGGTGCAAGTATTTATAGATAGTTGTCTGCGCAAGATTCTCAATATCCGTTGGCCGGATATCATCAGCGACAGCCTTCTGTGGGAAAGAACAAACTAGTTTCCAGTTGACGAGGAAATTAGGAAAATACGTTGGAAGTGGGTAGGACACACACAACGCAAATCATAAAACTGCATCACGAGGCACGTGGTAACTTTAAATCCTTTAGGGAAACGGAAAAAAGGAAGGCCGAAGAACACACTACATCGGTAATCGGAAGCAGATACGAAAAGGATGAATAACAACTGGAAGGAGCTGGAAACGATTGCCCCGGTCAGGGTTGGATGAAGAATGCTAGTGGGCGGCCTATGATCCTCCACGAGGAGTAACAAGCGTAATTAAGTAATATTAGGTTGTGGCAAAGTAAATTTTATTCTTTTACACGGAACCATTTAGGATAAATATCTTTTTTTTTAACACTGAGAAATGATCCTAATTGAAAGACCTTTGTAATCAGCTTCAAAAAGACACCCTCTTAATTTAAAATATTTCAACAGGATTAGTTTACATTAACCATTAGGTTAATTATAGAAGGTGAATTAGGTGATTACAAGTTTCATCAGCTCTATTAAATTGGTGTCGAACAAAATCTGGTTATGCATTCATTAGCCTTGTTTATTTAAATACTTTATGTACGTAGAGATAGAGACAGAGTTTACACTCACATACTTTTCTATTGTTTATTTCAACCGATGATTTTTTCTGTTTTGTCTTAATTCACTTATTATCTAGTATGTTTTCTTAAATCCAAATGAAGATCAATTCTTATGTATAAAAAATTATTTGGATATAGAATTAGATAATGGACAAGGTGAATGCTTTTTGGAATTAGGTATTGGAGGTAAGTTAGTTGTTGTTTAATCTATTTATTTATTTTGCACCGCATAGACCATTCGATTTGTGTGAGGGCTGGGATACTTCTCGGGTGCCCAAATCGAAGCAGGTGGTTCTCTTAGGAGGCCACACCCGGAGCCTTCGACCTAAAAGTCTGACTCACATGGCAGTGGAGCATCGTAAGAAGATGCAATCCCATGGTATCCGGTGATCAACAATTGATTCATACATAATTTGTTCGTTCAGGATCCTGTAGCCCATGTGCACCATTGGTTTGAAATCAAAAGTTTCCAACTCCTCTGGGTGGTTCCTCTGTGCCCACCGACCCGGTTAGGGCGCCGGCCATTCGGTTTTCGTCCTCTCAATTTCGTGAAAAACACCCTCGCCACAAGAAGGCACTAAGTGGGACTTCTTGGCAGTAGTTTTATGCCATATGAAAGCATTTGAAGATAGAGAGCGGACTCTCTTAACTTTCGGCCGTACTAGGGCATTCGGGGGCTGTTTAATCATTTAATAATGAAAATTTTCTAAAATTTTAATTATATTGTATTATTGCATGGTTTTACATTTTCATGCAATAAATATTCTCAATTCATATCATTTGTCTATAATAAATATATTTTGTTTTGTTATTTCCTAATGAGTAGGAAAAAAATTGTATTTCCGACGTTTCGTGACTTAATGTAAGCCACTTCTTCAGAGGAAATATACATAGTTTATAATTTACAGAAATATCCTAAAATTATTGAAATTATCATCATCATTAAACCATATCATCCGATTCATTTACATGTAGATTAATTATTCAAAATCCGGTGATGTTTCTATTCTCTTATTTTAATTGGATAATCATCACCTGATCCATTCTATCTATCTATCAATCATAATTGATATGACTTTAACTATTAATGTATACAAGAAGGGATGAAGGAAAATGCAAGTGGAAAGAAGAGGAACTCTTATGAATAAAAATAATGATTACTTCTTTTTATCATAATAGTCCAATATTAAATGGATGCATCGACATTTTCTTATGAAAAAAGACTAATCATTTAGATTATTGGTAAGACAAAACATACTTAATTAGGTTATTAAAGTTAGTAATTACGATACTCTGTTGGAAACCTAGGTTTTGTGTTATTTTCCACTGGTTATTCAGAGGGTATCTGAAATCTTGGGGAAAGTAACCCACTGTATGAGATCCGGCTTCACAGTTTGAGATGTTACGACCGAGCTATTCAAGCAGTGAGTTATCTCCTGTAGGACTGAAATGTTTTCTGTTGAATGATCATAGTAGTCTTCTGTACCGATTGCCTACAACCACTGGACAAATTAACATAGTCACGAGATATCAAGTCACTTAGACTATTAGTTGCATTGCAGCTTGGTTTGTAAAGTTTGATCAGCACTCAAGTTCTAGACAAATATAATATTGCTCACAACTACTGACTGATCAATCAGTATGACTATTGATACTGTCTTTCCAAACCAAAATAGATGTAGCGAGTTTTCAACGCGTAACTCATTGGTTAATGTTCAGCTTTTAAACCATTAAGCTACTGCTGCACAAATATTTGTTGAAATATTGCTTAATCATTTTGTTTCCCATTAACTACCATGTAGATGGACAATGCCCTGGACTTACTCCGCAAGAAATGAATCAGTCTGTGTGTACGGCTGAACGTCTTGCCGATTCCTTATCATCACATTTGATTCATTTGAGAGATCGTTGGATAACAGCTGGATCACAATCTTCAGCAACGACAACAACACAATCAGGGTCAGGTGTGGACACAACAACAAGACCATCCAGTGGTGAAAATAGTCACAGCAGTCCACATCGACATACTTTAAGCAGTTCGTCTGGAGAAGGCAAAACAAAAGGAAATTCAGTGAACATAGATGATGGGAGTCAACCAAAACAAAGCAGTAATTCGACTGATGATAATAAAGAACTGTCTAGTCAAAATACATCAGAAACAAATGCAACTGATATTACTAGTACTAGTAGTAGTAGTAGCAATAGTAGTTCGGCGACAACGGGTTGTTTAGTTAAAGAATATCTTCTTCGACGGAAAACTGCTTCAGATGATTTTGTAGATGTTCGGTACGTTTCTTTTTCGCCAAATATTACTTCCCCTCCTCCTCTCTCATTATTATTAAGTACTTTATTTTCATACTCAGAAAACGCTATGTTGAGAAAGTCAGATAATGTACATCAATCAGTTATACGGAACGCAGAACATGATAAACCTGTATATGGGTTGAAGTTGCCATACCACTGGCTTATCGAGATAAAATTATTTCAAGATAATTCACAGAGGAGTAGAACTACTCACAGTATCAGCAGTAGTATAAAATATTAGGTATAAAAAGGTGTAAGGATATTTAAAACTAATGTTCTATGAAAAGATCAAGAGTGAGTGCGCCTATACCGTTGCGAACAATTCTAAACCGTGTTACTCAGTGTTTCTAACCGTTGGTTACGATAATCATGCGGAATCCAACCAGGTAGTCTGCCAAATAGGCTTCCAGATACACAAAGCTATTTATTTGAACACATAAATATTGATACAAAGGGTCAATGAATACATATGCGCCACACAAGTCATTTGATTTGTATGTGGGCTGTGATACTGCCCGGGTGCCCAGACGGAAACAGGTGGTTTTCTTAGCGGGTCACTCCCCGAGCCTTTAAGCTAGAGGTCTAATCCACATGACAGTAGAGTAACGTTAGGAGATGCAGTCCCATGATATCCGGCGAACAACGATCGGTTCACACGCTATTTGTTCGTTCAGGATCCTGGAGCCCATGCACACTATTGGTTTGGAACCAGGGTTTTTCGAACTCCCCTAAGTGGCTCCTCGGTGCCCACCAACCCGATTAAAGCGCCGGACATTCGCTTTTCTTCCTATCAATTTCATGAACAACACCCCTGCCACGAGAAGGCAGTGAGTAGGACTTCCCTGGCAGTAGTTGTGTACGCATTAACTGTTTTTCATTGTAATTTAATGTTATTTAAAAGTGTTTATTTTGTTAAACAATATCCCTTAACGATTATATTGTCCACGGATTGTCATATGATATTCATGCACTCCAGTTAGATAATAAGATATTAAGGTATTGAGAGGAAATATCCTATTTCTTGTTCATTCATGTTGATCAGTGCAATTCAGTTATTTTTTATTATCAACAAATTCTGTCTTATCATTACTGTTGATAGAACGTTTCATTTCTATATGTCAACTTGAACTGATGTACATATGTACCAGATTCTACGCTGCTACTAACTACTGATGTTTCATTATCAAACTAGATTTCTTTATCAGTAACTGTTTAAGATTTTACAGTACTAAGAAATTTTCTTAAATATATAAATAACCAGCTATCATATTAGAATTCAGTATAAACAGCCATTTTTACAAGTTTATACGTAAAGACTTTTAATGCTCAAACTTTAGGATTTCATATTGTTCCTCAAATAACGCTCAGTTTTCTCCTTTACATCTATGAGACACTGATTTGCCCTAGACGAATATCTACACTAAATACCATACCAGTGTTTATCCTACAGGACATCAACATAATTGGTATCAAGAACACGTGACTGATCCGACTATACTGTGAATACATTTTAATGTCAATAACAATAATAACAAAGGGTAGGCAAATACATAACTTGTCTAATACCTATCAGACTATCTACTATTCTGACTACGTAAACAACCAGTTGCTATTTTCTTCGCCACCTTACATCAGTTCCATATGGTAGTTTGAAGGATTTAAATAGTATTTTGTTACAATTATTATTTATCCATTCGTCAATCAGATACATATCCGTCAACTTAGCTTTGTAGTCATACTCTAAATGTAAAAAGGCTGATATTATCCAGTTGCTCAAACCCAAAGTAAATGAAACAGGGTTGGAACGTGCACATTAGTTGTTAGAAGTCGAACACCTTAAATACCACTGTGCATATTGAGCTTAGTGCATAATGACTATGTTTATTGATGTATGATTAATAAGTTAAATCAATTTATTGACTTCTTGTAAATAGTTTAACCTTATAAATATTCTTATCTATTTACATTTTATTCACTATCCTTGTGGTTTTGTTCAATTTAATATTTAATTTTGTCTTCCATGTATCATAGTGTGGCAGTTGTAGGAAATGTGGATGCAGGCAAATCTACTTTACTTGGTGTACTGACTCATGGTGAATTGGACAATGGTCGTGGTTTAGCTCGTTTACGTTTATTACGTCATAAACATGAAGCGGAATCTGGACGTACTAGTTCAGTGGCACATGATATATTGGGTTTTAGTTCACTTGGTCAAGTAGTCAATAAACCTGTACATGGTCATTTGAATTGGTCTGAAATTTGTGAAGCTTCAGCCAAAGTAAATTTTATTTTGTACCACTCTCTGTATTTGGTTTATTCGTTTTTAAATGTGCTTTAAAAGGTTTTTTCGATGATTCGGGTAATCCTCTCTTTCTCTTTCTTACACACACACGTTACTTGACTTTTCTGTAGTTATCTTTATAAAGACGGTAATACACAAATTTCTTTTCTGTTGTGTAATTCTTCCGAAATTCGATCTCGTACTTAATGATTATTTAATTCTGAAGGAATAATCCCGTTTTTTATGTTTTCTCTCATCTTACACAAATGCCTCCACAGAATTGCGTTGTGTCAAAGTTTGTAGTTTAACGATAAAGCCTCAATACTTATACATATATGATTATCTGTGGATTTTCATCAGCCTTGTGGGTTTGGTGATATATATATATATACGCCTTCAAAAATATCGACCTCAAAAACCAAGAAACAGATTATTTTACTATTTATGAGAAATATCTCAGCAGCCGTCACGAAGATCTTGAAGCTCTTTGAAATCAAAGGTGTTCACAAACTAACTTAGTCACTTCATTCCATTTCGTGCAAACCAAAGAATAGTAATGAATGAGGACAAATGCAACATCATTTATAGAATAATTTGTACATTACCTACGTATAAATGAGCTTAGATTAACAGTGAGACGATATGATATGCTATTACTGAGATCAATGCATACAGATAACCATGGATACGAATTTGATTGAAAAGGCATCGAAATTTCAAATTCTTAAACTCCAAGGGCGTCAGTGAATTTCTGGAAATATAGCATTCAGGACACTTAACAATCAACGGACACATCAACATAAAGCCAATCTATATCGAAGAGATCAGCCAACAAAGATACTCAGTGTTCATTTCATCAGTTCGCAGTTCACAAGTGACAACTCGACCCTCAACTAGCATACAAATAAATAACATAGTGGCCATTTAGTTTCGTTTAAAAGATTTTCTTCACTCTTCATCATAGTTCCACAGGTCAATTAATCTGGTCATATGGATGAATTTTTATATATGCATCTAATCACCATATGCATTCTGGGGCTCTATTCTGTTCACCTTATAAAAGAGGTTAAATAAAGATCAGGTGTTACTATGCCGATACATGATATAACTGTTTAAGGACTATAAGTATTTGTAAATATCTCGGTTCATATCTGTAGCTCAAAACTGTAAGTAATGTAACAGTGAATATCAGCGTTGGTGATACAGTTCCACTCATTATTCAACTGATTCGTTTTAATTTTCATTGTTGTCTCTTTTTACGTATTTTGTCCAATTGGTGCCAATTCCTTATTTAATTGTATTGTAATTCTATTGTAATGCAAGTTTTTAATAATGAACACGTTTTTTTTATTAGAAAGGTAAGTTCTCAAAACGATCAACTGTATGCAGTTCAGTAGACAATGTACAGTTAATACAAACTGCATAATCAGTTGACACAAATCCTAGAATAAACTAGTATTAAAAATGTAAGACGACTGGTTAGTTGGATAAATTTCTGTTTAGAAAGTTAATATCATCTCAATACCTACAAAGTCGCATGCAAAGTTCGAACTAATATCTGATAACTCCATAAAATTATGCATCACATCATTGTTGAACCACATCAATACTTTTCTGCCATCTTAAATGTAATGCAGTTAAGACATATTGGTTTACAAATCCGATCAAGTCGGTGATCTCAATTTCTGCTAAGGGTATGTTGGTGGTTGTCACTTACTAGTTGCCCACGCTATAAGAAAATACTTCTCTTTGGGATACTTGGAAGAAAACTGGATTAGGAATAGTCTTATAACCTGAAGGTATGACAGCATAGCTCTAGGGGCTGATTGTATGGCTTTTTTGCAAGCAGTAGTTGACTTCTTAACCTCGTGGTTTAAAAGTCTTATCATCGGTGAAGTTTCGTTGGGAAAGGTCAGGTGTAACTTTTATTGTTGACATCTAGCCCTCCAAATAATCTGCCTAATATGGTAAAACCTAAAGGAACGACTATTCCATCCAATATGGGTAGTTCGGGTCATCTTAATATACACCATCGACCACCATGTCAAGGTAACGGCTACGGTCAAGCGTCATGTGATTTACAGTTGTTTAATATTGATATTAAGGATACTCCGAAGGTCTGTTTGATCTGTAAATAGTAGTCTCTATAGATTAACCTTATTTATAGATAACATTAAAAGCCATTGAAGACTAGATAGCTGTTCTGTTCTAGTATTCAATTTTTCAAGAGCCAGCACTCTCCTCGAATAAAACAACCAGTAAACCCTGGTATTCTATTGTACTAGTGACAATACATGACAATTGACACTTGTTTAGCAGCAGATTAACGTTGTTCATTTTTGTTCGCCCCACTCTCATTCGGTACATTTTTTTTCTTATTTTTCTATCAATTAACCTAATTTTATGTTTTTTATTACTCAGGTAATCACATTCATTGATTTAGCTGGTCATGAACGTTATTTAAAAACAACCATATTTGGTATGACTGGTCATGCACCAGATTATGTTATGTTCATGGTTGGTGCTAATGCTGGTGTTATTGGTATGGCTAAAGAACATTTAGGCCTGGCATTAGCTTTATGTGTGCCAGTATTTGTTGTAGTTACAAAAATTGATATGTGCCCACCAAATGTACTACATGAAACAATGAATTTGTTATTTCGTATATTAAAATCACCTGGTTGTCGAAAAATTCCAGCCTTGATATCATCAACGTAAGTATTTTTTGTATATTTATAATTGTATGATAAAAATGTACCTTGGACAATTGATTGATAGCTTAACGACTACAAAGTTCAACTTTCGTCCTTTTTTCTCTCATATTCGAGCCCATCTCATCCTTTATATTGATATATACAGGGAAATAGTATTACTAACCTTGATACAAAAAATAAAGTGTAAAACTTATATCTAAATACAGAATCTTGTACTGATTAACTGGGTTATATTAATAGTACTAATAACCATGATTACTATGTAATAATGTTATCGCTCATAGTTAACTGAATTACATGCTTATCACAAAAAATGACGTTTCTTGAAACTTCAACTCAAAATTATATCTAAGTTATGAAGAACAGAGTTCATCAGTAGTGCTGATGAACAACGATTGAAAACAACCCAATAACTATTTTTCTCAGTTAATATGCTAGAAATTAAAATTCACATTTGAAATGAACTAAAATCATATCACCCCCAAATGTCCTGGTACGACCGAGAGTGGGGAGAGTCCGTTCTCCCTATCGAAATGCTCTCATATGACCGCGCATATATAGCGTCTGCCAGGGAAGTCCTACTCACTGCCTTCTCGTGGCGGGGTGTTGTCTACGGAATTGAGAGGACGAAAAGCGGATGGCCGGCGCTTTAACCGGGTTGGTGGGTATGGAGGAACCATCTAGAAGCGTTGGGAAACTCTTATTCCAAACCAATGGTGTACATGGGCTCCAGGATCCTGAGGGAAAAAATGGCGTATGAACCGATCGTTGGCACCGGCTAGCATGGGACTGCATCTTGTTACGATGCTCCACTGCCTTGTGGATCAGACATTTAGGTCGAAGGCTCCGGATGTGGCTCCCTAAGAAAACGACCTGCTTCTGTCTGAGCACCCGGGTAGTATCACAGCGCTCACACAAATGAAATGAGATTGTATAATAATAGTCTAGGGATCAAAATAAAGCTTATAATAAGAGGAATATGAACATACATAGTTTAGTTACTCAACAACTACACAATAAAAATATGTGTATAGTATTAGTCCATAAATAGATTCCAACAGTTACCATTCATTATTCTTGTCGGGAGATAATAATTACCACTTTTCAATAATTATATTTATATCAGAAAGGGGTTTTTGTAGATATTATAGTAATGTAATAGTTGAGATCATGAGTCAAGTGAAGCTAGACCACCATGTAAAACCTGTTATGAGATAGTAACTGACTGTAGACAATGGTAGAAATGTGGTCCAATTTCTTGGATTGGTTGAAGTTAGACATTAACATCGTTGAATGCCTACCGACTCATTGGTCTAGAGGTTAAGCATTCATATGCAAGACCGACAGGTCTCGGGTTCGAATCCCTCCGGGTGGGATCGTAGATGCTCACTGTTGAAGAGTCCCTCCCAGGTTTTCCATGATTGTCTAACTTCATTTGACTCATGATCTCAACTATTAAATTATATATTTATTTTGACTTGTTTACTTCTTTCTTTTTTTTATTAACCCTCTTTATACAACAACAATTAATTTCAGGGATGATGTTATTTGTTGTGCAACAAATTTCACTTCAGAACGTATGTGTCCAATATTTCCAGTTTCAAATGTAAATGGTACAAATTTAGATTTATTAAAATTATTTCTTAATTTATTACCATCAAGATCTGAGCCACGATTAAATGAATTAGCACATTTTCAAATTGATGAAATATTCTCTGTACAAGGTGTTGGTACAATTATCTCTGGTACATGTTTATCTGGTATTATTAAATTAAATGATATTTTATTACTTGGTCCTGATTTATCTGGACAATTTAATCCAATTTCAATTAAAAGTATACAACGTAAACGTTTATCAGTGAATTATGTACGTGGTGGACAAACTGCATCATTTGCATTGAAAAAATTACGACGTAATCAAGTTCGTAAAGTAAGTATTAAAATAGATCTAAATTATTGTAATGTATGTTTGTTTGTTTGTTTATTTTTCTCATTTAAGTTGTTAAATATCTTTTGGGGGTGCGGAATGATATGATCCTCTTTCTCCTGGTGATTGACTGGATCATGAAGACGTCAACATCTGGGTCGAAGCATGGGATACAGTGGATAGCTAGGATGCAGTTGGACGATCTAGACTTCGCTGACGATCTGGCTCTTCTACCTCACACGCAACAACAAATGCAGGAGAAGATGACCAGTGTAGCGGCAGTAGGTCTCAACATACACAAAGGGAAACGCAAGATTCTCCGATACAACACAGCATGCACCAATCGAACCACACTTGACGGAGAAGATTTGTAAGATGTAAAAACCTTTACACATCATTGATGAACACGGTGGATCTGATGCAGATGTGAAGGCGCGGATCGGCAAAACAAGAGCAGCATATTTACAACTGAAGAACATCTGGAACTCAAATCAATTGTCAACCAACATCAAGGTCAGGACTTTCAATACAAATGTCAAGACAGTTCTACTGTATGGGGAAGAAAATACAGGTGTTTATTAACAGCTGTCTACGCAAAATACTTCGGATCCGTTGGCCGGACACTATTAGCAACAACGTACTGTGGGAGAGAACAAACCAGATCCCAACGGAGGAAGAAATCAGGAAGAAGCGCTGGAAATAGATAGGACACACATTGAGGAAAGCACCTAACTGCGTCACAAGACAAGCCCTCACATGGAATCCTCAAGGCCAAAGGAAAAGAGGAAGACCAAAGAACACATTACGCCGAGAAATGGAAATAGACATGAAAAAAATGAACAAGAATTGGATGGAACTAGAAAAGAAGGCCCAGGACAGAGTGGGTTGGAGAATGCTGGTCGGCGGCCTATGCTCCATTGAGAGTCACAGGCGTAAGTAAGTAAGTAAGCATGATCCGAAAAGAAAGAATGAACTAAAAGTGTGAGATAGTCTTAAGGAGTGAATATATCTGTACTATTATGTTCGGTTTGGTGTGTTTCATCCAACATCTCCAACCTCTAATTAAAATAATCACGCGGACCCTAATCAACTAGTCTACAACTAGATACAGGATTCACTCTTACAGTCAATGACTTTATGGATTGATGCTACATTTTAGTCTGGGCATCCCTAGTTTATTTCCAGCTTACTTTCATAATTAGTTAATGCCATCTGTTGAGGTTGATGGTTGTTGACTATAAGTAATACATGTCTCAACCACCTCATCAAACAATTCGCTATCTTCACCTAGTACTCTGTGTCTAAACTGATTATTGCCCACTCGGAGGTCCCAACATATTTGACAAATGTTTCGTGGATAAATACTGGCAATCCATGAATATTCTTTATTTTCAGAGTTCATTTCACGTCTATAAAGTGGAGCACAGTGAACTGTTGATCAGTATATTCGTTCTTTAGTTGTCAAACTAACACCTTGCCTACCCTATAAGCGATGTAAGTTGAAAAAAGTCAATTGAGTTTTCTTAATCCTTGCTGAGATTCCGTCAGATACCAACTCATCATGGCTGGTGATACTTCCAAGATGAGTAAAGTAATTGATACATCCAAATATTTTATCCCTTATCATTAGTTCAGGCTTTGACCATAGATCAGTCCTTGAAGTAATACTTTACATTTAAGGGTAATATATTTGTTATGACACATTTTAATAATAAACTGTAGTTCCATTATATCCCATTATTATTATTATTATTATTATTATTATTATTATTATTATTATTATTATTATTATTATTATTATTACTATAAAAGGGTATGGTATTGTTAGCGCCAGAATTGAAACCGAAAGCATGTATTGAATTTATTGCTGAAGTATTAATTTTACATCATCCTACAACTATATCAGTTGGTTATCAAGCTATGGTTCATGCAGGTCCTGTACGTCAAACTGCAACAATATTAAAATTAAATTCACATGAACGTTTAAGAACCGGTGATAAAGATATGGTTGTATTTCGTTTTATTAAATCTCCTGAATATTTATACACTGGTCTACGTTTAATATTTCGTGAAGGTAAAACAAAAGCTGTTGGTAAGTTAATTAGCTAGTGGTGAAAAATTGTATTCATTTTGATATCATAATTATTTTGTCCCTTAATATATCTGTATACTACTCAGTGGTGTACGTCCACAATTGCATCAGTGATTGAATTTGTGATCTTTTAGCTTCACAACAAGTATTTCATCTGCAAACCACTGAGTTGGCATTGATTTACCCATCTATTTAACTTTATATTACACTCTAGTTGTGCGGGGGATATTAATACTACCCAATTGATTAAAACAAATTTTGTGGAATGATGTTGGAATCCACGATATTCTAGTTGGAAGATAAGTGATTTAACCGTTAGGCCACCATTTTATTTAGTTGGCATCTAACAGCTTATATTTTATGATTTCGATGAATTCACTATATTCCTTAGAAATACCATAATAGAACGAAACAGGTACTTCTTCATTTTATACGGTTGTTTAACTTAAGTTAGCTAATGGTTAGTCAACTACAACGTAGGACCAGGCACATATATGCATCGGTCCAAGTTGCCATACCTCATTAACACAGCGAAATGAACACCGGATTCATATATACCATAATATATAAAAGGAAGATTGCATACAAAGACATGGTACAGGAAGAAAGAATTAGTTCGTAGAAAGGAAAACATGAAATAACTATAATCTCATAGTTTAAGGGAAGATAGAGTGTACACACCTACGCCATTGTGATCGATTCTGAGCCATGTCACACACAGTCTCCAACCATTGGTTACGATAGTCACGCGGACCCCAACCAAGTAGTCTGCATCTACCAACATGGCTCAGACTAGAAGTTAGTGACTTCAAGCACTGATGCCACGTTTTGGTTTGGTCGCTCCTAACTTTCTTCCAACCATCCCGAACACCAGTTAGCATTGCACATCGTGGTAATCAGTGTTCAGGCATACGTAACACGTGGCCTAACCATCTCAGTCGACGGAGATTCACAACCTCATCAACTGATTTACCACCATTCCCTAATACCCTGCATCTAACCTCACTATTACTTACCCGGTGATCCCAGCAGACGCCAGCAATATTTCTAATGGTGGAAAATATATGTTAAATAAGTTTAGTGATAGTTACATTATACATATTTCCAAATTTATGTTACATATGCTATGAAAACTTCATTTACCTGCATCTAATTATTGGCTGAATTCTTCCTTCTGTAGTCGTTAAGGGTGTCAGTGGCTTAGAGTGGTTAGGTAATTTATTGCTGGTCATAAAAATGATTTGTAATTGACATGGGTAAAATGCTTACCAGTGACTACTTTTGAAAGGTAATTCACGGAGTTTTGGTGAGAAGTTGTAACTAGTGGAGTTTAACCATACCTAATGCGAAATAGTTACCCACCGATGATATTGGAAGATGTTTTTGCAATATGATGAATTAGTTAAAGTCAGAAATTAGGCTAATGTATGTCAAACCAGTAGGTTTTAGGTTAAGCACTTATTACAAAACTTACAGGTCCTAGGTGACGCTATGAATGTTTAGTACTGATAGTAGTTTCATACTTGGATGAAACAGCTTTACAGTTGTTTCTAGTTTTCAGTGTTTATCTAACTAAAGCCAGTCGGTAGTGTAAACTGTAAAAAATGTTAGATGTTCAACAATGACACTTTCTTTCTGAAGAGATGCTTACCGAATATTCTTTTCTCTCTCATATAAACATGTCTAATATTGTTTGACTTTGTATTGAACCTTCTTATTACTTAACACGTTACGTGTACTTACCATTATTATTATTATTATTATTATTATTATTATTATTATTATTATTATTATTATTATTATTATTATTATTTAATTCTAGGTACTGTTAAGGAACTAGTTCCATATTCCGCTTCAGTTCAACAAAATCCACGTGCTAAACTACTTAAAAGATATGTTACTGGTAGGACAAACCAACCGATGAATAATACTGGAACTGATGAGATAAAGACACCAAGTAATACATCATCACTCCCTAAATCAGCCGAGTATACCAGTACTACTACTAATACTATTAGTCAACCGGATACTACTGAATTGCCTAATATTCCTGTTTCTGATTTATTAACTAGTAATAATCTTAATGCATCGGCTAATTCAAGACAACGTAAATATCATCATCATCGTACACGTAAAGATATTACTGAATAAATGAGACAAAAATTTAACTCTAAGCGCTGCCACTGTGTCCAAATTGAAACGAATATTATCATCGACAAGTTTAATATTCATCTTTCAAATCAAAATACATTTCGTTTGCTTCTGTGTGTTTTAAAACAATCATTTTTCACTTTTTCTAACGTTTTCATCGTTAATTAATCTATACATAGAAAGTATCTTATTCTTATTCCTTAACAATTATTACCACTACCATATCCCACTCTTCTTTTTGTCTTTTTCTAAATTAACTACTTATATAGGAAAAGAGTAGTTAGTTTATCTATGCTAATCTTTTGAAATACATTACGTTATCATGTCGAATCTTTGTTGCATTGACCAAATATTCGTTTAGGTTGCTTACTACTCACTACCTACTTTTCCTACTCAATACTTTGTAGGTTTACAGTTTTCCCTATCGTTTTTTTTCTTTCCCCTAGTTCCCATTGCGAAACACATTTTTTGTCACGTGATAAGTACTATTTTTTATACCGCACTGTCTTTGCAGAGAA
Organism: Schistosoma mattheei; assembly: GCA_944470405.2. Lineage (NCBI taxonomy): Eukaryota > Metazoa > Platyhelminthes > Trematoda > Strigeidida > Schistosomatidae > Schistosoma > Schistosoma mattheei. Next base: position 18,653,501 of record OX103946.1, on the reverse strand, counting down.
AATAACTATTCGCTATTCCTATTGATCCAACGTGATCACCAATCACTGTGTGTTTATTTTCATGACTTTTCACCCCCATGTCACTTTTAAACCTTGTTTTTTTTCTTCAAAAGAAATAAGGGATTATCTTGTATTTCCATCTTTTATTGTTTCTGTGTACATATGTAAAGAATTGAAAAGTTCTTGCATAAATATATTTAATGCAATTCATATGTATTCATTATTAAGTTCCACTCAAAATGAACCTTGTTCATAGTCTGACAGAAGGCACTTGACAATATTTTCATATCGTATTTGTGACTTATCAGCAATGCATACTCATCATTTTATACGAGACTAAATAGAGCACCTTCTAGTCTGGTGGTAACCATTTTACTATACCATTAAGTCACTGACTCAATATGCAGTCGTTCAGAATTATGGCTTGTAACATAAGGTAGTTTTCATACGATTTTCGCCGGGTATATGTCTCGTCTAGATTGACGAGTCTTTCAGTGTTAAAAGTTACAAGTCGACGTAGAAATTCCAATCTCGTTTCTAGCGTTGATCAGTCTCTGCTGTATGATACAGCTTCATTATGTTTCAAGAAAAAAGCTCTACGTTAAACTTATTTTTACAGTGAATTAATTAATTATGTGCAGTATTCGTCATGTATTAATATTCATTTAGGTATCATTGAACACTAACGAATATTGGACAGTTGTTTTGTTATATTATAGGACTAGTAAGGAATACTGAATTACGATTTCACCAGGAATCGAACCAAGAAATTACAGGTACCACATCGAGTTTTTGACTATTAGATCATTCATTCAAGTATTCAATTTTAATCAATTCAAGAACTACATAATGTATAACGCATTACAAATCAAACTAAACGAATAAAACACGTATACGCCACCCAGCCCCTTTCCAGCCAAACTAGTTGGTGAAGTCTAGCAGACCCTTCCGGAGAAGTAGCCATATCGAAGCATGACACAACTACCAAGGCTCAATAGTTGTTTTTACAGATATTTGTTTTGTCGTTTTTGGTTCAGTAATAGTTGTGCTATTTTCCTTCGTAGCATTCATAATCATTTGTGGGTAACAGTCGAGTGGGTGATTAGCTTTGATCTCTACCACCTGGGTTTACCGCTCACTTTAGTTCATTGAATTGAATCCCACTATCCAATAGGTACGACGAGGAGGTATGAGTTGGGTTTTTACCTTCCAAAACATACATATACTACTAACAGATAATGATTTTCTATACAACATATAAACAGAAACACCATTAATACAAAAAAAAAAATAAAACATAAGTGATCAAATTTCACAAAAACGACTTCAATAAGACAATAAATAGTACAAATGAAAACAGATGTAAAATAACAGAATTTATTGATTTTTGAAATTTGTATAGTGACAGAGGTAGAATAAAAAATGACAGTCAATAGTGAAATAAAACAAACACAACAACAACAGCGATTTTCTAAAATAATCAAATGACCTTTCCTTTTCCAATTGACAAGAGAATAAATAAAGTTTTGAAAATAGAGAAGAAAAATAATTCATAGAATAAATATAAATGCCCTGGTATGACCGAGATTGAGGAGAGTCAACTCTCCATCTCCAAATGCTCTCTCGCATGGACACGCGTATATAGCCTCTGTCAGGGAAGTCCTACTCACGGCTAGGGTGTTGTTTACGAAATTGAGAGGACGAAAAGCGAATGTCCGGCGCTTTAACCGGGTTAATAGATATGGAGGATCCACCTAGTCTAGTTGGAAAACCATGATTCCAAACCAATGGTGCACATGAGCTCCAGGATCCTGAGGGAACAAATGGCGTGTGAACTAATTATTGATCACCGGTTACCATGGGACTACAGTCAGTCAATCAGCTACAACGTAGGACCAGGCACATATATGCATCGGTCCAAGTTGCTACACCTTATTAGCACAACAAGATGAACACCGAATTCATAGTAGTTACTTCAATAGTAGTAATAAATAAAAGATTGTGTATAAGAATATAATACAGGAAGAAACAATTAGTTCGTAGAAAGAAAGATATAAAGTGACTTTAATTTCACGGTTTAAGGGAGGACAAAGAGTGTATACACCTACGCCATTATGATAGATTCTGAGCTATGTTAGCCAGAGACTGCATCTCCTGACGTTTCACCACTGTCTTGTAAATCAGACCTTTAGTTCGAAGGCTCTGGGTGTGGCTCCCTAAGAAAACCACCTGCTCCGGTCTGAGCACCCGGGCAGTATCACAGCCCATACACAAATCAAGTGACTTGTGTGGCGCATATGTATTCGGTACTCCTTTTTACCAATATTTATATGTTCAAACGCTATTTGTGTTTGGGATTTTGACTGATCGTTCTCTTTTGGTATACGTTCGGATTGCTTGTGACTTAGTGGTACACAGTGCAATTTAGTTTAAAGAACAAAATTCATTATCTAACAAAACTTCATTTAAGAATGACATTCTGAACACCGCAACAATACTTTTTTTCGATATCAGTGTATTTGATCTACTATTTATATAGGTTTTTATCATTGAGGATATTGAATCAATCTGTTAGTGGGAACTTTTGAGTTTGTATCATGACGAAAATTTGAGCATTACTAGCAGCTGCAATCATTGTTGAACATTTGCCAGGTCTGTTCATTGATGGACTGATGTGATGTTACTGTTTTAGGTCTTAAGTATCGTTCACATCGTCATTTCTCGTGGAAAGATATTTTGTACTTACTGAAAAAAACATTATGAGGCTTAAATTCGAAAGAAAAATGTGTATATTACATAGAATAAAGCTATTCATATGGATATTTATATAAATTACACCGAGAGTATTATGATACACGAATCGATGTGTCAATTTCCTAGACATAATTATTGCTGCTCTTAGTTGAAAACAGTAATAAAATTCAGTCACGACCGTTCATCTATTTTTTTTTCTAGTGTACTGATTGAAAGGCTGTGGGTAATCACTGTTGAGGGGTGTCATACTGAAATGAAACATATGACTAATGTCCCGTGGTTACTCACCAATCGTACTTTAACTGAGATCAATCTGTGATGAATACAACTTACAAAATCTCTTCGACCAGACAATAATAATGAATCATTTAGTGCACTTAATTTTCTTCTTTCAAGCGAACTTATTATATTGAGTAGGATTTACAAAAAAAAATAAATGGAAAAGTCAATAGACATTATGGATTGGGTACAGTGAACAAACTTCACGAACCTACATTTAAACAATCAACCATATTTGTGCACTAACTATTAAATAACTCTGTGATGAACTCCTGACGTCCCAGTGAGAGGTTGTTATAACTGATCTAGTTTGATCTATCGTAATACAGACAAGTTTTGTTTCAGTTTGGAAAGAACAGGAGGCTAGGTGGCTTGTTAGTCCTGCCAATGGTGGTCTCTCAGTTGATCCAACTTTCTTTTGAAAGCATTGACAGATGGAACTTCAATCATATGTTTAAGTAAGGGATTCCATTCGTTGATATTTCGATGGGAAAGTCGATAATCAGCTGAAAAGTGATTTGTTCTGGGCTTGCGAACATTTTTAGTGTTCACATAAATTTTCTCTTTTGGAAGACAAGGAAAATGAGGGTATATGAGGTGAAAATTTATCACTAAGTAATTTGAAAACTGTGATCAAGTCGCCTCTGATTCCTCTATATCACGATGGGAATAGTTCGAGTTTAGCTTCTCGAGTATCATACTGGAGCTTCGCTATTTGAGAATCAGTTTAGTTGTGGTTCTCTGAAATTTCCCCAAAAGCTCACTGCCTTTTTTTAGGCAGGGGCTAGCCGCTTATATTCAGTACTGCAGCTTAGAACGCACTAACACTGCACAATGTAAAAAACATTTTAGCATCGACATGGCTAAAGGCCCTACGCATTGACCATAAGGTTCTAAAACCTTTTGAGGATATTGCACGGTAGTGTGCAATAGTCTTTAAATCCCGATAGATTGATGTAACAACTTTCTTAGATGAGCTCAGGCGATATCTTTTACGTTTTTATTTTTGTTCTCAAATCTGTTTATACGTGACGTAAGTCTTCGTTATTCAATACGTTGACAATGATACAATCTAATTTTTAGTCTAGTTCAAACACAACAAAAAGAAGTAAGTTTTTTTCTATAGAAAGTTATACTTTGGATAAAATCTACATTGTAAGAAGCAACTATTTCGAGGTTACTCTTGGTACAGGTACTTACTTACTTACTCCTGTTAATCCCAATGGAGAATAGGCCGCTGACCAGCATTCTCCAACCCACTCTGTCCTGGGTGTTCTTTTCCAGTTCTGTCCAATTTTGTTCATTTTTCTGATGTCTGTCTTTATTTCTCAGCGTAATGTGTTCTTTCGTCTTCCTCTTTTCCTTTAGCCTTCAGGATTCCATGTGAGGGCTTGCCTTGTGACGTAGTTGGATGAAAACCTAGACTTAACATTTATCACTACAACAAAATACATCGTTGTATCTCATAAGTATTAAATTAAAGATAATTATGGTAGATGGATACCAGTTATTTAGTTTATAAGATTGAACGCAACCAACATCTTAGTAAAATCTGAGAACCATACAATAAATACTTCATTTGCAAAATGTCAATCGATTGTCTCAGACTTCATTGTTCTTTCGTTTCCACACCAATCATTCTTTGTTCTTGTTGCTTTTTCGTTAATCTTCTTAACCTTCTACTACCAAATATTTCAATTTTGATTGATGACACATACTACTTATATCTGTCGACATCAGTAGCATATACCAGATTATGACTACTCCGTTAAAATAATCTCAAACATCACAAAATGATTCATTCTGGTAATTAATTCACCTAATTTATGAATGATTTTGAAGTAATAAAATAACACTGATGTAATTCAAGTTTCAGTCAACATTCTGCCACATTTCTCATTTTCTTTTCTTTTTTTAATGTTACAATTAGATTCACTTGGTATTGTCTTACTTGAATCTTCTCATTGATGTTTTGAACTGGTCAATTGATCAATCTCTTATTGGCATATGTATATACATCCTATGTGTATTGCCTCAATTAACAAGCATTATAAACAAAGATGGAAAGTGGCTAACAGTGGAATCCAGGACACATTTTTCATCCTATTTAGTAGTGATCATCTGAATGTACTTGCATCTTAGAGTTGATATTCCCTCTACAACTCCAACTCAATACTATTGACTTCAAACTCTATCTCATTATCCATTTAACTACTCAGTCCTAATAGTCATTTGCTTGTACAATAGGGGGGGGAAGGGGGAAGTTTATATTCACTTGTGATAATGTTAAAACTAGATTAATCTAAAATCAATAATTCTATTTATATTTTCATTTGTTTTACTATTCAAAATGGCGGTATTTATGATGACTTAATGATGTTTATGATAATCCCTTTTATGTTCAAGTTTCTACCTTTTTAAAAAAATTTATGTATTGACAAATATTTATACTGATTGAAATCATGAGTCAATTGAAGCTAGACAACTATGCAAAACCTGGAAGCACTGGATGGCCGTTTCGTCCTAGTATGGGACTCCTCCATAGCAGTGCGCATCCACGATCCCGCACCCCGCGAGATTCGAACCCAGAATCTATCAGTCTCGCGCCAGGCGCTTAACCAACCAGATTGTGGATGTGCACGGCTGAGGAGTCTCATACTAGAACAAAACAGCCGTCTAGTGTTTCCAGGTTTCTCATGGTGGTCTAGCTTCAATTGACTCATGATTTCAATCAGTGAAATTTCTAAAATCTCCACAAAACCCCCTCTGATAAAATGTTTATACTTCAATATACAAAAAAATTTGATCAGATTACATAATTATTTATTTATATACAAAAAAGAAAACTAAAATGGATTATCTTTTCTTTTCTATCTCTCCACCCCTATTTTTCTTCAATGGTTTTTTCTCTTTATTTCTCTGCTGTATTTATTTGCTTTTTATTTTTTTTACTTTTCTTTATTTTTATTTTTTTTTGTTTTTTCTGCTAAAATGGAAGAAAAATTTACAGAAATCGAAATTCTAGTAAAGCATGAAAAAAACGCGAAAAATCTATTTCATGTGCTCTGGTTAATTTAATGACCTAATTCATCATTCACAATGACATCATGATTGTGTTGTTGACCTGTTTGTTTGTTTTTGTAATGTTACTATCTAGTTTATTATTCATTTCTGATGCTTTATTGGAAAAAGAAATTTCGTCACACACACACACACATACACATACACACATGCACGCACACACATATATCCACTGTCAATAAATCTAGCTCTGGCGGTTCGTCGCACACGCACACACACACACATGTATACATACTTTCACATGCATCTACAGACTAAACTTTATCCCAATTATTCACTTGATTGTTGTCGATCTATCTTCTATGATACTCACATTCCCTTATGACCATCTCAGCTAAATGAATCCATGAAAATAGAAAGAAAATTTTGTAAACTAGTCTATTTATGATAACAACCAAAAAATATAAAGTAAATCTATCTATCTGTCGAAATAATAAATGAATTAAAGAAATTTGATATTATTTTTCTCACTTAAGCTGATTTAACTAACTGACTAATCAAGGAAGTGAAAAGAACAACCATTTTTACTTTACCGCCTTCACCTTCACCACCACCACCACCCTTATCATCATCACAACCACCATTCTCTTTATTTAATCGGTTGTTATTTTATGTTGTTCGGATAACTTAAAACTTATTGAGACAACAACAACAACAACATCAGCAGCAACGACAACAACAAAAAGAAAAGCGAATTGGATATAAGGAATACAAGAAAACTGTCAACAACAATCATAATAATAATTCCATTAATATAATCGGTTATTTAATGCTCATTTATTGCATAAGAAAGATTTTGAACTGAAATAAAACATCAACTCTGGAATGCAGGTACATCCAGCTGACAGGAGTCCTGAATGCCAAGGTTAGAATGGACAACACTGGATATGAAGACATCATGGGATGACATTGACTAGGAGAAAGAAACGAAAATGATGAGAGATTTACAAACCTATGTGTCTTTAATAAACTGGTCATAGCCGGCACTATATTACCACACAAAACCACATGAACTTCACCGGATCATACGACACAGAGGCAAATCGATCATATCTGCATCAACAATAAGTTCAGGAGGACGATTTTGGATGTGAGAAGCAAGAGAAGAGCTAATATAGCATCAAATCATCACTTGCTGGTCACCAGGGTGAAATTAAAACTCAAGAAGCACTGGACAACGGGGTGGACAATATCACAAAAGTTCAATGCGGCTTCTCTTCGGGATACTGACAAACACAACAAATTCAAAATGGCCCTCAGCAATAAGTTCCAGGCCTTTTATGATCTACTCAATGGAGAAGGAACTACTATGGAGAGCAACTGGATGGGGATCAAAGAGGCAATCACTTCAACATGTCATGAGGTCCTGGGTCACAAGAAGCGCCATCACAAGGAATGGATCACTGTTGATACACTGGATAAGATTCAAGAAAGGAGGAACAAGAAGGCAGCAATCAATACCAGTCGAACAAGAGCAGAAAAAGCCAAGGCACAAGCTGAATACACGGAAATAAACAAACAAGTGAAGAGGAGCATCAGAACCGACAAACGTAAATATGTGGAAGATTTAGCAACGACGGCGGAAATGACTGCAAGAGAAGGAAACATGAGAGAACTGTATGGCATTACAAAGAAACTCTGAAAATCATCGTAAACCAGAACGACCAGTGAAAAGCAAGGAAGGCAAGGTAATCACCAACATTGACGAACAACGAAACAGGTGTGTAGAACACTTCAAAGAACTCTTGAATCGACCAGCTCCACTGAATCCAGCGGACATAAAAGCAGAACACATAGACCTTCCTATTTATGTCACTCCATCAACGACCGAATAAATCAGGATGGCTATCAGACAAATCAAGAGCGGGAAAGCGGTACGACCTGACAACATACCGCCTGAAGCATTGAAGTCAGACCGAAAGGTAACTTCAAAAATACTTCATGCTTTATTCAGAAAGATTTGGGAAGAATAAGAAATGAGGACAGACTTGGGAGAAAGATACGAAAGAAATAAGATGTGAGCAAGTGACCTGACTACGGGTCGGGCGAATCCAGGTTCGAATTCTAGCAGGTTCGGCTGTCTTTTCGACAAGTGTCAGAATCACACATGCATCACACTATTATCAGTGCAAGTGAAAGTTTTCAACAGAGCGTTGTTGAACCGGATGAAAGATTTAATAGATGTCCAGCTTCTAGATTAACAGATTGGATTCTGTAAGGATTGATCGTTCATAGACCGAATGACAACACTACGGATCATTGTTGAACAATCGATTGGGTGGAACTCGTCACTACACATCAACTTTCTTAAATATGAGAAAGCGTTTGACAGCTTAGATGGAATAATCCTATGGAAGCAACTTCAGCACTGTGAGGTACCTGAGAAGATCAACATCATACGGAATTCATGCGATGGATTGCACTACAAAGTGGTACTTGAAGGATAACTGACTGATGCATTCAAAGTGAAGACTGGTGTCAGAGGAAGCTGCTTACTATTTCCCTTTCTCTTTCTTCTAGTGGTCGATTGGAATATGAATGCTTCCACATCTGAAGAGGAGCACAAGACGCTGGAGGTGAATAGAACATACATTGAGGAAATCACCAAACTGCATCAAGAGGGAAGCCCTAACTTAGAAACCTGAAAGTAAAAGGAAAAGAGGGAGACCAAGGAACAAATTGTGTCGAGAATTTGAGATAGACATTAAAAGAATGAATGAAAGTGATATATTTGATCGATATTTCATGTTACAGACATGTATTTCAACAATTCCAAACTAAGAATAATCTTTTAAAACTCATCTTATGAAGAGAAATATCATTAAACTATACTATAACCTTCATAAATGATATGAAAAAATGTAAGTCGGGATATATATTCCCTATAAATATTTATTTACTTGTAGTGACCTACTTTTACCAAGAGAACGCGATTGATTTAATTGAAACAATTATTATTATAACCAATTGTACCAGTGATTGTTTTACTGTGCTCGTTTGTTTAACTGTGCTAACGACAGTCATATTACTCCTCCATTCCTCTCCTTTACTTTTCCACGGATTGTGACCTCGTACGTTCGTACTCTTGTCCGCTGATTCCACTTGTACTCCTTTTGGCACGATCTCGGTATCCTTTCGATACCTCGAGATTTCCAACAAATACATCTCGACTACAGCCATCAACTGCCTTCTGATATTTGGCTTAGGGGGGATTTTATCGGTTAACTGGGACGTAGTCTTCTTGTAGTGGTGTTCATAGTCATTCGCGACTCGACACTACGCTACATACTTATATATAGTAGCCTAAATTTAAACCGGATAGTGATCGTTATCCTTTGAAATATTTATAGAATTTCTAACATATATGTTTATCAGTCAGTCAACAACGTAGACCTTCTTACGTACGTACATTAGTTCAAGTTGCCATATCACATTAGTACAGAGATACAATTGTCAGTTCAAATCCCGTACTGATAGAGGTAGTAAAAATATAATCAGTAATCGGAAAGATCAGGGTTTGAAGATGATATTCACGGAGCATAAACTGACATCATGAATGGATGAATATTAGACTACCATTGAAAACCTAGAAGCACTGAACTGTTTCAACTCAACAATCTGAAGTTTGTGCTGATGATGATGTCGTTCAGAAGAACGATGAAAGCTTCACGACCAAATCATCCAACTCAGAGAACAAAACTCCATCAAAATCATCCACATGAGCTATAAATCTTCTCCACCATCTCAATCACCACAATCCTATACTGATAATAATGTATTTGACACATGTAAAATCGGTGTATTTAAAATAAACACCAATCAAAATTGACAGAATAATTCAAGTGTAACACACACTTTGTACTAAAAATATTTTTAAAAAAATTGAATGTTTTATGTACAACATTCAAGACAAGATCATATTACACACATTTACACCTAACACACATACGTGCACACACACACACACACAGTACAGTACAGTACCAATGTATTCTTTAATTCATTTAACCGTGCTATTGAAATTGACTTTTTTCTAAAACGACTTCTTTACTGGTTTGTATGTGTGTGTGTATGTGTATGTACGTATGATTTAGGCCACTGGGTTGTTAGGACTGGTGGAGGTGGGGAGGTGGGGGTGGGTAGGTGGGATAGAGACAAATTATAACTTAAATCAATTGTAGTCCTAATACGAGTACAGATATTTCAGAAATTTCTTTTTTTAAATCATCTATATAGATTGTTAATTATCAAACATTTAAAATTGTACTCTTACCAGTAAAACATAAAATTACAATAAAAACAAATAAATAGATTAAATAACAGTGAATAAATCTATCAAGAAAAAGAAAACAAAAACAAAAAAAATATGCAAAGATAGATAGTAGCTAGCAATGGAATCCAGGACGTATGTTTCGTCCTAGTTGAGACTCGTCAGATGGATGTACCTGCATCTTAGAGTTGATGTTCACTTTAGGACTCGAACTCAGTACCGTTCCACTGTTAATCACTATCCATCTTTGTGTGTTTAATGCTTGGGAATTAAGATTATATTGAGGCAATACGCACAGTATGCACATATACTAATAACAGGCTAATCAATTGTACTGTTAAACATCAATGGAAAGATTCAAACAAGCAATACCAAGTGAATTTAAAACACAAAGAGATTCCATATTTTATTTCCTTCATTTTAATGTATAAATGACTTCTATTCGTAATATTGTTAAAATAACACCAGTTGAATGAATGAATGGATAGATTTGATAAGTCTTCTAATTGAATGCTAGATTCGGTTCTTAAGCTCTTCTAGTAACCCCCAGGCTAGATCTACACAACAATTTGAACACAAGAGAAAAGGCGTGAAATATGTAAGAAACACTACTTCAAAGGTTTGTCTATATACAGAAAATCTAGAGTTCTTTTAAATAGCATTTTAGATGGCCTTGGGTTTCCGGAAAATTCTAGAACATAGTAGCAGTATAGGTAATCATTCAATCAGAAACCCGATATGTGACTTTTCACCTTCTGGATGTTTCTGGCAAAACTTCTAGTGAATGCTGATTGGATAAGATGCTTCTCAATGTTTTCGGCTTTTTTTTGAGGAGTTTTCTGGGTCTCCCCAACACTTACCCGTTTCAGAAAATAAGTTCTGTTCTTCGGGTCTACTTGCAACTTGATAACTGTTTTCCTGCGGCGTTTGGACCATTTTGGTATCCAGCGTCTGTGAATGTGTTGGGGTTCCTGCCGTTGGAATATCTGTAATTATCTCTGGAGGACTGAACCGATTATCCACCGTGTTTAGCATCTGTTTTTCTCTGTGCATTTGAATGATATATCTAATCCACGTTCCGAAAGTCCCACACACTTTGTATAAAATATTTCCTATTCTCTTTTAAATGACTCCCGGTTCCCAACGATTTTTCCCAATATATGATTTGACGACCACACTATCACCCACGTTCAAACTCCGGATATCCTGATTTTATCTGAGTCCATTCACTGGTTTATGTGGCAATATGGGGTCGAATAAAGTTCGGATACTTTTTTCGAACATCGCCTCAGCAAGGGACTTTCCATATGGGACGATAGGGTTAGGCCTAGTTCTATAAGCTGTTAACAATTTCGTAATTACCTGACTTGTTTCTTCACCTTCACCTTCCAGTAGTGCTCTTTTGATTGTGTCCATGAAGCGTTCTACCGGTCCATTTTATTGAGGGTAGTAGGGTAGAGAGCGTGTATACACAATTCCATTAATGTTGCAGAAGTGCTTGAATGATGAGTCGTTATCGACCACTAAAGTCTCTGAAACTCCAAAGCAGCTAAACAGTTCAGATAACCTGCTAATTGTTACATTGGTTGTGCAACTTGCCATGGCATGGCTTTGTAGCCATTTTGTGGATACGTCCATTATGACTAGAAACACTCTTTCTCGTATTGGGTCAACAAAATCTGCGTGCAGCCTCTCTCAGGGACTATTAGATTTTTTTCCATTGTTGTGGTTCATACTTTTTTCGACTTTCAGCTGCTTGAATGCATAACGAGCAATTTCGGCATCTAGTTTCGATATCTTGATCCAATGTAGGCCATTAAGCATAGCTATTCAGTATTACTATTCTCATATTTTATCAATAGTTCAACGTTTGATGGTATTCATGAATATCATGAATAAATTAGTTTACATTACATTGATATATCAGTGTATCAATCGACACTAATTGAATTATCACTGATCATATCAATTTCATGCGATAAGAATTCTCTTAGGTGTTCTGATCCCCTTTAGGAAAAATAAGTAGTATAAGTAAGCAATAATAAGTAGTATGTACATCTTTTTATAATTTAATTAAAACTCTTTAAGAACTAAATGATAATTAAATTTATCTATCCATTTATATGATGGATGGATTTATAGTCATTAATTAACGAAGTATTCAATTTCTAACCAATTTAAAATAGTATTGAAACTTCCTCCATTCTGTTTAACTATTATTATTTTTTTAATAGTTAAGATCATGAGTCGAGGAAAGGTAGATCACCTGGAAGTATTGGATGGTGGCTTCATCTTAGCATGGAACTTCTCAGAAGTGCGCATCCACGATTCCGCTCGCATGATTCGGACCCAGAACCTATCCGTCTCGCATACGAATGTTTAACCTATAGATCACTGAGCCAGCAGGCATCCAACAGTGTTAATGTCTAACTTCAACCAATCCACGTAATTGCGACACCATCTACCATTGTCTTCAATGAGAAGCTGCCTCGTGACAGATACGGTTGAACTTTACTGGTCATGGTTCTAACTAGAACTCCAAGAAATACATCTTGAAGTCAGTCACTAATCTTTCTCTAACCATCATAGATATTAAAAACATGGATTCCAACTGTATGTATCACTTGATTGCTATGTACAACCACAACTCTATTTGTAATTTAATTATACACCTTCAGCTATCGTAAGGAACATAGAATACTTAAATCATTGAATTGGCTTTGAATACCAAAAATAACTTTTCACTGCTTTTTGATTCACACTGTGTATTGAACTGAGATCAGTTCATGTTGTAAATTATAGAATATTTCTATGCAGGTTTTTGTCATATTCAGTACCCCTCCCACAATTTCTAAGCTTTTTATTATAACGAATGAATGCATACAGTGAGTAGGTATAATTAGTCAATTTATATAAACCAAAACCAGTTTATTTACAGTATTTGTATAGTGAATAAAAAGAAAATTCGAGAATATTTAGACAGTTCATTGTTTACTGACACTTATTACTTTATAACTTAATGATGTTAAAACAGATTGGTCAATGGTAAAATTCAAACAGATGTCTAATAGATACATAGGAAGTGATGTATTGGAACACGTTGACAACTCCACTTACCTTGGAAGTCTGATCAACCCTAATAGGTTGGAGTCTGACGAAATCTCTGCATATATTTAGAAAGCTCGTTTGGCTTTCGCCAACTTACGTCACCTATGACGAAGGCGTGATATTCGCCTATCAATTAAGCGACGAGTATACTGCGCGGCAGGTCATTATGTTTTACTTTACGGCTCGTAAGCTGCTAGTATTTGACCACAGATGCCTAAGAAATATTGCTGGCGTCTGCTGAGACCACCGGGTAAGTAATAGTGAGGTTACTTACTTACTTACTTACGCCTGTTATTCCTCGTGAAGGAGCATAGGCCGCTCACCAGCATTCTCCATCCAACCCTGTCCTGGGCAATCCTTTCTAGCTCCGTCCAGTTGTAATTCATCCTTTTCATATCTGCTTCTATAATCCGACGCAATGTGTTCTTTGGCCTTCCTCTTTTTCGCTTCCCTTCAGGATTCCAAGTTAGGGCTTGCCTCGTGATGCAGTTTGATGATTTGCGTAATGTATGTCCTATCCATTTCCATCGTCTTTTCCTAATTTCTTCTTCAGCTGGAAGTTGCTTTGTTCTCTCCCACAGTAGGCTATTGCTGATGGTATCCGGCCAGTGGATGTTGAGTATCTTGCGTAGACAGCTATTTATAAATACTTGTACCTTCTTGATGGTGGTTGTTGTAGTTCTCCAAGTTTCAGCTCCATACAGTAGAACTGCCTTGACGTTCGTATTGAAGATTCTCACTTTGATATTGGTTGAAAGTTGTTTTGAGTTCCATATGTTCTTCAATTGTAGGAATGCGACTCTTGCTTTGCCGATCCTCGCCTTTACGTCTGCATCTGAACCTCCTTGTTCATCAATGATGCTTCCTAGGTATGTGAAGGACTCTACATCTTCCAGAAATTCGCCATCAAGAGTGATTGGATTGCTGTTCTCCGCCTTGAATTTGAGGACCTTGGTTTTCCCTTTGTGTATGCTGAGGCCTACTGATGCAGAGACTGCTGCTACACTGGCTGTCTTCATCTGCATCTGTTCGTGTGTACGTGATAGGAGGGCTAGGTCGTCTGCGAAGTCCAAATCGTCTAATTGGTTCTGAGCTGTCCATTGTATTCCGTGTTTTCCTTCAGATGTTGAGGTCTTCATAATCCAGTCGACCGCCAGAAGAAAGAGGAAGGGAGAAAGTAAACAGCCTAGTGAGGTTAGATGCAGGATATTAGGGAATGATGGTAAATCAGTTGATGAGGTTGTGAATCTCCATCAACTGAGATGGTTAGGCCACGTGTTACGTATGCCTGAACACCGATTACCACAACGTGCAATGCTAACCGGTGTTGGAGATGGTTGGAAGAAAGTTAGGGGTGGCCAGAACAAAACGTGGCATCAGTGCTTGAAGTCACTAACTTCTAGTCTCATTCATGTTGATAGATGTAGACTACTTGGTTGGGGTCCGTGTGACTATGGTAACCAATGGTTGGAGACTTGGTGACATGGCTGAGAACTGATCACCATGGCGTAGGTGTATACACTGTTTGTCTTCCTTAAACTGTGAAATTAAAAATGATTTCTTTCTTTCTTTCTACGAACTAATTCTTTCTCCCTGTATCATATTCTTTTATGCAATCTTTTTTTTGAAATACATTACCACAACTGAAGTGACTACTTCTATGAAGTTGGTGTTCATTTCGTTGTGATAATGAGGTATGGCAACTTAGACTGATGTATATATTTAACTGGTCCTACGTTGTAGCTGACTGACGGACTGATATATATATTTATATATATAGCCGGCCTGCTTGAATATCTGAACTATCTGTTCCTGTCATCTAGATATTTCAAGAAATTATCTGCTTCTTTGTTTGTTTTAACAGATCGTTATGTCAATTAATTGCATAATCTATTCAGGTGCATTTGTGAAGTGTTTACGATATTCCTCTGTACAAGTTATGAAAGAATACAATCAGAGACATTTGTTTGCTGGCAATATGCATTGAAAAGAATGTAGATGATTCAGATGTGGATTGACTGGACTGTTGACATCTAACTAATTGGCGATTGATCAATATTTAACATTAAGATCGATCAAGCAATAAGAAATGGGAGACTTGTTGAAATACTTTGTGCTAAGAATTCTATATTGTACTAAATATATAATAATGAATAAAGCTAATAATAATATATATATGAACAGATAGATAGGTGCATTGTTATTGCATCAACTGTCTTGTTGAACTCTGGTATTCATATGCATTTCTTTTAGTAACTAAGGTGATGTTTATTAGTGTTGACTGTTTTGATAATAATAATAAGAAGAATAATTTCCCTACTTTATTTACTCAACCCTTTACTTCATGTTCCGATTAATTATCTTCACAAATTGTTGCGTGATCTTTGCAGTTGACTATTCCACAAGATTATAAAATAGTAATAACTTCATAGAAATCAACATTAACATCATGTCATACCATTACCCTTCCCCTCCCCCTCCCCCTCCCCCCTTTATATATACATACATATACTTCTTGTATTCTGCTCTGTCTTATCTCAAATTCCATTAAAATGTTTCTCTACCATCTTTAAATTGTAACCTAAAATCATAATCAGTTGTCTATTTTAATTATGTCACAAAAACAGCTTTTAAAAGAATTATATTTCTCTCTGTGTGTGTGTGTGTGGAGATGAAGGAATGAAGTTGATAACAGATTGACAAATCAAGATAAACACAGCGAACAAAAGACACTCACATTCAACACGTGTACATATGTACACTTTTTTTGGTGTTTGTTTCGCTCAATTTAACTAGTCGTAATCACCTTATTCTTATTACTATGGTAATATTAATCTCTACTGGATATGACCAGATGGAATCTACAAACTCGTCATTATAACCATTAATGTAATTATTTTTAATACTATTACTATATACCATGATTAAGATGAGATTCGATAGTGTAAATTGCTTTAGACACATTCTCTATTTTATTAAAAGTTTTTTTCTTCTTCTCTACATTTGCCTTAAGGGAAAATGAAATGATCAGAATTCTTAAATTATTTGAGTCCTAACGATAAATACACGCCTTAACAGCAACATACACACATATATGTCTATACATATATATATACATTCACGATAGTAGTTCAGTACAGCAGGTATATGTCTCTTGTTCTCATCTTTGTGTGAGTATGTCTTCAAGACTACTGTCATTTTTATCATCATAATCGATGTTATCATCAAAAAAAAATTTTTTTTAAATGTAAAATAAACTAAATAATCGTAGTAACCAAAAAAAATAAAAATAAACGTAAATCGAATTAAAAGTTTGGACTCAAGAAAAATAAAAATTTCGCTTAGTTACTGACTTACTGGGATAGAAGAAATGCTCATTTTAAAAAAAGTTCATTATTATTCGCTTTTTTTAAAAAAAAAACAAATACAAAAATCAAAAAAGAATCTCCAACCCCCCCCCAACCCCCCCCTGTACTCCAATTTTGACAAGTTCATCATATCAAGTGAAAAAAAAAGTTGATATTAGTAAATAGTAAAAAACAAAACTTACCACATGGGATAATTCTTATGACAATTTTATTGTGTCCGTGGTTATGTGTAGGTGAATCAAAATGCATTAGTGTATGTATAGATGTGAGTGTGTATATACAGGCTAGGGGTGGGGTGGGATGGGGTGGGGTGGATTGAAGTTATCTATTGGATTGAACATAATATTAATAATAAGTTCAATTTTGACATTTATTAAACAATAAATGTAGTCATGAATAATTAATACAGTTTTTATTTGAAATGTGTTATTATAAGGTTAAAGATTTTTTGAAAGTTTAACTATTAAAATATTAGATGGGGTTTTGTGAAGATTTTAGTAATTTTATAGTTGAATTCATGAGTCATTTGAAGCTAAACCATCATGGAAGACCTGAAAGCACTGGACGGCTGTTTTGTCCTAGTATGGGACTCCTAAGCAATGTGTGCGAATTTAAGCATTTGCGCACGAGACTGATAGATCCTGGGTTCGAATTTCGAGGGGAAGGGTCGTGGATGAGCACTGCTGAGGAGTCCTATGCTAGGACGAAACGGTCGTCCATTGCCTCCAAGTCTTCCATGGTGATCTAGCTTCAATCGACTCATAAATTCAATCATTAAAATATCATTTAATTAAAGACGTAGAAGAAGTTTGGGAAAAATGAACAGGAATTCATGTTTATAGACAAGAATATTTGTTTTGAGTCTCAGTGTGGGGATATCAAACTAAGATCCATGTACATCTAGATAACTAATCCCAAATAGAACAAAACATATATCCATCCAGAATTAACATATAAGATTGAAATTGACCAGCCTCTTATTGGTATATATACATTCTGTACACCCTATCACACAAGCTAATGGCTATCTGGAATCAATAGCTAACTGGATAAAGCGTTGTTGTTTGAAGCAAACAGTAGCGGGTTCGAGTCCTGGAGTGAATATCAACTCTGGGATGTATGTACATCCGGTTTACGAGTCCCAAATAAGACAAAGTGGCACGTATTCTAGATTACACTGCTAGCTACCATCAATCTTTTCTTTTCAGTTATCAGCAATTTGGATAATTATCATTCGAAATGTGTTGTAAAGTTAAACAATTTGAGAAGAATATATA
Source organism: Schistosoma mattheei (assembly GCA_944470405.2). NCBI lineage: Eukaryota > Metazoa > Platyhelminthes > Trematoda > Strigeidida > Schistosomatidae > Schistosoma > Schistosoma mattheei. The sequence goes on along the minus strand of OX103946.1, from coordinate 18,635,364 downwards.
CAATTATTTCCGATCGATAATTTAGATATTAAATGTTCATTATAAATTGTCAACAGTTTAGGAACTTAAAGGAGATTCATCAAGATTGTTGAATATTCATTAATTTATATCACGAATTGGTCTTAGTTAAGAAATAATTGAAAATCAGTGAGGTAAGTACCATAAAGTTCTAGAGTGGAAAGTAATTGATCTTTTTTAGGTCAACTGAATGGGGTATAAAGCAGGGAAGCGTACTAATGGCATAAGGTTATATCTCGAATTAGTATTCTTAACACGTAGATTACATAATTGTAAAAAAATGCAGGGGTTATTGTTCAAGAGTGTTTGTGAAAAGTGAAACTAATATATAAGATGGTGTTTGAAGGTAGTCAACAGGAAACCCTGGACGTTGACTTCGTGCCACTTGACACTCGTCAGCAAAGTGTACTTATAACTTTGAGGGAACTGATGCTCCCTGTCGGATTCGACCCCGTATCACCTAGCTTCACAGTTAGAGACGTTACAACCACGCAATGCCGACTCACTTGGACCAGTGGCCACATTGCAACTTGGTCGATAGGATTCGATTTGTACTAAGAACGGCCTGACATACATGACAATGATCAACACCCAGTGACCAATCAGTTGTAGAAACAAATATATTATTTTATTAAAATCATGAACCTGATCTAAGTTAGACAATCATTGAAAACTCGTTGACTTTTAAAGTAAATGGTGCTAGATTCGATTCTTGGTGCGAATATCGGCACTGGGAGGCAGATACATGGGTCGGCTGATGAAACTGAAATAGGGTAAGACTTTCATACATCCTGGATTCTACTGCTGGTCATCAATCACCTTTAATGATAGACGAAAATGCAATGAAAACACAGTTATCGTTATTTTTAAATGTTAGACCACCATTGAAAACCTGGAACCACTGGACGGCCGTTTCGTGGATTGGTTGATGTTAGACATTAACACTTTTGGATGCTGGGCTGCTCAGTGGCTTACAGACTAAGCGTTCGCGCTCGAGATCGAAAGTCCTGTGTTCGAGTCCCATGTGTGGGATTGTGAGTGAACACTACCGAGGAGTCCTATGCTATGACGAAACACCCGTACAACGCCTCCACGTAACACGATTATACTATCAAGTCAATCAGAGACAATATAAATATTACCTCCTCGATATCGTTAAAACAAGATGCTTACTAATACATAATTTAATTTCAATAGTTTAGATCACGAGTCACTTGAAGTTAGACACCATCGAAAACCTGGAAGCACTGGACAGCCGTTTCGTCCTGATACCAGTTAACATATGTTCACTAGTGACTGGCTTCAAAAGGTATTTCCTGGAGTTCTAGTGAGAAGCAGTGACCAGTGGAGTTCAACAGGTCTGTTGTGAGATAATAATTCACTGAAAACATTGGTGGATGTGTCGCTCAATTTCGTGGATTGGTTGAAGTTAGACATTAACACTGTTGGATACCAGCTCAGTGGTCTAGTGGTTAAGCGCTCGCGTGCGAGATTGATAGGTTGTGGATTCGAATCTCGCGAGGTGAGATCGTGGATGCACACAGCTGAGAAGTCCAACAATGGGACGAACCGGCCGTCTAGTGCTTCCAGGTTTTCGATGGTGGTCTAACTTCAAGTGACTCATGATCTCAAAATTGAAATTACTATATTATCTACAAAACCCTTCTGATATTAATACTTTTGTTCAAGTAAAATTACAAAACGTTTTCCACATTACACCTTTTTAAAATATGTCCAATAGTTTTAATGATTATTGAGTTCGATCTTTCTTATGTTCATAAGTACTCGTTGCTGAACTATATCATATTAGGATGAAACAGTCCATCAGGTCTCTTTGTAACCTACTAATCTTTTCAAAAACTATTTTTATCATTTTAATTTGAAATAAATTCACTTGGTTTTGTTTGGCTTGTATATTCCCACTGAGGTTTAAGACTGCAATTGATCAGTCTGTTATTGGCATATGTGCATATTGTGCGTATGCCTCGATATTGCCTTAATTCACGAGCTTTTTGTAAGTAGTGATGGATAGTGGCTAGCAATGGAATCCAGGACGCGCGTTTCGTCCTATTTGGGAATCGTCAGCTGGATGTACTGGATCTCATAGTTGATGTTTACTTTAGGGAAGATACAAGCCAAGCAATACAAAGTGAATTTAAATTCACCCCATTGCACAAGCAAGTGGCTATCAGGACACAGTAGCTGAGTGGATAATGCGATGGCGTTTGAAGCGAATGGAACTGGATTCGAGTTCCAGAGTGAACATCAACTGTGAGATGCAGGTACATCCAGCTGACGTCTTCCTTCCTTACTTACTTACGCCTGTTACTCCTCGTGAAGGAGCATAGGCCACTCACCAGCATTCTCCATCCAACCCTGTCCTGGGCAATCCTTTCTAGCTCCGTCCAGTTGTAATTCATCCTTTTCATATCTGCTTCTATAATCCGACGCAATGTGTTCTTTGGCCTTCCTCTTTTTCGCTTCCCTTCAGGGTTCCAAGTTAGGGCTTGCCTCGTGATGCAGTTTGACGATTTGCGTAATGTATGTCCTATCCATTTCCATCGTCTTTTCCTAATTTCTTCTTCAGCTGGAAGTTGGTTTGTTCTCTCCCACAGAAGGCTATTGCTGATGGTATCCGGCCAGTGGATGTTGAGTATCTTGCGTAGGCAGCTATTTATAAATACTTGTACTTTCTTGATGTGGTTGTTGTAGTTCTCCAAGTTTCAGCTCCATACAGTAGAACTGCCTTGACGTTCGTATTGAAGATTCTCACTTTGATATTGGTTGAAAGTTGTTTTGAGTTCCATATGTTCTTCAATTGTAGGAATGCGACCCTTGCTTTGCCGATCCTCGCCTTTACGTCTGCATCTGAACCTCCTTGTTCATCGATGATGCTTCCTAGGTATGTGAAGGACTCTACATCTTCCAGAGTTTCGCCATCAAGAGTGATTGGATTGCTGTTCTGCGTGTTGAATTTGAGGACCTTGGTTTTCCCTTTGTGTATGCTGAGGCCTACTGATGCAGAGACTGCTGCTACACTGGCTGTCTTCATCTGCATCTGTTCGTGTGTACGTGATAGGAGGGCTAGGTCGTCTGCGAAGTCCAAATCGTCTAATTGATTCTGAGCTGTCCATTGTATTCCGTGTTTTCCTTCAGATGTTGAGGTCTTCATAATCCAGTCGACCACCAGAAGAAAGAGGAAGGGAGAGAGTAAACAGCCTTGTCTGACTCCAGTCCTTACTTGGAATGCATCTGTCAGCTGTCCTCCATGCACTACTTTGCACTGTAGTCCGTCGTATGAGTTCCGGATAATGTTGACAATCTTCTCAGGAACTCCGTAGTGTCGAAGAAGTTTCCATAATGTCCTCCTATCTACACTGTCGAATGCCTTTTCATAATCAATGAAGTTGATGTATAGTGATGAGTTCCACTCAACTGATTGTTCGACGATGATCCGTAGTGTTGCAATTTGGTCTGTGCACGACCGATCCTTACGGAATCCAGCTTGTTGATCTCGAAGTTGGGCGTCTACTGCATCCTTCATCCGGTTCAGCAACACTCTGTTGAAGACTTTCCCTGGTATTGACAGTAGTGTAATGCCTCTGTAGTTTTCACATTTGCTCAGATCTCCTTTCTTTGGAATCTTGACGAGGTGTCCTTCTTTCCAGTCCATCGGCACTTGTTCCTCCTCCCAAATCTTTTTGAATAGAAGGTATAGCATGCTTGTGGTTGCTTCGATGTCTGATTTCAGTGCTTCAGCTGGTATGTTGTCGGGTCCTGCTGCTTTCCCGTTCTTGATTTGTCTGACGGCCATTCTAATTTCTTCCGTCGTTGGTGGGTTGACATCTATAGGAAGATCTATGTGTGCTGCTTCGATGTCCGGTGGATTCATTGGAGCCGGCCTATTCAGGAGTTCCTCGAAGTATTCCACCCATCTGTTACGCTGTTGTTGAATTTCGGTGATTGGCTTGCCTTCTTTGTCTTTGACCGGCCTCTCTGGTTTACTGTATTTCCCTGCTAGTTTCTTCGTTGTATCGTGAAGCTGTTTCATATTTCCTTCTCTAGCAGCTTTTTCTGCCGTCGTTGCTAGTTCTTCCACGTATTTCTTCTTGTCGGCTCTAATGCTCCTCTTCACTTGTTTGTTTGCTTCTATGTATTCAGCTTGTGCTTGGACTTTCTCTGCTCGTGTTCGGCTGTTGTTAATTGCTGCCTTCTTGTTCTTCCTTTCTTTGATCTTGTCCAGTGTTTCTATAGAGATCCATTCCTTATGATGGTGTTTCTTTAGGCCCAGAACCTCTTGACACGTTGAAGTTAATGCTTCCTTGATGCCTTTCCAGTTGTCCTCCATACTAGTTTCTTCTTCTTTCAGTAGATCTTGTAAGGCTTGGAACCTGTTGTTGAGAGCTATCTTGAATTCATTGAGTTTGTCAGTATCTCGAAGGAAGGCTGTATTGAACCTTTGTAGTGCTGTTTGTCCACTTGTCCAGTTCTTTTTAGCTTCAGTTTTAAATTGGCTACAACTAGGTGGTGATCTGAAGCTACGTCAGCACCTCTCCTGGTTCTCACATCTTCCATTGTCCTTCGGAATTTTTTGTTGATGCAAATATGATCTATTTGGTTCTCTGTAGTGTGGTCCGGTGAGATCCATGTAGCCTTGTGTATACGCTTGTGTGGAAATATTGTGCCTCCTATGACCAATTTGTTGAATGCACATAGATTTGCAAATCTTTCTCCATTTTCGTTTCTCTCTCCCAGTCCATGTCGTCCCATGATATCTTCATATCCAGTGTTGTCTATTCCGACTTTGGCATTTAGATCTCCCATCAGAATAGTTAGGTCCTTTCTTGGCATTTCTCAATGATTGACTGCAGCCGCTCGTAGAACTGATCTTTAATGTCGTCGTTGCTATCATTGGTGGGTGCATAACATTGGATAATATTCATTAAGATCCCCTCCTTCTTTGTTTTGAATGATGCTTTGATGATTCTGGATCCGTGAGACTCCCATCCTACAAGTGCATTTCGTGCTACTTTGGACAGCATAAGAGCGACTCCCTGAGTGTGTGGAGCATTTTGTTCTTCGTGACCGGAGTATAGCAGCATCTCTCCCGTAGCTAGCCTTTTCTGTCCAGCTTGGGTCCAGTGGGTTTCGCTGATTCCCAGTACTGCTAAGTTGTATCTCCTCATTTCCATTGCTATTTGACTGGTCTTCCCGGTTTCCCACATTGTTCGAACGTTCCATGTACCTATAAAAATTTTTGCTCTGGTTGTTAGAAGGGGCATCGGCCTCGTGGCTTCCGAAGGAACTCGGCTTTCACCATGAAGCGTCATAATTCTTCTAACTGAAGACCTTCTAACTCCCAGGGCAGAGTTTAAATGGTTTGGATTATTTTTTCTGGTAAGCGTTTTTTTAGCGAGTTAGTTTTCTACGGGATGGGGACGCTAACCCCATGCCCAACCCTCCTCCTTTACCCGGGCTTGGGACCGGCAGTAACCCTATAAGAGCTACAGGCGGAGTTTGACGTCTCCCAAATAGGAAGAAATGCGCGTCCTGGATTCCACTACTAGCCATTATCCATCATTGCTTAGTTTGAAATAGTTTAGATTATTTGATTGTTCATATTCTTTACTGAATTTTGATTATTCTATTCAATTTATGTGAATTACCTTAACATAGTTAATAAATTTAAAGTATTACAAACAAGGGTGAATAATAGTTAACAATGAAATCCCATAAGAACATTTCGTTCGAATTCAAAACTTATCATCTTGAACTACATGTTACTTTTCAGAGTTGACAATCATTTCACTACTGAAAATCTAATCATTTCAGCTTTAAAATGCATCATCCATCTAGATAATCGAATACCGAATTCTATGTATTTAACTAAGTTAAATCATTTACACTATAAATTACTATAGCAACAACACATTAGATGAAGCTTATTTTCAAACAAACTAGTCATTAATATATGACATAATAATATTTTTTTAAAAAAACAACTAAATATGATGAATAATTTCTGCAATGTTTTGTTGTTGTTGTTGTTGTTGTGTGGATTGCAATCATGGTAATTGTTGTTGTAATTTGATATACTACCAATGTTTATAGTGTAATAAATGTTGTTCCTTATTCAATACTGGAGAATATATGTATATATATATATGTACATGGGTGTGTAATAAACAAGTTGAAATGGATTAAGAGTAACATATGAGAAAGTCATTAAAACAACAACAGTGGCAACAACAACGGCTTGAATATTTCAAAAGATTCACAAAGAAATAGCTCTGATTGGGTTAAGTTTATCTACAACATTCGAAATGCTTAAAAAGTGTATTGTATTCAATACTTTCAAGTATTTGTTTTTCTTCTATTTAATGAGTGAGTACTATAATATACTGGAGTATAATTTTTTTATGGAAGATGTCCCAGCTTAAATAATATTCATTGTTGTGTGTGTGTGTGTTTCCTTTTAATCCTGAATATTTGACTGTGAAACACTAATAGATGTTCGTCGTTACGTTGACTCAGTTATCTAGTGTAGATGTAGTGGACACGAACACAAGTGGGGACAATCGAATGTATTTAACAATCAAATAGTAAATACGTAATTTGCAAAATGTCGATCAATTGTCTCATGATGACTCAGACTTCATTGTTCTTGCATTTTCATATAAATTGCATTCTATTTTCCTTTTTTTACTGTTCGATCCTCTTGTCTCTCCACTGCCAGACCTGTTTACGACTAGCATCATCTACTACTTATGTCAATATAAGTAGCACACACCATATATATATATATATAAATAGGGTGAGGTTCACATATCTGACATAGTGGTTGAAAGTTAAACATCTTAACCACTGAGTGATCGTTTATAGGCTAACCTCAGATGAATGAAATGAAATCTTTAGTTAGAATAATACTTCAATATAAAGCACTTAGGAACTAGATGGAATAAAAAAATGAATACAACACATTTATTGTACTATGCAAATGTTATGAATCACTTAATTACATATACATTTTATCAGCTTAGGGTTGTGGACATTGTTGAGTCAAGATTGATATCATGGATGGATCGGTGTTAGATCATCATTGAAAAACTGGAAGTACTAGATGGCCGTTTCGTTCTAGTATGGGACTCCTCAACAGTGTGAATCACAATTAAAACTTAACAATTTTGACATAATAAGATGTGTATAACTTGAATTAGCATTGAATTCTTTGAACTATGAACGCTAATCAATTGAAATTTTGTCTTTATTATTAGTGTCTGTGGGGTGAGAGGAAGTGACTGTGGCGATCGTTGTATTTTACAGTTTGCATTCTAGACTAACTTTAATTAGATGACTATTAAAAACCTGATTGCCATAAACATCTGTTTCGTTTAAATATATATATATTTCCCCAGTAGTATATGTCTACAGTGTTAACTAGGGTAAAATTCAATCGTTCCAGATTTGGCGGTATTAACGTTTAAACTTCTAACTGCTATCAATTCTTGATATAGTGTAATGATTATGCATTACAATCGATGACAAATATTTCACCCTTCCAACATGTGAGTAAATTCCACTAATCAAGGATGAAGATTTTAAATTCATAAAGGTTTACTATTGAGAAGTTCGATAATAGAACATAACAGATGTTCAATACATAGTAACATTCAACATTACTTAATCCCTGACAAATTCTACCTACAATGAAGATAAATTACTTGACAACAAGAATGAAATGAATTGTTTTTTACAATTAAACAATAGGATGTTTATTTAGATGAGTTTTTTTTAATTTCTCTAATATTGCGTGGCCAGACAACAATTTTAAACATTCTCTTTCTTTAGACTTATAAACTGATTGACTCAATACCCATACATACATTGTACTACAAAAAAATATCAAATATTGTTTCTCTCAAATAAGATTTAACTACATTGTTATAAATGACTTATATACAAGGCGGCCTACTTGAATATCTGGACTATCTGTTCCTGTCATCTAGATATTTCAACAAGTTATCTGTTCCCTTGTCTGTTCTAACAGATCATTATGTCAATTAATTGCATAATCTATTCAGGTGCATTTGTGAAGAGGTTACGATATTTCTCTGTACAAGTTATGATTGAATACAATCAGAGACATTGTGTTTGCTGGCAATATGCATCGAAAAGAGTGTACATGATTCAGATGTGGATTGACTGGACTGCTAACATCTAACTAATTGGCGGTCGACCAATATTTAACATGAAGATCGATCAAGAAATAAGAAATGGGCGACTTGTTGAAATACTTTGTGGTGACAATTCTATATTGTACTAAATATATAATATTGAATAAAGCCACTAATAGTAATTATAATCAATATATCTAATCTTCACTTTTGAATTCTCCAGAAAACTGAATCAAAAATGGGATAACTGAGATTTCGAGTTATACTTTAAGTTTAAAAGAACTATTGAGATATCATTCAGTTAATTAAAATGAAATAAATGAATACGATATGATGAAGAAGAATTGTAGCTCAGGTGGATGATTTTTGATAGAGTTTTATTCTCTGAGCTAGATGATTTGGTCATGGAACTTTCATCATTCTTCTGAACGATATTATCAACACAAACTTCAAGTAGAACTCTAAGATGTAAGTACATCCAACTGACGAGTCTCAAATAGAACGAAACGCACATGTTGATTTCTACTATTAGCCACTATCCATCTTTGATATGAATTGTGATCAAAATCATTTTAATTTGTACGTTAATTATAAAACAAATAAATTGCTTATTTACAGTTTTCTAATCAATGCCAATATTCTACTGAATTTGACAAGAGAAAGGAAAACAAAAAACGCTATTCACGCAATCATTTTTACTTATAACCAATCAAAAGATAAGAAATATAAAGTGACAAAGGGGTGGAATAAATATTTATATCCAAATTGATACTACGCATATTTCATCCTGTGGTCTTTCTTAAATTATCCAATCACAAACAAGATATTTCATACCATGGTTGTATATGGTAAAAGTAGTATACATAAGCAACAAGTGAAACATCAATTCTTTTATATTGTTGCCCAGGCAACTTAAAGATAGAAAAATAGGGAAAAAAAAATAGAAATTTAAAACCAATTCCTAAGAAGAAAAGAAAAATCTGAAAATTGATTTTAGATTGTAACAAATTTATCATTATTACTAATGTACACACAGACACATACACACATATATAGATACACAGAAGCATATTATTTCATGCATGCAAACACAACATCACCAATTTTGTGGAATAGACGAGAAGGGAGCAACAAAAGGAAATGTAATGTAGAAAATGAAACCTAAGAGTTAGTGAAACATTTTAAGCCATACATTAATCAGTTCTTTAATGTGAATCGTAAACATAATTGGTCATAGGAGTTAACGAAGAAAGTGTATCTATCTGTATATGTATTCGCGTGTGTACACATGTTTAAAATCTATGGTGAACAAGTGTGATTAAACAAATAAACACATACACACACACGTACAAAGAGAAACAAGCCGGTACACATCTCACTTTACAAGAATAAATATTGAAGAAAAAAAACCTTGTGCATATACAAGCATCGTATATACAGAAATATACAAACACTGTTTGATATATTATCAATTTTTGTTGTAATACTCTCATTTTACATTCTACATTGAACATCATCAACATCATCATCGTCATCATCATTATCACCATCCAGTTAGTGTCTTGGTATTATTCATTTATTCAATTTTTAATGTATTATATTACATCTATGTTATATTAGAAAAGCAAGAATTGGAAGACGATATGCGAAATACGAGATAGTGAACAGTTTTTCTAGTAAAAAAAAAAGAGTATTGACTTACCTAAAGCAACAAAAAAACGTATTAGTAATAAATTAACTGAGAATACGATAAAAGGAAGTAATGTACAGTATAAATGTCAGTAATAACAACGATCAGAATACTACTAATACTATAGTAGATGTAAGTAGTACATTATCTGTTCAAATTAATGAATTATATTATGATGGGAAATATCATAATCTACCGTCTACTGAATACACATCATCATCATCTTCATCTTCTTCGGGATCATCGTTGTCATCATCAACATCATTATCACTGACAACAGTATCATCGACTTCAACAACAACAACAACAATAATAAATGAATCCAATTATATTTCATATGCTACTAGTGGTCTTAATCAATCTCGTCCAAGTTTAAATTATACTTATGAACAGCAATATTATGTAAATGATAATCATGAAGAATTTGATAATAAACATCATAATTACTATCAACAACATCATCATTATACACCAATCATTTCAACTGTACATACTACTAATAATAATGATAAAACTAATAATAGTAGTCTATATATTTCCACTACTACAACTTCTAATGATAATAATCATAATGGTTTTTTTAATGAAATACAAATTATATGCATTTGTGAAACATTACAACAACGTGGTGATATTGACCGATTGGAATTATTTTTACAAACATTACCTAAATGGAATATACAATTACATAATTTAGAATGTATACAAGTTGCTAAAGCACTGATTGCATTTCATCATGAACAATATACTCAATTATATCATATATTAGAAAATTGTAATTTCTCACCTATCTATCATTCTAGATTACAAAATTTATGGTTACGTGCACATTATGCAGAAGAAGAAAAAATTAAAGGTAGAATATTAGGCGCTGTAGCTAAATATCGTATAAGACGTAAATTTCCATTACCACATACAATATGGGATGGTGAAGAGACAAGTTATTGTTTTAAAGAAAAATCTAGAAATCTTTTACGTGAATGGTATCATCAAAATCCATATCCATCACCACGTGATAAAAGACAATTAGCTGAAATTACTGGATTAACTATAACTCAAGTATCAAATTGGTTTAAAAATCGTCGACAACGTGATCGTGCTACTGATGTACTTATAACTACAACAACAACAACAACAACTGTGACAACTACGACAACAATGTCTAAAACACCAGTTATGTCACCAATATCGGTTAAAACAATGATGACATTGTTACCAACAGTTGTATCTATGTCAAATGATTCACCAACTTATCAGTTGTCGACAATAACAACAAATGGAATTACTCAATCGGATATCATCAATGAAAATTCAGATATTTTACCAATGAATGAGTTGAATACACAATATAATAAAATAAACAAGTAAGTGATTGTGTTTTCTTCATTTATTGAAATGCATTTCTAATGTTTACTTTATGTTAGAATAGGGAATTCAGAAAGATGATAGAATCTTCATGGTCTAAATTATGAACTCAGTTCGATTAGACCATCAAGGGAAAACAATACATATTTGACAGTTATCTCATTCTCATATTACACTAATCAGTAGTATTCATCTACAAACACATCAATGACAATCAAATTACGGAAGTCCTGTCTCCCACACCAACTTTTAATATCTACATCATTAAACTAGCATCAAATCACATACATATCTAACTACAATTAATTCACCAATTCACACAATGATCATACATCACCCGAAATGAATAACTATTTCATACTCGACATTGATTGAACTTAAACTATCAAAAATTCTCACTTGGACTCCACCAGTTCCATCTTCACATTATTATCCAATGATCAACACATGAATATTATCAGTATGGTGACGAGATCTGTAGAGAGTGTAGAATTTTCATAGTTCCAATCACAAGTAACCGCATTATCGTGTTCGTCAAATCTCATTATCATACAAGTGAACTGAAATATAGAAATCGAACAATGACACTAACTGACTGACTGACTGATTGATTGATTGATCAGTTAGTTAGTTAAATTACGAGATAATTTTCTTTAATAATTGAATGTTGTGAATTAGTGAAGTGTGTTGAATTATAGATGACTGGTTAGTAATCAGTGTATTTGAATGACGCGGTTTACATCATGAAGTGACTGTAGTTATACATGTCAAGAAAATCAGAAATCAATAGATTGTTGTTTCGTCTTAGCATTATGAGACTCATCAATGTTTCTCTTCCATAAGTTCACTAAATTTTTAAGTTAGTTTTATTATATTAAATGTTAGTAAACTAATGAATCATTAAAACTGTTTATATTAAAATCAAATCTTTTACTTAATGTTTCCTTGGTTGATATATTTCTAAAATGATAATGAACCAACTTCAATTAACAGTTCTTATTAACATTCTATCTTATTAATGATTAGAGTTGACAAATAAAAAGATTGATTCCAGTTACCATATGATTCGAACCAACGATTATTTAATATGAGGTTGGCTTTGTGGATATTATAATAATTTCAATGATTAAGATCATGAGTCAGTTGAAGCTAGACCACCATTGAAAACCTGGAAGCACTGGACGGTCGTTTCGTCCTATTGTGAGACTCCTCAGCAATGCGCATCCACGACCTCGCCTCGGGGTATTCGAACCCAGGACCTACTGGTTTCGCGCGTGAGCTCTCAGGTTTTCCATGGTGGTCTAGCTTCAACTGACTCATCATCTTAACCAGTGCGATTATTTAATAATAAATATATAGGTATCTGTGTGTGTTATATTTCAGTGAGTAGAAAAATTATATTCTTGATGTTTCGTGACTTAATGTAAGCCACTTCTTCAGAATGAGAAGTAGTGACTGTTTAAATTCAATGAGTGTCGAGTATGAGAGAATTATTCATTTCGGGTGATGTATGATCATTGTGTGAATTGGTGAATTAATTATAGTTATATATGTATTGGATTTGATACCAGTTTAATGATGTAGATATTAAAAGTTGGTGTGGATGACAGGATTTCCATAATTTGATTGTCAGTAATGTGTTTGTAGATGAATACTACTGATTAGTGTAATAATGTGAATGAGATAACTGTCAAATGTGTATTGTATTCCCATGGTAATCTAATTGAACTCAGTTCATTGTTAAAACTTTTAAAATACTGATAGATTGAAATGATATTGGGAGTTCGTTTCAAGTCCGTTGGTTTTATTTATGTCCTAGTTTGTTTTTTCTCATTATAATAATACTGTCATAATGTAGTAACAAATTTGAACTGTTCTTCTTTTTAGAATAAGAATGGATAATCTATGCTTTAGGAAATACATTTATTATACTACAGGAACCTAATCAACTGACATAATTAGTATCGGTTATCTGTGATCTAAAGATTCATTGTAGTTCTGTTGTGCTATGACAATGTATAGTAGAACTACAGTATCAATTCATCATTATTCATTCAGTATATTATTCAATAATTGGATAACTCGTTTTAACATATTTGTAGTACTATTCACTGGAGAATTATTAAACTGTAACATGTTGGTGATATCTTTCATCTTATGTAATAGGTTTTTTTCATGCTAATCTTAATAAGGTTGAAGACAATGAGATTGTTGTAATGAATGGTTATGTCGAATTGAAATCAAAATATTGAGCCAACATATAAATTGGTGGTTAGCAATGGAATCCAGGACGTGCGTTTCATCCTGTTTTGAGACTCGTCAATTGTATGTATCTGCATCTCAGAGTTCGAAATAGGAAAATATGCGAGTTCTGTATTTCATTAATAGCCAACATCTATCATTGCTTATAATGCTTGTGAATGAAGGCAATATCTAAGCAATTCGATACAGGATGCACATATGCTAATAAGAGACTGATCTATCACAGTCTGACTTATCAAACAAACGATACAAAATGAATTTAATATATTGACTTGAGTGTGTCGGTTTACTGTCGATGTTTACATATATAGACTATTATTTGAATTGGTAATTCAATGAGTTTATTTTCATTTTCAAAGTTGAATTTTATGTTAACTGATAAAGTATTTATCAGTTTAGAGAATTTTCTTAAGAGAGTCTTTTTCATGTTGACATAAATTTCATCTACATTACTTACTTATTTAGGCCTGCTACCTTAATGGAGCATAGGCTGCCGACCGGCATTCTCCAACCCACTCTGTTCTGGGCCGTTCTTACTAGTTTTATCCATTCATCTACATATCTAAGCCAAATACATTGTCTGAAGGTATCGGGTCAAATAAGCAACTTAATATGTAACATAAATGAATGAACAATAAATTAGAGATGCTGAAGAATTCATGACCACTCCGTTCATTTGGTTTTATAAAGTTCTTTTAATGGTGAACAGTATTGGATTCAAACATGGTTCAAGAGTTTTCATGATTCAACTAATACTTAGTAGATATTTACTAGATAGAATATCATCATTCTCCAGTTAATCATTGATAAACTTTAGCCATCTATTAATAGGAATATTCGTGTATAACAATATAACATCATACTATATCACTGTTTTGTTCTCTTTGATGATTAGATCTGAAATCATAAGAGTCTTTGGTGGTGTTGTGTAGAGGTTCTTTTGAAGTAATTTTAGTATATTACTTCAGTATTTAAGTAGAATATATGTTGGAGTGTTTACGAACTCTACTGTGAGTCTTAATGATATACCAGATATATCAATTTGTGGTAATCCATAAAAATGTGACTTGGTTGATAATTTGAGATATAAGGTAAATTAAAAGGGAATGACATTTATCAGAATAGAAGTTTGTGGAGATTTTAGAAATTTAATAGTTGAATTCATGGGTCGATTTAAGTTAGACAACGATTGAAAATCTGGAAGCACTGGACAGCTGTTTCGTGCGAGATCGAGGATCTTAAGTTAGAATCCAACGTGTGGGATCGTGAATTCACACCATTGAGGTGTTCTGTACTAGGATGAAACGACCGTTCAGTGACTCCAGGTTTTCAATGATGGTCTAGCTTAAATCGACTCATGAAATGACATTTATTCTTTAAGAAGTTCACTTGTTTTTGATTTAACATTATTTTCTAACCAAGAGTACCTGTTTTATAAAATGACTATAGACTGAGGTTATCTACAACATTCTCCACATTCAATAGACATGTGTTGTATCCAATAGTTTTAGTCATCTTTTCATTCATTAAAGCCTTTTTAGTGACAAGACATTGAGTATTATTGTTTATTTATCACTAACATTTTCATTTCAAACCCCAATTTTAAATATGAATTCATGCAGTACTTGGAATAGGATACATGTTCTTGAATTTTTAGAGCATCCGTTCTTCATTATTCAATATATTCGATATCAAGCATTTACAGTTATTTTTCCATTCACTTAGTGAGTAAGTATTTCATTTCAAGTTCTAACTTTCATGTTATTTACATTTTTCGTCCAGTAGTTTGGTATGCACTGCATTGTCATGTTCACAGAAGATATATGCAAGTCAGTCATTTACTCAGTCAGCTACAAAGTAGGACCAGGTACATATATACGTCGGTCCAAGTTATCATACCTTGTTAATACAACAAGATGAACACCGAATTCATAGAAGCAGTTACTTCAGTGGTGGTAATATATTTCAAAAAAAGATTGCATATAAGAATATGATACATGGAGAAAGAATTAATTCGTAGGAAGAAAGGTATAAAGTAGTTTTAATCTCACAGTTTAAGGGAAGACAAACAATGTATACGCCTACGCCATTGTGATGGATTCTGAACTATGTCACCCACAGTCTCCAACCATTGATAACTATAGTCGCGCGGACCCCAACCAAGTAGTTTGCATCTATTAACATGGCTCTGACTAGAAGTTAGTGACTTCAAACACTATTGTCATGTTTTGGCTTGACTGCCCCCAACTTTCTTCCAACCGTTTCTCCAGCACTAGTCAGCATTGCGCGTCGTGGTAAACAGCTTTAGATGATGACTCGTTTGTTACAAATCTTGTTAATTTTATTTCATCGTATTAATCAACTACAGGAATTTAGGCTAACGAACATTTGTGCCAGATTTTATATCACTTATAACTGATAGACTGATTGATTAAGACAACCATTATTCAGTTACATAGATGAACCATAAGTGACTGAAACATCAGATTTTATTTTAATTACTTAACAACATGATAATGATCAGTAAAATCTCATACTCCTGATTTCAGTCTAATTCGAGTCAACAATTGGCACCAATGACAAGTTTCCTTGTTTAAAAGAAATTGTAACTTGAATCAATTTATGATATTGTGCAATCCTCATACATTGCCTGTAGTGAATAACTGTCTCAGACCCGACACAATTGTAGTTCACTGATTACGGTTATTAATTAGGTCTCCACCAGTTGTGTCATGAAGCTAGTCACTGCAGAGCATAAGATTATAGAATTTTCATAGTTAAAGTTATGAACTGATCTTAAAGGTTAGTGTTTACGCGTTAGACCGAAGACACTTTATTCGATTCCCGGATGTCGGGTCATATATGCACACTTCTATAGAGTCCCATATTATGACGTATAGGTTGTCCTAGTGCTTCCTGATGTTCAGTAGTAGTTTAACTAAGATCAATTCTTGCTTGAAACAATAAGGAATTCTTTTATCTCTGCAAATCTCTCTATATAAATATAAACGGTTATTATAAGTTCAATGTTAGAAATGGTATTGAAACTTGATATGATTATTACTATGGTGATTATCGATTAATTTGATTTCATTATTTCGTCTTGCCATCATATGACTTTCATTTAGCGAAACTTAGCTAAGTGACTAACTGTTATGTAATTATTAATTATTGGTTAAAATCAGGAAATTTGATCTAGGACTATAATTTGTACACATAAAATATAACTTACATACGGTTTACTAAGAACATGTGTTCAAAAGTGGAACATAACATTCTGTTATCACTTTCTATTGTTGTTTTGCAACAAATGTAAATGATAAGCCTTACTTACATACTTACGCCTGTTACTCCTCGTCGAGGAGCATAGGCCGACAACCAACATTCTCCATCCAACCCTGTCCTGGGCAATTCTTTTCATATCTCCTATTTCCCGATGTAATGTCTTGTTTGGCCTTCCTCTTTTCCCCTCCCCTTCAGGATTTCATGTTAAGGTTTGTCTCGTGATGCAGTTTGGTGATTTCTTCAATGTGTGTCCTATCCATTTCTATCGTCTTTTCCTAATTTCTTCTTCAGCTGAAAGCTGGTTTGTTCCCCCCCACAGAAGGTTGTCGCTGATGGTATCCGGCCAATGGATGTTGAGTATCTTGCGTAGACAACTATTTATAAATACTTGTACCTTCTTGATGATAGTTGTATTAGTTCACCAAGATTCAGCTCCATACAGTAGAACTGTCTTGACATTCGTATTGAAGTTTCTGACTTTGTTATTGGCAGAATACAAAATTGAAGGATTAGAAGTTTACGAAAAATGGTTTTTCCGGCTAGTAAAATCTAATGTACATCTATTTTTTTAGTATAGGAGGCTATGAAGTCTGTTGAATTTTGGATAATTATTGAGAATTATAAAGAACTCAAGGTTGTTTCGTCCTAGTATAATGACTCTTCAGTGTGTCACACTTATGACCATCCAAACAAAGATAGTATTCCGGACCTGAAACACTTGTGGCAATCACTTTAACTTCAGACCATTAAGTTAGCACTTGATGGTCTACATTTCTAAATTCAATCAATTTGATGATTCCATTAGCAAACAGTTAAACAATGTCATGAACTAATTAGAGTTAGAAGTGTAAATCGTCTAGTACCAACCTAGTGGTCTGATAGTTAAGTAATCACTACGAGACCCAAAAAGTCTTGAGTTCGATTCTCTGGGACGTTATGGAAGTGCACTAGGTTTTTAATTGGTCTAAGAATATGGAGTTGACTAATAAACCTTTAAAAATCTAATTTCTATAAGCTATACATCATTTGTCTACTGTAGTGTTTCATACAAGGATGAAACGGTTTTAAAATGATCTTTAGTTTTTAGTACTAGTCTATTGAACAAATTCTTCTTGTTTAAATTGACATTCATGAGTTCTACCGAATATTTCAACAATCAATTTTGTCATTATCCTTGCTCTGTTCTCTTCGTACAAAATTTTAATATCATACATAACTTACAGTATTAGTACCAGAACATTCGGAATGTTAACCACAATTAATTTTTTCCTACTATAGGTTAAAACTGATAATGTTGAAAGTACTTACTTATACCTGCTACTCCTTACCAGCACTCGCCATCTGACTCTGTCCTGGGCAATCCTTTCTAGTTATTTCCAGTTGTTATTCATCCTTCTCATATCTACTTCTATTTCTCGACGTAATGTGTTGTTTAGTCTTCCTCTTTTCGCCTTCCCTTCAGGATTCCAGGTTAAGGCTTGTCTTGTAATACAGTTTGGTGATTTCCGTAATCTATGCTTTATCTATTTCCATCGTCTTTTCCTAATTTCGTCTTCAACTGGGAGCTGATATGTTTTCTCCCAAATGTTGAACATATTAAGTGCTTAACACCTCCATGTAAATTTTCTATAAAAGGCAAATGATTACTATCTTGAAATCATGATTTTAAACTCTTAATCTTGGAATAAACCTTAACTTGTAGGCACGAATTAATCGGATTATGTCTTTTGTAGTTTTCCACGAAGATTCATTTTTCTATTAGCCATAAAACATTTTTGCATGATAAATGATATCAGTTTGTGTATGGAATCTTTAATTTTAACTATGGACAATGAGAAGATCCTTAAAAATCTTATAAGGGTTCAAGGAGATGAATAGTCTATGTTCATAAGGATGAATATATAGATCATTGTTTCATCGATTCACAGGTAGAGTAATTTTTAAAAGATTTGAATTGATTCATTGGTGGATTGGTTGATGTTAGAAAACTATCACCATTGGATGCCGGCTCAGTGGTCCAGTTGGTTAAGCGTTCGCGTGCGAGACCGGAGGCCCTGGGTTCGAGTCCCGGTCGCGGGATCGTGGATGCGCACTGCTGAGGAGCCCCACGATAGGACGAAACGGCCGTCCAGTTCTTCCAGGTTTTCAATTGTGATGGTCTAACATTAATTGGTTCAAGATCTCAATCATTGAAATTTGTCTACATCTAGGCATATTCTTATTCTCTCTTCCATAAACTATTCATTAACAGAGGGTATATATATATATATATTTCGATTAGTTATGAAATAGTTGAGAATTCGTCGTGGTTATTACAAGCTCATCCCTATGCTATACTCTTGTAATGAACTAGAACAACAGTAGGTACAACAAAATGTATTTGAATACAAACTACAGAATAAGATTTGCAAATCATACAGTCAATAATTAATTTACAAAATGTCAAGCAATTGTCTCTAACCTCATTGTTCTTTTGTTTCCACACTGATCATTATCTGTTCTCGTCCACCTTCCTTCTATCTTCTTAACTTTCTGCCGCCAGATATTTCACTTTCGATTGATGATACATACTACTTATATCTGTCGACATCAGTAGCATACACCACACTCTTATCGGACTACTAAAATAATTTGGAAACTACAGACTTATTTCTATGTAACATTGTAAATATTTTCAGGGAAATGGTCAATAAAAAATGGATTATTATCAGAAAAGGTTTTGTGGGGATTTTAGTAATTCTATAGTTGAATTCATGGGTCAATTGAAGCTAGACCATCATGGAAAATCTGGAAGTACTGGACGGCTGTTTGGTTTTAGTATGGAACTCCTCAACAGTGCACATCTACGATCCCACACGCGAAACCCAAACCTAGGACCTTCGGTCTCACACGAAAACGCTTAACCTCCTCATACTGATAATATTCATGTGCCCACTAGTGACTAGCTTCAAGATGGATTCATTGGAGATCTAGTGAGAAGCCGTGACCAATGAAGTCCAATCTGTTTCGGGTGAAGCGTGTTATCTACTTCAAACAATGGATGGAGTGTTGCACAAGATCATAATTCTATTGAAGTTAGACAGTAACACTGTTGGATACCTACCGGCTCAGTGGTCTACAGGTTAAGCGTTCACGCGCGAGACCCAAGAACCTGGGTTGGAGTTCGACCTGTGGGATCGTGTATGTGTCCTTCTGAGTAGCCACATACACTTTTGTAATATAAAATGATACTTACATTCATTAAATACTTAAAATGACATAATTTCATATTTTCAACGAGATTGTACAGTTGATCAACAATAGTTGTAAGCTGCTATCGCACATTGAACAATTTAGTTACTATCTAGGTACAGTAGCTCAACGGATAAGTTGTTTGAAGACATTTGAAGGGAAAAATTTCGAGTTTGAGTCCTCGTGTGAACATCAACACTGGACCACAATTACATCCGCCTGACGAGTTCCAAATAGGATGAAATGGTCACTCTATATTACATGGTTGGCTATAATCTATCTACTAAATGAAATTTGTTATCGCTTACAAAACTTGTATTAATTCTTTTCATAAACATCTTTCAGCATTTCAGAAAGTTTCTAAGTAATTTTCGTAAGTTTCTCAAAGAATTTAAGAGCTTAGTTCATGTATTTATTATAAAGCATTTTGCAATTAGATCACTTGTTGAGTATTATCTAAAGTTGACGATTATATATCCAAGCGACCAGATTAGGATAATCATTATGATGGTAAGAAAGAAGTGATTGTGATTATGATTAGGTTATACGTTAAAAATAACACGTTATATAATGTGTCTAAACATATAGGATTATGACTAATATAGAGTTTAATTGTTATGAATTTAGCACAAAATTAAGCTTGATGAATAATAACTTATAGTACTACTTAAAAGTAGTAATCAATATACAATTTTCAGATGTTTAAGTTGGAGTTGAAGTTAGACATTAACACAGTTGGATGCCGGCTCAGTGATCTAGTGGTTAAGTGCTCGCTCGAGAAACCAGTAGGTCCTGGGTTCGGATCTCGCAAGGGGCGAGGTCGTGGATGCGCACTGCTGAGGAGTCCCACAATAGGACGAAACGGCCGTCCAATGCTCCCAGGTTTTCCATAATGGTCTAGCTTCAACTGACTCATGATCTTAACGATTGGAGTTAATATTTGTATTTTTATGAAATTTTCCTTCACAAACTGTGTTTTCATCTTAATTCATTTTTGTATTGGTTATTTAAATTTTCACATTGATGTATACGACTTCAATTGATCAGTCTCTTGTTGACATATGTACATCATGTTTCGAATGGCCTCAATATTGCCTTAATTCACATGCATTATAAACAAAGATGGATAGTGGCTATTAATGGAATTCATGGCACACGATTTGTTCTATTTCGGACTCGTCGACTGGATGTACCTGCATCTTAGATTTGATATTCACTTTGAGACTTGATCCTATTGCACAAACTGGTGGCTAACTGAACTCAATAGCTAAGAGGATAATACAACAACGTTTAAAGTAAACGGTACTAGATTTGATTCTCGAAGTGAACATCAACTCTGAAATGCAGATACATCACGATGTTTGCTTTCTAGAAATGTTTCTCTACTAACCAACTTATGATCTAACAACAAAAAAAATATTGAATTCATACAAACGATGATTACGGATAGTCAATGGGAAACTTTGTTTGAGCTAGGTTTATTCTATTTAACACTTATCACCAAGGTATACTTGTAATATTGAAGGAATTGATACTTCTATGTTATCCAGCTGTAACCACAGATTTATAACCAGAGATGTTATTACTCGTTTATTCAATTTATGATTATTCAATTCCCATAGCAAACATAGAACTAATTAGCCATCGAGTTTTAATTTAATGGTTGATTAATTACAATATTCTTCTTCTTTTTATTATTAAACAATAACTTCCAGATGGTTCCCCTCTAGGTTCTAGGGAAAACTTAAGACTGACAGAATTAAACTAATTCAAGAGTGAAATTACAGAGTTACTTGGTAAAATAGAAAAACCATACTATAATACTTAACTTGCAATATGTTCAATAATTGTCTCGAACTTGGTTGTTCTTGCATTTCCATACTAATTGCTTTCTATTCCCGTTCTTCCTTTCTTGATCTTCCCTCATCTTCTGCTGCCAGACATTACATTTCTGACTCACGTCATATACTACTTATATCATTATAAGTAGCGCGCACCATAATAGTATTGAATAATTTTCAACTTATGTCATAAATCGTGTTCCATACTCATTGGTTTAAAACTATCATGTGCACCATGCAAATTGGAGTTTCCTGATGCGTACGGATAATGAACCCTGAAGTATGATGAAAGATCTGTGTTTTAATGATGTTATTAGGTATATATTTTATTGAAAGGAATTCCTGTTATATCTAAAGTAGGATATTATATAGCTGGTTTATATACAGAATAATTGATCTTGATCAACATCTCTGTGCATTTTGCTTATCATTAATAACAAAATCATCAAATTTTGCCATGTTTTGTATCTTTTAGAGAGAAAGAAAAAAAATGTCCAGTTTCTTAAAATTTTTTGGATTATTCATTTTTAATAGTTGACTCTATGAGTCAATTGAAGCTAGACTACCATAGAAATCCTGGAAGTACTGAATGGACGTTTCGTTCTAGTACAGGACTCTTTAGCAGTATGCACTTACGATCCTGCTCGCGGGGCTCGAACCCAAAACCTATCGGTCTCGTACACACAGTGGTCTAGAGGCTAAGTGTTTGCGTACGTGATCGAATAATTCTGGGCTTGAATCCCACGAGCGGGATCGTGGATGCATACTTTCACAGAGAAGTCCCACAATAGGATGAAACGGCCATCCAATGCTTCGAGGTTTTTCATTATGGTCTAATTTCAATTGACTCATGAATTCAACTATTAAATTACTATAATATCCATAAAACTCCTTTCTGATTATATTCATTTTTACGTTTCTATGGAATGTTAGTAATAGTTTGATATCCTGAAAAAGAACTGGTGTTACTATGATCATGACGATAATTGTTTTTTTTAAATTTTGTTCTTGGAAAAAGGTGAGTGAGAGAGAGAGACAATTATTGATCTGAACAAAAATAAGTTCAAATGTAATTGTACACCTTGAATAATAATGATATAATGTATACATGTAGTGTTGATAAATAAAAATTCTAGTTATAGAATGTTTGTGTAATTTCGACATAATATACATAATATGGAGTCATGATATGAGCTACAGTAAATACTTTATTTGTAATATATCGATCAATTTTAAGCGCCTAGCACGAGACTGATAGGTCCTGGGTTTGAATCTCGTGGGGTGCGGGATCGTGGATGCGCACTGCTGAGGAGTCCCATACAAGGATGAAACGGCCGTCCGGTGCTTCCAGGTTTTCCATGGTTTTCTGGCTTCAAATGACTCATGATTTCAAACGATTTTCTCTAACTTGACTGTTTCTTTTGTAAATATCAGTCCATCGTTTCAGATTTCATTGTTCTTACATTTCCATACCAATTGATTTCTGTTCTTGTTCTTTCCTTTTTGATCTTCATGAACTTCTGCTGTCAGACATTCTATTCCTAACTATCGTTATATACTACTTATGTCGATATAAGTAGCACACACACATACACACCATAGTATGATCATTATTTTCTGTAATTCATATGAATATAACAAGTAATTGAGTTTAATTTATATCAAGAATTTTTTTGTTTACATTATGTTCCTTTATAATTTCTATGGTTTAATCATAAAAAATTCTCTTTAGTTCTAATTAAACTTCATCAGGAATTATTAAACATATAGTGTGGTGTATGCTACTTATATTGGTATAAGTAGTATATGATGTTAGTCGTAAATAGAAGGTCTGACATCAGAGAGACAAGAGGATAGAACAGTAAAGAATAGAAACAGAATGTAATTTGTATGAAAATGCAAGAACAATGAAGTCTGAGTCATTATGAGACAATTGATGGACATTTTGCAAGCTACATATTTACTATTTGATTGTTAGATTTTATTAACAAGTCCTGTAATATTGTGTCAAATACATTCGATTGTCTTCACCGTTGTTCTTGTTCATTACAATAGAATTAAGATGTTCTATTAGCGATCAGTTAGCCTATTCTGATGTTTTCATTTATGGTTGTCAATCATTGAGAGGTTTTTATCAATTACATTTATCATTGTATTGTTTGATTGGCATATAACAATATGATTAGTTGACTATATCTGTATAGATATGAGTGAATAAGGATCTATTTTGATATGATCATTGATTTCAGATTGATTTGAATCATTTACTTCAAGAAAATTATTTGAGTTCCCCTAAAGTCAAAACTTCATAATCAGGTAGTTGAGTTTAAAGAACAGAAAAAAAAACACCGTCGAAAATATCCCTTCATCCCTCCCCTTCCCCTACTGAATTACGAGTACTTTTCATTATAGAGCTGAGCGCTTTATAAAATCCTTATTAATTATTATTGGATTTTGAATTAAGCTCAAAACGTTGAAGGGATATTATCTTAAATCTGATTGGTTAGTTACTATAGTAATGTTCTTATTCTTCATATTACTAGGTTGGACATTCTATGGTCAATATTATTATTATTATTATTATTATTAGGACTCAGTAGCTAAGTGGATAACGCGATGACGTTTGAGGCTAACGGTACTGGATTCAAGTCCCAGAATGAACATTAGCTTTGAGATGCAGGTATATCCAGTTGACGAGTCCTAAATAGGACGAAACACGCGTCCTGGATTCCATTAATGGCCACTATCAATCTTTGCTTACAAAAGCTTGTGACTTCAGTCAATATCGAGGCAATCCGTACAAGATGCATATATGTCAACAAGAGACTGAATAATTGCAGTTCTAAATAACAATGGGGAGATACAAGTAAAACAACACCGAGTAGATATATAATAATAATTATTATTATCATTAATTGGGACGAGTGGTTCATGGAGTTTGTTTAATATTGACTTATCTTTTAGATTACGTATTAGAAATAGTTAGACAGTTAGATAGAATTGAACATTTACTTTAAACTTTATATAGTACTTTTCATCAGGAGTCTACTCATGGCCTCCAAATGCCCTGGTACGACCGTGATTGGGGAGAGTCCACTCTCCCTCTCGAGATGCTCACATGGCCACGCGTATATAGCCTCTGCCAGGGAACTCCTACTCATTGCCTTCTCGTAGCGAAGGTGTTGTTTACGTAATTGAGAGGATGAAAAGCGAATGTCTGGCTCTTTAACCGGGTTCGTGGACATGGAGAGTCCACCTAGGGGAGTTGGAAAACCCTGATTCCAAAGCAATGGTGCACATGGGCTCCAGTATCCTGAGTGAACAAATGGCGTATGAACCAATCGTTGGTCACCAGCTACCATGTGACTGCATCTCCTTACGATGCTCCACTGCCTTGTGGATCAGACCTTCAGGTCGAAGGCTCCGGGTGTGGCCCCCTGAGAAAACCACCTGCTTCGGTCTGGGCACAAGGGTAGTATCACAGCCCTCATACATATCAAACGAGATCTGTGTGGCGCAATGTATTTGATGTCTCCTTGTATCAATATCTATGTATTAAAATAAATAATAAATAATACTACTCATATTATTACTAAAAAATCTGGAATATATCAACTTCAAACTAGACTGTCATTAGGTTAAACATTATTTACACAAACTATTATGTTAACTTTTATTGATTTAAGTTTCAAAAACAAAACAAATTTAGCATAACCCATGTTTACTAATTAAATGTTTGATTATGTATCCATCCATTTAAAACTGAACGGAAAGTAGGGATGGGGGTTAAGGGTGATAGTGGACAATATAAGAAAGGGAGAATATAGATTTAATTAATCATTTATTTACTAATATCCTTATTAACACTCTATACTAATTAATGACTTAATGGATAATACTTTTCTACTGTTCAGCACACTTTATTCATAAAACAATATAATAACTAAGTTAATTAAAATGATCAACATCAACAGAATATTTTGTAATGGTTAAGATTATGAATCAGTTGAAGATAGATCATCATGGAAAACTTGGAAGTATTGAATAAACAGAAGTAGATTGTTTACAAGCAAAAAATTAAAAAAAAAATTAGAGGGAATATATGTGAAAATGATGACCGTGAAAGATAATAATCCATTAGACTATTACATTATGAATGATTACATAACATATGATTACATAATCTTTAAGTATTAGAAATAGGAAAAACAAAAACGTGAGTAAATAATAAAGTAAATGAATTAAAGATGAAAGAAAATATTATTCAAGTATATATACTTTATATTGTAAAACGAAGTTGATCAATCTTTTTGTTTTTGTATTTTTCACCATGGTAACTAATCAATATGTTCTTTTTTTGTTTGTTTGTTTTTGTAATCATTACATCTAATCTATTGTATATATAACCAGTTTATGTCAGTGTATATTTTATAGAATGATGGATTAATTTTTGATTGAGATCATGAATCGATTGATGTTAGACCACCATGGGAAACTTGGAAGCACTGCAAGGTCGTTTCGTCCTATTGTGCGCATCCACGATTCCGCCCGCGAATGCTTAACCTACTGAACCACTTAGCCGGCATCCAATTGTGATAGTGTCTAAAATCAACCAATCCATGAAATTGCACGACCATCCTCCATTGCACTGAGGTAGACACCTGTTTCTACCCGACACGGATTAGCTCCACTGGTCGCGGCTTCTCACTAGTGAGCACATGGTAATTATCAGTATAGTGGTTGTGGAGATTGTTTGAATCCCGCGAGTGGGATCGTGGATGCGCACTGCTGAGGAGTCCTGCAATAGGACGAAACGACCGTCCTGTGCTTCCAGGTTTTCAATGGTGGACTAACATCAATCGATTCATGATCTCAATCGAAAACTTAACAATCTCCACAACTACTATACTGAGGATTAATTTTTAATGGAAAAGATTGATTACAGTTAGTAGTGGGATACCGACTGGCTCAGTAGTTTAGATATTAAGCGTTCGTGCGCAAGATCGATAGGTCTTGAGTTCGAATCACATGAGAGAAAGTCGTGAATAGGCAATTGTGAGGAGTCATATACTAGGATAAAATAGACGTCCAGTGATTTCACGTTTTCCATGGTGGTCTAGCTTCAATTGACTCATGAATTCAACTATTAAGTTATGAAAATATTGAGTAAAACCTTAGAAAGATCTCATGGAATATTTGTAAAAAATAGATATTTTCAAATCAAATAATTGTGTTAAATACAATTTACGATGGAAGAGATTTATTACAATTAAAACAATGGGATCTAAGGTGTATATTTTGTCTTATTTAGAATTCATCATTTGAATCTTAGGATTGATGTTACGTCCACGATTTAAACATAATGTGTATAGGTGGAGTATTTACTTCATCATAGCCGGAGTATAACATAAGCTCCCCTGAAGCTAATCTTTGTGGTCCGATGTGTTTCACTGATTCCAAGCACCTCCAGGTTGTATCTTTTTATTTCTGTGGCAACTTGGATTACTTTCCCGGTTTCCCACATTGTACGAGCATTCGATGTACCTAAATTAATGGTTACTTTGGTCGTCAGGATGGGCATCAGCCTCGTGACTTCCGAAGGAGCTCGGCTTTGATCATGAAACGTCGTAACTCTTCTAAATGAAGATCTTCTAAGTCCCAGGGCAGAGTTTAAATGGTTTGAATTAATTTTTCTGGTTAGTGATTTTTACGAGTTAGTTCACCACGGGATGGGGTCGGTAATCCCATACCGGATCCTCCTTCTGTATCTGGGCTTGAGATCGGCAGTAGCCCCAGAAGGGCTCTAGGCGGAGTTGTTCAAAGATAACACTATTGGCTTTAAACTCTTAATCCATTATCGCTTTAACTATTGAGTTTAGATAGTCACTCATTTGTGCAAGAAAAATATATTTAAATAAAAGTTTTATGATGAACTAAAACGATTAGAATTTCCAGACTAATTTCAGTTGAGATATTAATAAATACTAGAGAGTATTGTACAGTTCCTAATCTGATTCCGATAATCGTTGTGAATATACACTGTTTATAAGTTCTAAACCAAGATAAAAAACGATCTTTTTCTTCCCGGTTTTCAGGGTATCTTAACCGAAGTCAATTTAATAGTTGAATTCATGGGTCAAGTGAACCTAGACAAAGTATCTAAAATGACACTGAGTTATGAAGTTTAAATCACTAGCTTTATATTTTAACCATTTTACTTAACATTTGATATAATATATTTCCGCAAATACGATTATATCTCACCCATATTGCATGGACTCATCGCAAGAATGATATTCAAAGTAAGATGTGAACAGTCTGTTAAAGTTGAGAATACGACACAAATTTAATAATAGTATGGAGGTTAATTGGAACGATTCACCTACAAGACAAAGATTATCTATCTATCTATCTATCTATCTATCTATCTATCTATCTATCTATCTATCTATCTATCTATCTATCTATCTATCTATCTATCTATCTATCTATCTATCTATCTATCTATCCACACATCTATCTATCTATCCACACATCTATCTATCTATCTATCTATCTATCTATCTATCTATCTATCTATCTATCTATCTATCTATCTATCTATCTATCTATCTATCTATCTATCTATCTATCTATCTATCTATCTATCTATCTATCTATCTATCTATCTATCTATCTATCCACACATCTATCTATCTATCCACACATCTATCTATCTATCTATCTATCTATCTATCTATCTATCTATCTATCTATCTATCTATCTATCCACACATCTATCTATCTATCCACACATCTATCTATCTATCTATCTATCTATCTATCTATCTATCTATCTATCTATCTATCTATCTATCTATCTATCTATCTATCTATCTATCTATCTATCTATCTATCTATCTATCTATCTATCTATCTATCTATCTATCTATCTATCTATCTATCTATCTATCTATCTATCTATCTATCTATCTATCTATCTATCTATCCACACATCTATCTATCTATCCACACATCTATCTATCTATCTATCTATCTATCTATCTATCTATCTATCTATCTATCTATCTATCTATCTATCTATCTATCTATCTATCTATCTATCTATCTATCTATCTATCTATCTATCTATCTATCTATCTATCTATCTATCTATCTATCTATCTATCCACACATCTATCTATCTATCCACACATCTATCTATCTATCTATCTATCTATCTATCTATCTATCTATCTATCTATCTATCTATCTATCTATCTATCTATCTATCTATCCACACATCTATCTATCTATCCA